>CAOKZL010001588.1:0-321761 GCA_948472985.1 Iguana delicatissima
TACCTCACAAAACCATTAAGATACCTGAGGTTCAAAACAGAATGATGGGTCCCACTGCTTTTGGGAACTGTGAAAAATGCAGAGTAGACTCTGGAGAACTACTGATCCTCCAGAACTTCCTCCACCATTCCTATTTCTAGTAAATGATCTATTTCCATCAACACTATCCTCTGCTTCTTCACATCCTTCACCACAGGAGAGGAGACGTAACTTCTTTTCAGCATCCTGTTGAACCATATTTCATAACCTTGTAATACTACTTGGATCACCCACTGAGGTCACCAGACACCAAGCAGGTCACAATACTGTGACCTACCCCTTCTCAGGATAGATCCACTTCCTCTTCCCTGTCCTTGCCTACCAAATGTTCTTGATCTGTTAAACTGTCCTTTCAGCCTGAACCACTGTTGTTGGTTACAGTTTGCCTACCATTTCCTCTACCATCTTGAAAGGAGCAATATCCTGCTCAAAATGGCTTTCTTTCAACTCTCCTCCGCTGCAGAGTCAACATTATTTGTTTTTTTCTTCTCTGTTCTTCACTAATACATTCTCTAAAGCTTGACACCCTTTGAATGATACAAAGGCCAAATTATTTCTCAACTTCTGATCCATGGCTCAGTGGTGTAACCACAAGGACCTCCTTGCCATTGTTGCAGCACTTACATTTCTGGCAGTAAAGGCCACAGAATCATAACTAACATTGGCTAGACACTCCAACACTTTCTTTACTCTGGATAAGGCTCTAGCTAATGAATGAGACTGCACTTTCTCACTTTCTCTAATCTTCTGCATTCACAACACTGCTGCTCACATTAACATAAATGCAGCCAAAGATGCTCTTATGGCCAGAACTGAATCTCCATGACCATTCTTCAACACAGAATCAGCTTTCCTCTAATCCACTTTTAGTATTGTATTACCTTCCTGAGAGACCAGTGCCACAGAAATAATTGCTGCCATTGGGCCATCTACCAATGTAATTTTAAGGAATTCTAATTCAAATGGCAGAAGAAGATATCTAAGTTCTTGTGGGAGAAGAGAAGACCAAGAATAAAATGGAAAATTCTTACAGAAAAAAAAAAAGAAAGGAGGCTTCGGTTTGCCAGACTTAAAAATGTACTATCAAGCAAATAGTTTAACATGGGTCAAGGAATGGCTGACTTTACAAGATGAAAAACTACTAAATCTTGAAGGTATGGGTATACGTATGGGCTGGCATGCCTATGTATGGTACAATAAAGAAAAAATTGACAAAGAATTTATGAACCATTACCTAAGAAAAGCTCAGCTCCTAACTTGGCAAAAAATTAAGAGAAAACATTACAGGAAAATTCCATTATGGAATGATGCATGAAGCGCTGTTTGGAAAATGGAGGGAACCACAGGAAATGTGGATACGATACAAAGATATAATAAGGGAGGAGAAGAACCAAGAATTCAAAATGAAAATAAGAAAGAAATTGGAAAATGAAGGATTCAAATGTCACTGGTTCCTGTACAGATAAGTTAGAGAAAGGTTTAATATGGACAAAAAATTAGAAAGATTTGAATCAGAGATAAATGAAAAAACCTTTGAAAAAATAATGTTCAAGTCTCAGAGGCAAATGACTTCAAAACTTTACAATTGGCTCATAGAAAGAGAATCAGAAACGGAACAAATTAAAACAACGATAACATGGGCACAAAATAAAGGACATGAGATACAATTAGAACAATGGGAAAGAAGTTGGCTGGATACACAAAAATTTACCGCAGCACAAAACCTGAAAGAGAACTACTTAAAGATGTTATACAGATGGCACTTGGACCCAGTAAAAATAAATAAAATATACAAAACAAAAGAAAATAAACGTTGGAAATGTGGAAGAGAAAATGGAACTTATTACCACGCTTGTGATAAGGCAAAAATTTTCTAGAAAAAAATTCAAGAGATTATGTCAGATATACTACAAATAAATATCCCTTTAGTACCAGAAATATTCCTATTGAACATAATACAGAAAATAGACAAAGAAAAAATAAGAAAATTTTGGAGATTAATCTTGTATATGATCATGGCGGTCACATTGCAAAAATGTGGAAAAATAAACAAACTCCCAAAATAGAAGAATGGGTCGTAAAAGTGATGGAATACAGAGAAATGGATAAATTAACTATGATGATGCAAGGAAGGAATCAAAGTTCAAATGAAGAAGAATGGAACTAAGTAGAAAAGTACTTCTTGAATACAAATATAAATACAAAAGCAAAGTAAATTAAAGTTTACAACAGTAATGAACAAGACAAATGAAATAGAAAAGATGGTAGAAAGAGAGACGGCCAACAAAAAAAGGGAGCATTAAACAGGAAAAAGGAAAAGAAATTATAATGTAAGATACAGGGATAACCCAGTTGGGTAGTGAAAAGAAACCCCTGGAATTACAAGAAAAAGTTGGTACTAGGTGAAGTTAGGAAGTAGCAAAAAGTAAATAATGAGGGTTCAAATGGACTAAGAAATAAGACGGAAATAGAAGTAAGGAGAAAGAACAAAAGAGAAAGAATTAATTAATAGAATATATGTGAACAAAATTTATGGGTTTAAAAAGAACAAATAGTAAAAAATGTACATATTGAATTTGTGATGTAATGAAAAAGTACAAATGGTTGTTTTTTGTGAACAGAACTATTTTATTGGCTGTTGCTGAATAAACTAAAAATAATACTAATAAAAAAAGGAATTCTAATTCATTGTTTCCAAACAAATAATTTATACAGATCAAAAGTCTCCTAGTATTCAAGGAAGCTACTTATTCTGACTGGATCAATTCCCTGAATGTATTTAGCATTGGCATCTCAATCCAATGGGACTCTTTCCTTAAATTGCAACTTCTCTTCACGCATCTTCAACCCCAAAATCTGTAACACTGTCTTTAATACAAAAACTCCTAAATGCATCTACTTGAAACAACCTATTACTGTTCCAGAAGAATCTTCACTGTCCTCAATGTCCATTTGCAACATTTCCTCTTGACATTCTTCATCAACTAGTTCTCTTTGCAATGCTGCACACTTAGGCCATTTCCAACCCCTCCCAAAACTGCAAACCCCAGGATTACATAGGATGTTGAAAGTGGAATAATCGCACTATAAGAGAGTAGTGCGGAAATGGCCTTAGTCTTTCTCATCTGCTTCTTTGGTCTTTCGTCCCTCACTTCATCTTTGGAGTCTGCATATGTATCTAACTACCTTTTCCTCAACGAGTTATTCATTTGGTTCTTCTAAGTAATTTCCTCACTTTGTTCTTTATCCACTATCATATGGTGGTTTATGCAATTTTCCTTTTCCCTTCCAGTTAATAAATTAGACAAAGCTGTTAAATTCATTCTATTCAAATTCACGGCAGTTATATCATTTTGACAATTCACTGAATTTACTACTGGATTAAAATTCATTGCACCTAAATTTCCAAAATCATTAAATTATTTCCTGCCGATAACACTGAACTCAATTAATCAGATATAGCTTGTTTAATCATTATAAGTAACTCATTTGGACTGGTAAATTTTAAACTTAACCATTAGTGCCCATATTGCCTGCTTCCCAGTCTTTAAACACACTCCTCTGATCTCTACCACCTCTGTGCTGCTTCCCTTGTCTCTCTTTCTCTATTTGGGACACACTTTGCATATCTTTAAACATTATTTTCAACAACTGCATAAATTCTGGGGTCATATTTGTAAGCAAGGAATAAATATCACCCTCCTCACACCTCATTGTGTTTTCCTTGCTTCCATAGCCTGTCTGATACAGTACTGAAGGAGGAGGAACTGAGCATGCTCACACTGCAGAGCTATGTTCTAACATAGCCCCTCCCGCTGCTTCTGAGATCTGAGGCAGAGATTCTCAGCATGCTCTAATGCCAGAGCTTTGCTTCCAAGCAGCTCCTCCCATATCTTTAGAATTATGAGATTCAAGATGACAGTCCAAATCAACCCTTGGAGACTAAATGGCTACCACCATGCTTCTCTCCAGTTTAGAAGTTGGCATGGGACCCAACATTGACATGATGCCCTTTTTTTCTTCTTTTTTGGCTTTTGTGACACTACTGCCGCTTTTGCCTTACCACTGTCTTTCTTCTCTGTATCCTCCTGCAAGACAGAAAAAACTGGCAGGGACGGAGGGGGCCTAACTGCCTCAACAGAAAAAGAACATGGGACTCCTATCTGTTCTGGTTGACATGCAGGGACTAAACCAATCATTGAGGATTATTCCTCCAGGCCATCCTGAAAATGGAAAATGCTTTACAAAGCCTAACAATTTTCTTGCTTTTTAGCTGGAATCCAACAATTATTGAAATAAACAAACTGTTGCCTACCTCAAAGACTGAAAGGTCCTTCCTTCTGTAGATTTCATTGGCTGGAGGATGAAACCAGCCACACTTCTTTGAATGCCTTAGCAAAATGTTTTTACTCTTCATATATTTAAGACAAAACTCACACAGGAAAAGCTTTGATAGTCTGTTGGTTTAAAAATCAGACCAGTCAGTATCAGTGTATTAATCCTCACACATAGCACGATGTTTCTGTTCAGACTAATTTTTATATGCACTATTAATAAGGAAAGGAAAATTCAAAACATTGTTTTCATTAACAGGCACTTCATCAAGGAGCCAGGGAATTTAACAATTCTGTTCCGGAAACAGAGATATTTCCAGGAGTTCTAGCAGGCATCAGAAGCCAACAATTCCTTGCAAATCCTGCAAGCAGCAATAAACTTTCCTTTACAGCCTACCTATGTCTTTTCCTTCCCATTTTCTTCAGTCTCAGATAAGGGAACAAAAAGAGAAAGGTGCTAAGGCATCCCTGATGCGTGTTTTTTGTGAATTCTTCAGTATTTCAGAAAACGCTGCTGTGTCAAGATATAAGTACAACTGCCACATCTAACCAATCTTACATGGACACTAAAATATTCTGGGACGTGCACAATCATGTTAACAGGCACATGGACATATTCAGGGGTACAACTATGAGAGGGAGAAAAAATGAGAATGTTGCCCTTCCCCAATAAGAATTCTGCCCCATAAATCTTCCTTCAGTCCTCAAATATCTAACATTATGGAAAGCAAGACACTGAAAATCGTTCACATCTGGAATGCTTATATTTGCTATGTTCCCATTCCTTCAATAATTTCTTCTGTCCTTTTTCTTAGTGACTTCAAAGAAGACTAAAGGAAAATTTCATAGAGGTGAAGAATTTCTATTTGGGAGGACAATACCCTCATTTTGCTTCCTTCTGTAGCTACACCCCTGGATGTACTAAATGTTATTTGCCTAGACATCATGGATGCAGATGGAAAGCCCTTATCTATATGACTTAAAATACAGTTCTTACTCTCAACTGGAACAGTCCCAACAAAACAAAGAAATTTATATAAGAACTGATTCAGCAAACTACCATTGATCCAATGGATTATTCTAATTGGGGAGGAACAGTAAGATTTAAGTCTCTGTGTAGATCTTGCAAAAGCATCAACTAAACCTTTACATAAGATTATTTTGTTTAATTCTATTTATAGAAGGTGTGAGCAAGGTTCAGGCTGCATGAAACCCCACAAAAAAGTGGTTTTGTGGCTCTTGACTCCACCATACTCCCCAGCTTGCCCTTTTTTTCTGACGAAAAAGAAGTGACCTCATCTGACTTCCTCCAGGACTGACAGTTCACAGACCACAGGACTCTTCCATTTCCAAAACAGATGAGGCTGCCCTGGTAAGAGATAGAGCTATTCTATTCAGGTACACATTTAGTTACAGATATGGTCCCCAGCTACAGTGGCTTCAAGAGCTCTTTTTCCCTGTCACCAACCATTGCTATAATTATACTGTTCCTTTGCTTTCCACTCCCACAAAGCTGAAAGCCATTCAATAGGTGTTGTTGTTGCTGTTGTTTTCTACCCTCAAAACGTCAGCTTCGTCAGAAGTTCTCAGTATAGCCCCCTATATTGCTTTTGGCAGCTCTTCACAGAATTTAAATGTGATATGTAACGTACAAATCTTAGTTGACATCATTATCATTATGAGCATGGTAATGTGAAGAAATGTGTAATAAAAATTAAGAATCTTCAATAACATCATTACTGCTCATCATTTACACCTCTTTCATTTTGTGCCCTAAAACTACACAGACTCAGAATAAAATCTACAAGTTAAGAACGTTTAAACAAAAAGTAACCCCACATTGTATTACATTTGCACGCATGTCAGGCATGTGATTAATGTTATTTGTAGAATGAGCTCAAATGAACATTCTGGACTCAGGAAACCCTATAGAGTAGATCATCTTAAGAGCTCCTAACTCGACCATGGCCAGATAGTGAGTTCTACTGTCCAAGCATGTACTTCCCACCTACAAGCTCAACATTTAATCTACACTGCCTTACATATTAGATTAATTTCCATAGTTCCTTTTGAACAACTGTCTTGCTGTACAGTTCAATGCTTTGCTTCAATGCCAATAACCCTGTCTTCAGTTCAACATCTGAAGAGTTCAGAATCAGAATCTAAATTTAACAGTATTTTGGAATGGAAGGAATAAAACAAATTCTGCCAATACGAATGTTGACAATAAACAGATTCCAGTCACATGATGTACAACACTGAAATACAGACCAAACACATATCAGTGCACAGATCTAATCATACCTAAACTGGGACCCAAGTCCTCAATTATGATGAAGTTAATATTTGTCATTTCAGACTATATCTGAACGGATCCACAGTATTACTGATGCTTTTCGTTTTGGGGCAGAACCAAGTTCATTTTATAGTTCTCTCTTGTAATAATCCAGATGCAAAAAAAGAATGGCACACGCAGTCATAAAAAGGGTTCCCAGTTTCACTGCATATTTGAATCTGAGAAGCTTTAAAATCAATGGCAGTAATCACTGTTGGTGATATGAACTCCTGCCATGAAATGATTTACAACTTTTTCCTGCCCTCTAAAAAAGGAGTGGGTAACACATTGATGAGAGCCAGCACGACGTAGCAGTGTAAGAAATTAGAAAGTGTCCTCTTACCTTGCATATTCTTGCGGGTAAGGCGAAGAATACCAAGTCTGGATTTCGTACTTCCCAAATTCTATCACAGAAGGGTATCGTCCATTTGTTTCTCCACTATTTTTACAACCAATCTTCTATAAATCAAAGATTTTTAAAAAGCTTATGAGTTTAAAGTTTATAAGAAGTTAAAAGGTTTACATGTCCTACTATCTGACTATTTTCCTAGATGTTAAAGATTATACCAGATGTTAGGTTGCATGTTTATTTGCAATGAAGTACTAAGTTATTCACCACCGTCCCACCAGTGGAAAACATGAATTTTTTTACTGACGAACAGACAGAAATACATACATATAATGGGCAAACAGGACATGTGATGCTACGGAGCCAGTTAATAAGATTACCGGTACCATAAACTATTTCACTTCTTTTCCAAGTACTTCATCAGATGTATTCCTAAATAAAACCTCTGTTACAGTTTTTGTTCAAAACATTCAAGAATTTCAAATAACAAACTCATATTTGGTCCAGAAGGTGGAAGAGGCCACAAGGGGATCAAATATTCTAGATCTGATCCTGACCAACAGGGATGACCTTGTTAATGAGGTAGAAGTGGTTGGATCTTTAGGGGGGAGTGACCATGCCCTATTGGAATTTGGCATCCAGTGGGAAGGAGAAGATAAGGGTAGCCAAACACTCATCTTAGATTTTAAAAAAGCGGACTTCTGTAAATTTAGGGAGTTGCTGGCTGGAATTCCGTGGTCAAGAATAGTAAAAGGGAAAGGAATTCAGGAGGTATGGGAGTTCCTTAAAAAGGAGATACTGAAGACACAGTCTAAAACTGTGCCAATAAGGAGGAAAAATGGAAGGCATCTGAAGAAACCAGAATGGTTGACTAAAGAACTCTCAGCTGAGCTAAGTATTAAGAGAAACATGTACAGGAAATGGAAGAAGGGGGAACCACCAAAGAAGAATTTAAGCAAGTAGCCCGGAGATGTAGGGAGGAGGTAGGAAAGGCTAAAGCACAGAACAAACTTAGGCTGGCCAGAGACATTAAAAACAATAAAAAGGGCTTTTTTAAATACATCCGCAACAAAAGGAAAAAGAAGGAGACGATAGGGTCGCTGCACAGAAAAGATGGTGAATTACTCACAGGGGGAAGAGAAAAGGCAGAACCACTTAACACCTTCTTTGCCTCAGTTTTTTCCCAAAACGATACAAGCACTCAACCTGGCAGTTGGGGAGCAGGTGAGGAAGCAGGGGAAATGAGGCACGTAATAGGTAGAGAGGTGGTGCAGGAATACCTGGCCACACTGGATGAATTCAAGTCTCCAGGGCCAGATGAATTGCATCCTAGGATATTAAAAGAGCTGGCAGAGGTCATTTTGGAACCGCTTGCTACAATCTTTGAGAAATCTTGGAGGACAGGAGAAGTTCCAGCAGACTGGAAGAGAGCAAATGTTGTCCCCATCTTCAAGAAGGGAAAAAAAGAGTACCCAAATAATTATCGCCCAGTCAGCCTGACATCAGTACCCAGAAAGATCCTGGAGCAGATCATTAAGCAGTCAGTTTCTAATTACTTAGAAAGCAACGCAGTAATCACAAGAAGTCAACATGGATTTCTCAAAAATAAGTCATGCCAGACTAATCTTATCTCTTTTTATGACAGAGTTACTAGCTTGATAGATGAAGGGAGTGCCGTGGATGTAGCATATATCGATTTCAGTAAGGCCTTTGACAAAGTTCCCCATGACATTCTTGCAAAGAAACTAGTAAAATGCGGGCTGGACAGGGCTACTGTTAGTTGGATTTGTAATTGGTTGACCGACCGAACCCAAAGAGTGATCACGAATGGCTGCTTTTCATGCTGGAAAGAAGTGACTAGTGGGGTGCCGCAGGGTTCTGTCCTGGGCCCAGTGCTGTTCAATATTTTTATCAACGATTTGGATGAAGGAATAGAGGGCATGCTCATCAGATTTCCAGATGACATCAAATTGGGAGGGGTTGCTAATACGCCAGAGGACAGGATCAAAATTCAAAATGACCTGGATAGATTGGAGAGCTGGGCCAAAGCTAACAAAATGAAATTCATCAGAGAGAAGTGTAAGGTCCTACACTTAGGTAGAAAAAATGGAATACAGAAATATAGGATGGGGGACACGTGGCTGGATAGCAGTACATGTGAAAGGGATCTAGGAGTCTTCATAGACCACAAGCTGAACATGAGTCAGCAGTGTGATGTGGCAGCCAAGAAAGCCAATGCAATTCTCCGCTGCATCAACAGGAGTATGGTGACTAGATCAAGGGAGGTACTGGTACCACTCTACTCTGCTTTGGTTAGACCTCATCTTGAATACTGTGTCCAGTTCTGGGCACCCCAATTCAAGAAGGACATGGTCAAGCTGGAGCAAGTACAGAGGAGGGTGACCAAAATGGTGAGAGGCCTGGAAGACATGCCCTATGAGGATAGACTTAGATAGCTGGGGATGTTTAGTCTGCAGAAGAGAAGGTTAAGAGGGGACATGATAGCCATGTTTAAAAATTTGAAGGGATGCCATGTAGAGGAAGGAGAGGGCTTGTTTTCTGCTGCTCCAGAGACCAGGACAAGGAGCAATGGATTCAAGCTGCAGGAAAGGAGATTCCACCTGAACCTCAGGAAGAACTTCCTGACAGTCAGGGCTGTCCGGCAGTGGAACATGCTGCCTCGGAGTGTAGTGGAGTCTCCTTCCTTGGAGGTTTTTAAGCAGAGGCTAGATGGCCATCTGTCAGGAGTGCTTTGAGGCTGTTCCTGCATGGCAGGGGGTTGGACTGGATGGCCCATGTGGTCTCTTCCAACTCTACATTTCTATGATTCTATGATTTGTACTTCTACAAAGATTAGCTATCTGGGGGTTTCTCTGATGGCATATGCTTTATAAAAAGGGAAAAGCATACAAATTAGGGCTTGCCAATAGACATTCATTTTTCTTAAGTAACAAACAAAGTGCCAGGACAGTTCCATACAAACAAGATGGCATACTCACTGAACCTGAGTGACTGAGAATAAAGCACAGATGCAGAAACAGAACATACAAAAGCCAGACAAGCCACAGAAGAACAGCAAGAGAAACTGTCATTTCTTGTTTGCATGATGTCTGAGGATATCCACAGTTGCTGTTGTTGTTAACTTTATTTACACCACACCCTTTCCCCCAAATTGCTTTGCTAATCACTTCCTAATTTTGTTTATCACTTCTTATCTGTCACTCTGAGATGCAGAAGTTCCGTTCAGATTAAAATAATTCTGTTATATACAATCCGTCTTAATAGAGCAACACAGAAAGAATGACAAAAATCTAGAATCCAACATGATTTAAGCCTCACATCAAGCAGTTTTAGCTACCATTATCTGACTGTTAACTAGGAAATTGTAACTGGCACCTGTGAACCATACCTCCATTGCAAGTTCCTGGGCCTGCTTAAACATTTCCAAATCGTCTTCTGTAACAATGTCCTTGCTTCCAACCAGAAACAGATCTGAGTTTTCTTGTTTGATGCTTATTTTGATTTCTGTACCTGTTGGTTAAAACCAGCAGAGAATTTATTCACCAACAAGATGGCAGTAAGTGCCCTTATCCTATCAGAATTATGTTCCCAGTCTAATTTCCCAGGCATCTGCAACTCTAAAACCCCGTTTTCCCTTTGAGATAGTAAGCTTTTATCAAGACTGTAACAACTTTACAGTGGAAACACCTGTACGTTTATTTTAAATAGATGCTACCAGAGTTTGCAGCATCTGATTTCTCATTCTAAATGAAACTTTCATGTTCTATTCCTATTGAATAAAATGAAATTTTGAATATAAAACTGTATCAAAGAAGTGATATAGCAGCATGAATTTAACAAATTCTACCATGATTTCCAATGCAACCTCTATTTAAACACATACAAAAATATTAAGAAAACCCCCTGGCACTAAACCTTTCTTACACAAAAACAGTTTAAAGCAGAACAGAACAGGGTAAGGCTAAGAATAGAAAAAATCTTAAATAAAAGATTGACAAAAAAAATCACAAAAGGTCAATTTCATAATAGTATACATCCAGTGTTGTGTAGCAGGATGGATCTGTCATGGAAAAGTAATGGAAGAGAGGGAAATAAAGAGCTGAAATGGTCATCCTATTAAATACCAATAGTACTGCAGCCAGAGAAAGGGCAAGGGACAGCATGGAGTGGCTACCAATATGCTTCTACAAAAGGCATAAGCAATGTTATGAAGACATGGAGTGGGGATGCTAGTGCTGCTACATATGCAAAAAACTGACAAACAACAAGGTGGTACAGTATTAGTTGGAAAAACACTTTGAAGATTTAGTCAGCATTAGTTACAAGGTCAACGTTCACTGCTTTTGTATGAGAGTGAAGTAAGAACAAGAGAAATAGCTGAGACCTATGTGACAAAATAAGAATTTGGATCTGGACGGGACGCAGGTTTGGTTGGCGCTTTGACCTGTTGCTTACCATCATCCTGATCAGGTTTAATCCTTCCGTCTGCCAAGCTCCCCTTCCCTGGTGAGGGGGTCCCCATTTGAGGGGTCACTTTATACTTTAATCTGCCTAGAATCATGTGCTTTTTAAGGAAAGTTGTTTGCTTGAAGTGAGCAATTGCTTTAAAAGCATGTCCTCTAGACATACCCCATCCAGAGGTGGAGGAATGAGAAATAAACCTACTTCTAATCTCTTTCTTTCCACAGAAAGCTGTATTAGACTTGGATGTGGAAGAGAACGGTGCTTTACGACGCAAACGCTTGGGCGGTGCATAACTTGGGTGTCCCTTTTTCGTGACTGCCCCTGAGTAGCATAAATATGAGAAAGTCCATCAAAGAGTCCCTTTAGCTGACTGTTATTAGGAAGACTGCTAAAGGAAGGTGCACTTGACTGACTGGAAGAGCTCTGGGGAGAATGAGAAGAGATGGAAGTGCTGGATTTTTGTGAACTGGGGCTCTGACCACAGATGGGATTTGGGGGTGGGAGTGAAGAAGGTTTTAGCTTTTGTGTGGTACCTGTAGCCAACACATGAGAAGTACATGTTTGTTTCTGAGAGGCCATTTTCCTTGGACGATAATGCTTTGAAAAGTCTATTATTTCACCTCGTGATCTGCGACCATCAGGTGATGGGGTAAAAAACTTAGTAAGGCCATCAATAAGCCCTTTGGTTTTCTTGTTAACGTTAAGTGTAGAGGCAGATATGTAGGTGGAGGTGGCAGTAGTGATTTTGGTGGTGGTGGCACCAGGCCAGGTGGGGTCTGTAACAGCCAATCTGCTGCTTGATTCCTTCACAGATGCAGCATGACCAGATGAAGGTGTGGTACAGACTTTAGTCTTTTGACCCCTACCAGGTGACCCCCTTCCTGTGAATGCATTCATGGATCCTTCATCGCTGGTTACAGACCTAGCAAAAAAATTTGGGAGGAGGGAATTAAAGTCAGCACTAAAAAAATGCAATAAAAACATATGCCATTGATACAGCACACTACTTAGGTTAAAGGTTAAGCAATCTGTGACAATCCAGTTCAGCACTGCTTATCTCCCCCAATAAAGATAAAAGCAATGAAAAAAAATTGTGGCACTTAAAATTTTTATGTCACATAAGCCTTTGTGGTATCCATCTGACAAAGCTGACTGCAATCCACAAAAGCTTCTCCCTAAACTCATTAATTTTTAAAGTGTCATAACACACTTTGTTGTTTGTGTTGCAGCAGATAAACACGGCTACTGCTTCCACTCTTGAGAAAAATGTTACAAAGAAAGATAAGTGCCCAGATTATACACCATAACAGTTTTATTTTTAAAACAGGCTCATTTTTGACACCTTAAAGACTGATTAAATAACAGTTGACAGAGTGGCAAGGTCTGAGGTCAAACCCATTTCAACCATCAATTTCTGAGATGCTTTTGGGCAAATCACCGTAATTTTAGGTCACTGGCCACAAAACAGTAGAAATGGTTAGATGCCCTGCAGAGTTACTGCAAAAAAGGCAAGTGCCCTACCTGTAACCAATGTCCATCAAATAAATGGTCATCTATGCATTCACACAAATGGGTCTGTACTTACCCAGAGCCACATTTGGCATCTTCTAGACAGCTTTCAGGAGTGCCTAAACCCCTCCTTTCTAACATACAAACTGCAGCACCTCTTCCTTCTGTCCTACTTGGACAGTGCAGTGATTCAAAAGAAGGATTCTACAGATGTGCCAACGAAGGAAGAAAGGGCAGGCAATGTGAATGCATAAATGACTGCTTGACACACATCAGTTACAAGCAAGCAAACTGTCTTTTTTCTTTGTGGGTCTTTGTGCATCGTACATGTGGGTACTGATTAGCAAAAAACTCACCTAAGGTCAAGAAAAAACTGTGTAAAGAACCACTCTGCCAAAAGCTGCATGTAACCATGCTCTGGCATCCAATTTGTAATACTGTATAAACATGGAAGGCTGTCCCCCAAGTTGCAGTGGAATATCTTACAGAAATGCTTATGATGTTGCTACAGCACTTTTAGAAAGGCTCTTTGCTGTCCCCTCAAGAAAGAAATTGGTCAACTGACAGGTAATAATTCAAACCACCCATTTAGCAAATGTCTGGGAGGATATGCACTATCTCCTTTTAGGTCCTGAGAAACACACAAAAAAGTGAGGTATTTTTCAAAACAGTTTGGTACAAGTGACATAAAAGGCCAAAGCTCTATACACATCCAAGAACTTCCTAGATGTGAGAAAGGATTAGGGGCAAAGGCTAGCAAAACAGTGTCCTGCATCAAGTGAAATCGAGAAATCACTTTGGGAAGGAAAGCAGATCACCAGTCTCAAAGCTACTTTGTACTTTTGTCAGATAAGGGCATTTTCTCTCACCAGACATAGTTCTCCAGCCCAACTGCCAAGTCACATGTGGTGCTGAAAGAACCAGTGCCACAGCCATAGAGGTAAGGAGGACAGAATGTGGGACTGCATGCTTTCTTTGTTGATACATCACATTACAGTGGTGTTACCTAAGGCCACCTGAACAATTTTTTTTTAGCAATAGAAGGAAGACTTTGCACGAGGACTGCTAGCAGTTCTACGTAACTGATATGTGGTGTCCTATCTTCACTGGACTATGATCTGTGAAGACTCCATACTGGCAGCAGTGATTCCCTCACCTTGTGTGGGAGGCATCCATGATGCTCATGGGAGTGGGTTGGAGTGGTAATAATGGTATCCCCTATATAAGTGGGCTTAGGTGGGTCCACCAGAGTCCTGTACATGTGGGGAGACAGATAAACCTATGCTCTTTTTGGCACCAGAGACTCTCTTGAAGGACCCTTTGGTGAGGACTGTATTTATCTCCCAGAGGACGGCTTGTGAGGCTGTCATGATCTGGAAGCTGTCCAGAGGAGTAGCACAGAATTCTATCTTGTAGCCTTCCTCTGTAATTCTGAGGATCCATCAACTGTATGTGATCCTTCGTCATTCAGAGAGATGGTTGCCAAAGCATGGGGAGATGTACTCTAGTATTGATGCTTATCTTGTATTGACTCACATGCTGGAACAGTCAAAGCTGATGGTTTCCACTGAAACTTCAGTCGTGATAGCATTTGTATTTCAAAAATGAAGAAGACACTGTCTTCTTAGCTAAAGTCAATGGAATGTTCCTAGAGCTTGAGACAGAAGGAGCTCTCACTCTTTGATGGAATAACTTTGATCACTGCTAATATAGTCATTATCAGGGATGTGACTCCAATTCTCTTGGCTATATTGGTCAACTGGTGCTCCAAATCCAGTTTCTTATCAACTTTGAAAATAAATAGTTAGACTCCCTCAAAGAGCATATCCTTCACCTATGACTGCCCTTCTTGGTTCAAAGCTGTGGACTGTAGCCAAGCATGTCTATGGAGGGATACAGAAGTCACCAAAGTCCTAGAAGCACACTCCACTCAATGTATGGCTAAGGTGTTTTGCTCTCAATCCACACTGCCAGTCTCTGGGGCAAAAAGGTATTCTAGTCACCTCCTTTTTCCCTTGCGGAAGGGAGTCCATCAAGTTGGCCACCTTGTCGCAGAGGAACATCTGATACCAGATCCTCCTTGGTCTCTTTCCTCATGATGCTATGGGGCAAAGGGAAGAGTGGGGAAGCACATGAGCAGGGCTGGGAAGACAGAAAGTTCACAACTGCTTGCTTGTTCACATGCACTTTGTGGTACAGTTCCTAAACCTACAGCATGGGAAGGGGTCCTGAGAACAGACTGAAAAAGTGTATATTTAGAAGAGGAGGGAATGGTGGTTGCAGACATGTGAGGAAAGAGGGCAGCTGGGAGGAGAGAGGCACACATGGCTTGGTACTGTTGTTGCTGCCTCTTATTTAGGACTGACTCAGCGGTTAACTGTTGCATTTCTGAGTCATCCCGACAACAGGGTGAAATGGAAGGAGGTTGTAAAAAGTTAGGGAGAGGAAGTGTCATTAAATAAGCCACTTCCTCCTGGTCTGTGAATGGCTTTACTTCCCAGTAGAGCTGCACAGCCATTGATATCTGTACTGGGGAAATACAGCACACGAGCAAGAACCCCACAGTCTCAGTGGCAAAAATTTTTTTCATCGCACAGATTGAGTACTCTTCTCCAAATGGAAGAAAACAAAAAGTTGCAAAATTTCTGTCAATGTCAACCACAGTGTGTGTGATCAGTTCTATTGCTAACAAATGCCCCATTTGATTGCTAAGGCTGAAAGCAAAGGAAATGGTATAAACCAGTGGTTCTCAACCTGTGGGTCCCCAGATGTTTTTGGACTTCAGCTCCCAGAAGCCCTGAGCATTGACCATAGTGGTTGGGGCTTCTGGGAGCCAAAGTCCACAAACATCTGGGGACCAACAGGTTGAGAACCACTGGTATAAAGACAGTTATAGTCAATATGGTTGAGGCTGCAAAGGTGCTTAATTGGTCTTCTAAGTATTTCACCAAATTTTTTGGTTGTGAGCTGGGAGCAGAGACCCAGCATAATATTAAGAATTACTGTTACACTGTTAACGGAACTCATGAGGTGAATAAGCTACAACACATGTTGGATGGGTTCATTAAAAAAAAAAAAAAACCAAACAACCTGCATTCTGTCCTGAGTGTGAGAATCCTGAAACTGATCCGCATCCCAGTCCAAAGAAAGAAAATATAGATAAGTCTTGCAAAGCCTACGGCTGTTGCAGTATGCTTGTCACAAACCATAAACTCTGTATGTTCATTCCACAAACATCCACCTGAAAACAGTGAGTCTGGTACAAGCAAGAAAGAAAAAGACAAGAAGAACAGGAAAGATAAAGAGAATGGTTCTGCATCTAATACTGAGACACCACTGTCAGCCCCACCAGAAGAACTTAGTCCTCCAAATGTAGTGAGATGAGGATGATGATGACTAGAGAAAAGACACAACTGAAGAAGCTCAGAGATGCAGAATGGATGAAAACAGTGATGATGCAAAAGCTATCACACTGACTGATGACCTAGAAATGACTGCTGAAGAAAAAGTCAATCTATTGTTTGACTTTGTTAAGAAAAAAAAGAAGGAGGTGTCATAGACTCTTCTGATAAAGATATTGTGGCAAAAACAGAAAGACTGGACAGTAAAATTATGGGCCGCCTGGTATTGACCTAAAGTCCTCTGCTTTTGTCACAAAAACAAGAAAGCTCAACAATCACTTCTCAGTTTGGTGTGTGTGGTAACCATGCATCAGCCTCAGCTGATTCCTAAAATTCCACATATCTTGAAGGAAATGTATGATGCAGATCTCCTGGAACAAGAGGTCATTTTGAGCTGGACAGAAAAGACCTAAAAGAAGTACCATATTTGCTGGTGTATAAGACACACCCGTGTGTAAGAAACACCCCATTTATACACTGGCAAATAACTATATGCTAGCATACAAGAGACAACAGCTTATAAGACACATCCCATTTTCAAACAGTATTTTTCAGGGAGAAAAGTGAGTCATATACACCAGCAAATACAGTATGTCTCTAAAGAGCTTGCTAAAGAAATTAATGTCAAAGCAGAGACATTAATTATATGGCTGAAGAGCAATCATCTGGTAATGAAGAAAAGAAGGACAAAGATGAAGATATTAAGGTGGGGGGCTCCAAGACTGTCAAGTGTAACTTAAAGTTGAAACTGTGAAGCCTGCAAATAACAAGGAGGATGATGTTGATACTATTTAAAGTGAATCAACCTAATTTCCAGTGTTGCAGTGCATACCTCTCTCTGCTTCTCTTGTCAGAAGTCCAACATGTGTGCAGAAGCTGTTGTACCTACAAACATCACGCTTCGCTTCTTGAACTCAAATATATCTTACCATGACTGGTATGGTAACTAAGTTTAACAGATGAGAGGAGTTAATACACCAGCAAACTGATTTTCCTACTGTTTTAATTTTAATTGCTTCTTTTAATCTCTTTTTTAGCTGTTTTATTCCTTTTATAGTTTAATTCTGTTTTAATACAAGCTATTTATATGTTTTTAAACTGAATTGTTTTCATATGTAAGTACCATTGAGGCCCAATGTTGGCCAAAAAAAGGGATACAAATAAAGACGATGATGGTGATGGGGATGAAGATGAGGACACCAACTTATATAACCCTCGTGGTTTACCATTTTCAAGGAAAGGACTGCCAAGACATCAGTTTTGTGTTTCATCCTATCCATCTTCCTACCTTCCTTCTTAGGCAGTACCAAGGAAGTCCTCTTGCATGAGAAAGACATTATGATCACTGAACTGGCCTCAGAATGTCAAAGCAATAAATCATAGTCACTTTCCTGGATTCTACAAAGGTTTTCCAGTCATCAAGACATAGTTTGGAGGGAGAAATGTTTTTTTCCAAAAGGACTTCACAGAGCTCATATGGGAAGGTAATAAGGGGAATGTAACGAGTACGTTGACTGTGGACTGTATCAGCAGTGGGGAGGTATTGCTTGAGGTAATCTGGAGCCACTTAGCCATCTGAATTAGAAGGCTGAAGTATGCCCTATAATCTCTTCCATCAAAGAAGGATGACTTTGGTCTTCAAGCGAAGCATCTGGTGAGGAGGAAGAGGTGAACTTAACAATGTGACCAGGGAATGGTCAGATATGGAACCAGCGTTCTTTTCCAATGGAAAACATTGGTGGTCTAGTATGTACTATGAAGGAAATGTTTGAGCTGCTGCTGTGACTGAAGACACAGTAGACAGTATGTGAATGAGTAAATTGGTATGGTGGCATGCTGGCATGGAGGGATGTGCAGGGAAGTGGGACAGAGACTGTAGGTGTCACTACAGGTAAGTGTTCAATTTGGCCTTGAGGAATTCTCAAAAATTGCAGGAAACTGGTGTAGATAAATGGGAATGCTATCCAGGGGAAACCACTGAGGTGAACTTGAGTGGTACCAAGGATTGTATCATCTCCTATATAGATTTCCCTAAGATAAATTTCTAGGGCAGTCCCACTGGCAATGCAGGGAAGGAGCTCATGATCAGGGAACTGAACATAGTAGTACTGCTATTATGATGACATAAACAGGATCTAGACCCTTGCATGTGAGTGGTGGAACCTATGCACAGGTGCTCTAGAATAATAATTACTCCCAGGGTCTCCAAGGCAATGGCTAAGTAATACTAATCAATCTCTCTGCTATGAGGTCAAAGGTAGGAACTGTTCTTATACTCTCAGCAGCCATCAGAATGACCCAGTGGTAGTGGATGATGTATTAGAAAGGGGATACATTTCCTGGGTAAACATGACTACCTTGTGGAGAGGTATTGTTGAAAGTTGCTCCTTTGAACAACAAAATCCTGTTCTATGGAGGGGTTCGCAGTAGGGAACCAGTGAGAACTCTCTGGAAAAAATCCCTCTCCAGCCTCCT
Organism: Iguana delicatissima; assembly: GCA_948472985.1. NCBI lineage: Eukaryota > Metazoa > Chordata > Lepidosauria > Squamata > Iguanidae > Iguana > Iguana delicatissima. Next base: position 18,928 of record CAOKZL010001588.1, read on the forward strand.
GTTCTGAATGAGAATTAATAATCTGTACATCCACCACTTCGCCCCAGGTTCCCAGTGTGAGTTTGATGTCAAAACAATTCAGAGGCAGGAACAAATGGGATTGGTAGCAGAGGGCAAGACTGAAAAGCAGAGACATAGCATCCAATGGACAACTTTGGCTTCTTTTGCTTCCTAAGTGGATCATGTTTAAGTTCTCTCTTCATCTGCACACAAGACTGTTCCCTAGCAGGAGCAGTGTTCAGTACTTTGACAATGGGAATCACTATTGTTGATACTGAATCGGAAGTCAAAACATCGGTACTGTGGATGGTGCTGCAGCCATGGCACCATGACTTTCCAGAGCGGTAGCCATGATAACATGGAGTACTCCTTGGCCTTTATAAATGGACAGACCCACCACTGGTGCTGAAATACTAATCAACTGAACAGTTTCTTCCCAGAGAGATAGATGCAAGTGGAGGATTCTGTTGTTAAACACGAATTAAACACTGAGGCCATTTCCACACTACGCTGTTATAGTACTATTATTCCACTATCAACATCCGATGAAATCCTGGGGTTTGCAGTTTAGGGAGGGACATTTAGAATTCTCAGCCAGAGCGCTCTTTGGTCTCAAGTAAACTACAACCCCCAGAATTCCACAGGATGTTGAAAGTAGAATAAGAGCACTGTAACAGTGTAGGGCAGATATGGCCTTAGAGTGTCTGTTTGAAAGGGCCACCTGGCAGTCACACTTTAAGTAATGTCTGAAGAGTGTTCATAACCCATGGGCCTTAATGCTGGCTGGAAGAAAACACCTGGCGCATTTCACTAACAGAAGCTCATCTTCAGTAAAATGAGAAAAAAGACAACTACCAACAGAAAAAAAATTAAAGAAACATAAAAGAAGGTAAAAGAAAAGCCAAGAAAATCACCCTGGAAAATTTCTCAGTTACAGAAAGATCTATCAAGGAGCTACCACTGTGGCAGATGAAACAGAAATGAGAAAAGAGCTGCTGGAGCATACATGTCAGAGAAGGCAAGACAAGCAGAACTAACACTCAAAAGTTTTAGCTTTCCAGAATGTTCTCAACAGTGGCTCTGAACAGGGGCAATCCTATACATGTGATACATAGAGACCACAAAAACAATATAGAATGTAAATATTTTAAAATATTCTGTAAATAGGGATGTTACGGGTGCAATGAATGAAAGTCAATGTCACATCCTCTACTCTGTACACACTGAGAGTCCCCCACAAAAATATCTAACGTCATCTCTTAATAAAATGTCCTATGATCACAAACATTAACTATGGTTAAGACAACCCTATGTTTCCTCATCTTCTTCAACTCTGTTAGAGCCACATAAAGACTGTATTTGTAGAACCGTTCCTAAACCTCCAGATATGGGGATCTTGCCCCCCAAAATTACCAAAAACAATAAATGGAAAATAGAAAGGGATATCACTTTAACATAGCAGTGAAAGTAACTCCACATGAAAGGTTTCCTGTGCTGCTACAATGATTATAAATAGCTGGATAGAGAGGATTTCATCAAATCCCTCAAGCACCAGCAGTGATGGTGGGCGAGTGATTTACCTGGCCATGGGGGAGGGGCATTAGATGTTCCTCTCTGCTTGGATCAAAGGCCACTCCTCACCCCAATGCACACACAGATAGCCAAAATTTCCCTCCTGGGGACAGGCATGAGTTCCTCTTCCTAAATTTAAAGCTCCCAAGTAGCACTGGAATACATTTTACATGGATGAAGAACCTGTATGTACAACTGCACTTGGGACCATCCAGACAGCATGATCAAATAAGAATTTCCAAAGGAATAGCTACTTAAGTTTCCTACAGCAAGTTTGCTAAATGTGGCTCCTTAAAAGCCTAATAATGTATCATGGCACAAGTATTAATGGACTTCAGCTTACTTTGTCAAATGTATAATGTGTTATCCTGAAACATATAATGTGTTATCCATGAAAGCTTACACCATAATAAATTTTGCTAAATCAAGCAAGCAACTTTTCCTATTAAGACAATATTTTAACTGCCGAGTCAATATTATGTTTTAGATTCTGAATTAAATGCCAGGGAGAAATTCTGCACTCCTGAGGGCATTTCCTGATTAACAGTTTACTGGTCCAATACAATATACAACTGACACACTTGTAAATTTTTGGATTAGATATAAATTGCCATGGCATCAGCCCCTTTTCTAGGAAAGATGAAGTTCAGTTCAGTTAAGATGTAGGCTTCTTAAGCAGAGTTCACAAATGGAAGCGCTGAATCTCTTGGGGCTCTCTGAGACTGGTTTTCGCAAAGTAAGGCAAACAGGCAGTACACAAACTTCATATCTAAAAACTTTACTAATTACATTTAAAGGTACATTCAAACATATATACATGTTGTGCCTAAACCCTGACTAACTATAGGAAAGTTTCAGTAAGAGGAACTGCTCAGCAGAGCCTGCACTCACCATCCTAAAGGAAAAGGAAGAAGAAGAGAGAGAGAATGAGAGGGAGGGTTCATGGTGTGGTTGTTTAGATACATCCACACAGTGTATGACCAAACAAACGGGAAAAATTCTATGATGACATGTGCAGAACAGAGGGATGCAGGAAACCCTTACTATCTAAAGCCCCGTTGCTTTAATAGCAAACAGCTGAAAGACATTAAAGAAAATGCTTGTTTGGGAAGCATTTTCCAAGAAAAATCACAAAGCTCCACAGCTTCTTTGAATGGACATTGGGCTACATCATTAAAATAAAACCCCTGCCTTATGAGCCATGTTACAACAGTAATATGCATCCAGAAAATCAGTGTCATGTTATAAATACTTCCAGGTACTGAACTATTTCAAGCAAACAGCTGTAAAAGTGGGGGAATAATATAGAGGATGGTAACATTCCAAATCCAATATAATATGCTTGTGCATGCATGCTTACATGAAAAACGGCTACTCCCATATTAGTAACAAAATACCAGTTAAGAAATGGAGCTCCTAAAGACCAATGCCATTCTACAGTTCATTAAGGACAAAATACATAAATGTTTATATTTTAACTTCAAAAATCATACAGGCCTGGTAAATAAGGAGTCTAAAAATCCTGAGGAAGCCATAAATAAAATTATGATCAAAGGAAACCCGAGAACTGAGGAAGGCACTGCTTGAAGGTAGTAAGAAACAGAACTGAGTTTTACTAGGAAAGAGATTATAGCTTGCTAATGAAAGTCCTTATTTAGGATTCAAACTAAAGATGCAGATCTCTAAACGAAATACCAAATATTTTTTAAAGTAAATGACATACCAATCTCCAACATTATTCGTGAATAAAAGGAGAACCATTCAACTACATGCACAAAAGGTTTATCAAAATGAAATCCAACACTGTGCTACACTTCAACTCCAAATACATTCTGTTCCTACTTCCATCTTCTTATCAGGGTATGAATGTATAAAATAGTCTATAAAATAGATTATGGCTTCTTAACCCCTTTTTTCTCAGTGATGAAAAGTAATTAATACCAAAATATAAGTGGTAGAACAGTTTAAGGTAACCATCTAATCTGCAGAACTCCCACGGTCATTCAGCTTTACAGTTGGCCCATGTGCCATTCCCTCTTTTCCCAACATATCTGTGAATGGTAGTCTGTTAACCACCACAATCAGATTAAAATCCTTTAATCTTTTCCTACATGTTTCCTGAAAATTTCAGTGTCAGATAGTGAAATTTGGAGCTACAAAACCAACTGTTAGGTATCACATATGTTCATAATCATTCACCTACAGAGGTTTAAACAAGCTCCTTGTGTTTTCTTTTTCACATAATAGTTCAATTCTATTAAGCAATGTCCATTTCAATTTTAACAGCTGTATTGAAGTAACTAAAATGGATTTAGCAAGCTATTATATTCACGTGATTCAGTTATATTTAATTAACCCCTTCCACCAGATCAACCCTTCACTTCAAACTGAAACAGAACCCTGGCGCACATTTCTAATCTTGCCCATTGGAGCCCCAATCTGGCCACTGTGCGGTTATTCACATCTCCCAGAGTGGAATTTATGCTATAACTGATTTAAAAAGCTGAAGATTATCATTAGTTTAGAGGCAAAATCTATTTTAAACTTTGGCCATTTCCACATTATACTATTATAGTGCTATTATTCTACTTTCAACATCCTATGGAATCCTGTGATCTGAAGTTTTCAGAGGGGCATTTAGAATTCTTAGCTAGAGAGCTGTTTGGCCTCAGTAAACTGCAAACCTCAGAATTCCACAGGATGTTAAAAGTGGAATAATAGCACTATAACAGTGTAGTGAGGAAATGGCCTGTGTGTTGATATTAGAGGTCTGTATCATGATAGAGGTCTGTATCATGATAGTGGTCAAAAAGTGCACACCCCTTCTCAAGTTATACATTCCAAAAACATTAAAAGAAGAGATTTCAACAAAATTCCACCAATGAACTGTTTTTCAAACTCTGCATCATTTTATGACACAAGGGCAGATCTTAATCCTTCTAAGATTGTAATGAAGACCAATTCATTTATGTTACCTTAAGTGTCTAAAAGCCCACCACTAAAAAATGAGCACGCTGATTTTGCATGCTTGCTGATCCAGCTGAAAAGCATCTGCTCACAGGGGAACAATGAAATAACAACTGTTTCTTTGCAATGTAGCACATACACACAGTTACCACAACTCTGAATACTAGAAAACAGTGAGCTGTGACTAAGGCCAGACTGGAGGCCAGGTAAAGCACTACAACCTCATTATTTGTATGGCTCTGTCAATTATTATGAATTCTTCTGGGGTCTTTAACTCCACCAGTGCACTTTTAATGATGACAATATGTTAATCCATTTAATGCACTTTTAAAAATATTCCTGCACATCTTTGTTTAGGGAAACAAGTCAAATGCCATAAAGTTTAGTGGAAGAAAAATGCACAGTATGGAGCAACCCAGTAGTGAAAAGAGTAAATGAACTGTGTGTCTCCTTGCATAAATCTAAATGAGGCTACCACAATAAAAAACAAACAAACAAACAAACGAAATATGGTAATACTTACAACATTTGTTGCTTTAGTTTATTTTTTGGTCGTCCAATAGGCTTTGTGTATCGCCGTTTTATCTGAGATGCTTTCTTATGAAGTAACTTTCTTCCTTTTTTCTTTGGTCTGCAGACCTGGCAAATCCACATCCCTGCATTGATGTTAAAATAAGTATGGTGATGACGCCTATTGTTCATCCAATTATAAAAGATGAGAAATACTAGCTCCATTTATGTAAACATTTTCTACTCAGTAACAGAAGATGGGTCTCTGGCATGAACAAGACCCTGTTCTATTGTATATACTCTGCTCCCCGGTACAGTTTTTGGCAGAAAAATGAATGCATGACAGATTAAAACAAGATTTCTGCACCCAGGACCTCCAGAAAGTGCCCTCCATTCCCCTTGGATAGGGATATGAATAAAATGTTCACTAGATCCTACATATAAATCAATCTGGTAGTGTGTTCTATAATGGCCTACGTAGCACTGTAATGTCCCATAGTTTCTTCCATACTATATGGCGCCTATGAAAGCCCACTGGATGATGTCATCCTGTCTAGAACCAAAGCACTGAATTGGTACTTATACCTCCATCACCCAGCAGAAACTGCTTTGTGATTTGTGTGTGTTTCAAGGAGTGGAATGACAACTCTCTAGTTCCTGTTACCAAGCCACACACATACCAGATTTGATATGGTTTAATTGGCAAAATAAAACTTAATTGACAATATGTATTATTTGGCATTCATGTGGCTGTAAGGTCAGGCTGGACAAAGAAAAAATACTGGCTGAAAACATGTGCTGCAAAGATTCCCTTTAGGCACGGCCCAGGCCATTGTCAGAACAATCATCAGGTAACTCTGGAGATAATATGCTTAAACCAAGCTGTATCATCTTTACCATCAAACAACTGCAAAGGAAAATTCTCATCAAACCATTGATTGTTTCAATCCTCCTTCCTAGCACCTGGATGTTTTCCACATGGTTCCTTTTTCCTGTCCACTATTACAGAGCTATTATGATAGCCTTTAATTCCTTGTCACCTAACACTAAGACCATTAACACAGTCCAGATCTCATTGTCCACTCTGCAACCTTCATTGTTTGTTCAGGCAGAGAGTCATTTACCACTCTGTGCTTTCCAGGTAGATTTTGAGTATAAAAATTCTCCATTTCAATCAGATGGTTGCAGTACCACAAATGCTGAATATCACTATGTCACTCTGAACTCCAGTTTGACTGCCCTTAGACACCAATCTAAGCCACATCATTACTTCTTCACTACTCTTCTGGACTGGTAATTATAACCCAAACACGTCAGCTTTGCTATCCATAAACTTCTTCCCTTTCCTTCAATTAGCTCTTTTGTGAATGTGTGACTATCTGAATCTTATGCGTGTACGTGATTGAATTCCCCTCAATAAAACATCTTTTTAGATTACTTTTTGTCTTTGGCCGGTTTTCCTGCAATGACCCCATAAACATTGGTAGAAAGATTCTGCTAGTTACCCTGCCTCTTATAGCATTCTCAATCAGAACTAATTAATTCCCCATTTTTGCATGGAATTGTGGGTACTGCTGGAGGACCTCAAGGAATCCCCCACCTTTTGCGGTAACATTCCCTTTATGACTGTCAGACAGTGAACTAATTTTACAGATACCTTTTGCGTGGGAATGAAACTAAGGCCCTTTCCGCATTTTACTTTTGAAACGGTGAGGCGCATCCTCCAGCGAGGATGTTTACACTTGGGGGCAAACTGGGTCCAGACTACTTAATGTTTGTCCGGACTTCAGCCCGCTCCAGAACATGCAGAACTGGTGGTTCCCTGTGCTATTGAAAGACCGATTAAAAGAGGACTTTCAATAGCCCGGGCGCCCCAGTCCATTGCTGTGCTAAGTGTAGATCTGCAGGCTCACGCCAGCGCGAGGCCGCAGATCTTCCGGGGGCGGGCTTCCGGTTGGTGAGCTTCTCCAGTTGGTGGAGAGCCTCCACCAACCGGAAGCCTCCATTTTCGTCTCTAAAGAGTGTGTAGCATGAGCGCGCGCTGCTCCGGAGCATCACGGATCGTTAGGGGGAGTGTGCCAGTCCGATGAGTAACGGACTGCCCTGTTTCCCCCACAAAGTGCGGAAAAGCCCTGTGATAGCTGTACAGACTACTGTTCAATGAAAGTCAGTTGTAACTGATTTTTTCTTCTTCTTCATATCTCAGTAACAGCACATGTGTAGGATAGGAGCAAACTCCTATCCTACACATGTGCCGTTACAAGATCTCTTGAAAATAGATTGGAAGAAGTGATTAGAACCTTTTCAATGTAACTTTGAAAAGGCCCAGGAAGGGCTGTTTAATAAGTATAGAACAGAGACTTGTTCTGACTGTAGTCCACTGTGAGAGTATTCAAGACGAAAGTAGAAGCTTCTGATGTGATTTGCCACAGACAAGGGAATAAAAGCAGAAGGCAAAAGCTTACCTAAGATTCAGCATATAAATTCAGGAAAACCATGAGTAAGGCAGTTCTGATTGAGTGAAACAAATATGGTTCCCTACCTCATCTCTTCAGACTGAGGAAATGAGGGTTCTGGGCCATTTTCAGCTAAATCCTAAGTCCTTTTTAGCATCTTCCAGTTACCTGGACTGCCAACTTGTGAACCACAGTAAAATCCAAACAGGCAAATTTAGCATCAACAGTCCACTTAAGCTCTCTTAAGTACTGAAATCACAGGTTATTTAGTCTTTTAGGCTATTTTATTGTATACAGTAAGAAATAAACACTCGCCGGGGGGGACTTTTAATTGTTTGGGCACATTACACTAATTATATTATACTGCAGGTAAGGCATTATGAATCTTACACAATAATGGGGTATCCTAACCTTCACAACATCTGTGGTGGACACGGTTGTCTTGGTATACGCTCCCATCCGTCTGGCTTCAACTTCTCCTGAGCCAGCTTAAATATATATATATATATATATTAGAACTTACCAGGAGGGTGGATCAATCCAACAAATTACAAGGGACGGGGAAATGGCACCGAGGCTCTCAACTAATATAAAAAGCCAGACCACAAAACAAAGACTATATGGTTTCTTCTTGGCAAGGTGATAGCTAACAAGGTAGCTATGATGAATTTTTGTGGATGCATATCACAAGGAGTCAAAGGCTCACAAGGACGCCTAATCAGTTGCAACGATACTAGACACTGACATCAAGAGAGCCAGGGCAACTGAAATGGTGTATGCTGGTTGAGAAGGCTCATAAAGAAACAGCAAACCAAGCAGTAAGGAAAAACTGTCACAGATCTTAAAGAAGGATGATGGTGTGATAAATTTATTCTGAACAAGGAAATGTTACATCAGTGTAGGTACAATTCAAAGAAGGTTGCAAAGAACTAGGAAAAGGATTGAGACAGTAGGATCCAGCATAGCTGACAAGGCAGATTTACTTAAGATAGGGTGCTTTTCAGGAACAGTGTCCTAAAATAAACAATTCACCAAGCTTATCCAACACATAAAACTGCACTATGACTTCTGGTTCAGTTATGGTGCTTCTGGGAAATGTGGTCACCATCCCCAGTGTGCTAGTACAGAATTTCATACAGAATACCTGTTGAAATTAAGCATGCAGTAAATCTCTTTGACACTTTGTGAAGCACTTCTAGTAGAATAATAATAATAATAATAATAATAATAATAATAATAATAAAATTTATTTCTATCCCGCCTCTCCCAAATGGATCGAGGCGGCATTACAAAACATATAAATATTAAAACATCAAAATGTAGCCCACCCTCCCCACTCACCAACCCTACCATCCTCCCAACACACCAACTATTAAAACAGATTAAAATAAAATTAAAACTAAAAGTTAAAAACAAAACAATTAAAAACAATTAAAAACAAAGGGACAATTGATGAGAGGCAGTGGAACACTAGTCTGGGAAGGCCTGTCGGAAGAGAACAGTCTTGACTGCTTTTTTAAAGCAGTCAAGACTGGTAATGTGCCGGGTCTCCTCCGGCAGGCCATTCCATAACCTGGGAGCGACTGAAGAAAAGGTCCTCTGGGTAACCGCAGCCAACCTAGTTCTGATTGGCTGCAGTAGATTCCTCCCAGAGGACCTTAATATGCGGGGCGGATTATATGGGAGAAGGCGATCCCGCAAGTAGGTTGGCCCCAAGCCATGAAGGGCTTTAAAGGTAAAAACCAACACCTTGTACTGTGCCCGGAAACTAATAGGCAGCCAGTGTAAAGACTTCAATATAGGTGTTATGTGGTCAGTTTTAGATCTTCCGGTGACCAACCTGGCTGCCATATTCTGAATTAATTGAAGTTTCCGGACTAAGCACATGGGTAGCCCTATGTAGAGCGCATTGCAGAAGTCAAGCCGTGAAGTTACCAGCGCATGTACCACTGTTTTTAGGTGTTCCTGTTGGAAAAATTACCAGCATTCTCTCTCCCCGCTCTATCTTGTTATTAGAAGAGATGGGCAATAGCAAGATAGGGCCTCCCTTTCTGTTGCATGCCAGATCTTCTCCATTTGCCTCTCTGTCTTTTATTGCATGATCATAAATACCTTTGGTGCTCAGATCATGTGACCCAGGACAGTTGCTTGGGTCATCGGTCTTATAAAAGTTAAGACCTCCCTCTCTCTGAAAAAAAAGATCTCTCTCTCTCTCTTTGTTCTCAATGGCTGCTTTCCCTGAACTCTTCGCATGCTCCGAGTTTGAGTCCCATCAAGGAGGATGGTGAGTTAAACTGAAGAATCTCCTATTCACTAGATTAGACAGGTAGCAGGCTCTCTCAATACAGATGTAAATGAAGAGTCATTAGTAAAGTATTTAGTCTTTTATTCAAAGCTACCTGCGTCTGTGTTTATTCCAAGTATCAGTCTGAAGCCACAAGTCATTAGATAAAACTTCTACCGCTTCTCTGTGTGACTTTGCTAAATGAAGATTGGATCCTGACAGGTTCATCTCTTTTTCCCCCTAAAATTAGGGTCAGGGGCCCCAGAAGAGAAGTTCTTTGTTTGATGACCACGTGGCACCCGGCCGGCAGAGACTGACCGCTTGAACAATGGCTTCTAATCCATTGCTTACTATTGAAAAGTTAACTGGTAGCAATTACCGAAATTGGTCTTGGAATATACAAATGCAATTAACTACAATGGGACTGTTTAAAGTTGTAAAAGGAAGGGCCCACAGAAGATAGGGCAAAGCAGAAATTTGATGAAGATGATGAGAAAGCAACTGCTTATATCTGCTTAGCAATTGATCCAAGCATTGTTTATCACATAGGGACCTAAAAAGTGCTAAAGAAATAGGGGAAAAAACTAAAGTTTTTTGACTCTCCCAGTATTGCAAAGCAAAGTGGTATTATAATAATTTACAAGAATGAAATTGTTAAATCCTAGATTTTTGAATGAACATATTAACACTTTCATGACTATGGTATCTGAATTGCAAAGTGCGGGAAAAATTTTTCAGAACCTGTGAGACTGGGAATGTTTCTAGGAAGCTTCCTGAATTTTTTGACCCATAATTGATGTCTACAAATTAAGGGAGATGTAAATTTGGAAACTGCTATTGCTGAAGTTATAGAATATAAAAATAGGAAAAATTTGAGGAATTTTAAACCTGAAGTAAAGCTGCTGAAAAAGATTTCACTCAACTTGCTGAGCAGAATTTACACATCAAACGTTTCTTCACAGAGAACAAATGGCCACCAAATTAACATTTCAAAACAACAGAGACACAAACCCAGTGATAAAAGTGATTTTAACTCTAAGAAGAAATCTTCTGCAAATTTTAATGTTGGTCTAATTAATGAACAATTGCTCAAGCCTATGCAAAATCAAAAAGAAAATAAATTTAATTGACAGCGGTGCTACTAGTCATTACTTTAATGGAGAGAAATGTTTGTAAATCTTGATACAAGCATACATTTTCCTGTTTATTTAGCAAATGGCCAATCAGTGGTTGAAAAAGGGGAAAAGGGGACAGTTCTTTTGCAAACAAAATTTGGGCGCCAACGGGATAAGATTTTAAGAATTATATGCTTATTTTGTCCCAGATTTAAAAGTGTCTCTTTATAGTGTCAGAACAACTACAGTGAGAGGAAACGGGTTATTTTAAAAAGGGAAATTGTTTTGGTCTTCATGGCAAAAATTTAATTTTTCGAGGAATCCTAAATGGTGACTGTTACCAAATGCAAATTTTGGGTTCATATGAAAAACTGTGATCCAGTGTAATCACAAAGACTGTTTAAATTTATGGCATCCCGTTTGGGGGACAGAAATGTACAATGTATTCAGAGACTGGCTAATCAAGAACTTGCTATAGACTTTAATTTTAAAATATGCTCTAACAATGAAAAAAGTGAAAAATGCTTAAGGGCAAAAGCCGTCAAAGTTTCACATCCGCAGTTTTCTGAGAAAATCCACCAAACCACTAGACCTTTTATATCTGATCTTTGTGGTCCATTCAGCCAAAAATTGCAGGTGGAAATTCTTACTTTTTGACTATTATTGATGATTTCAGCAGATACACATACACTTACCTTTTCAGAGAGAAAAATCAAACTTTTGAGAAATTCAAGGAATACTTTAATCTTGTCTCTAATAGATTTGGCTACAAACCTAAAAGCCTACGCTCTGACAATGGAAGTGAATTTGTTAATGCAGAGTTTGATGAGTTTTTTAAGGAACATGGAATTGAACATAAAATACACAATTTAACTCCAGAACAGAATGGAGTGGCAAACAATGAAAAGAACTCTCAAAGAGATGGCATCACAATGCTTTTAGAGGCTAACATGCCTAAACGCTATTGGTCTAAACTATTATGACTGCTACATATTTGTGAACCTTGCCAATTAAATCCAGAGATGCAACTCCATTTCAGTTATGGAAAGGGGAAGCCCAAAATGAATCATCTCAAAGTTTTTGGAAGAAAGCATATACCTACATTCCCAAACAGAAAAGAGACAAACTTGACTGTAGAAGTGAAGAGGGAATTTTTGTTGGTTATGCTAGAAAAGGTTACAGAATTCTAAATCCAGATGGGCGTACAATAAAAGTAACAAATGCTGTTTATGTTGATGAAAGGCCACAGCCCAAATCTAATCCAAACCAAGATGTCTATCCAGATTTGTTTGCAGTGGAAGGAGACTCCTACCAGCAACCAGAGTATGTGACACTGTACAATCCTCCAGATGTCTTGCATCCAGAAGGGGCTACAGATGTGGTGATCCAGCCAGAGGACGCGGAACCGGACGGCGCTCAAGGAGCAGACCCAGGTGTCCAAGTCCAGGTAAGAAGGTCTGAATGCATCAACAGAGGCGTACCACCTGATAGACTGTCTTATCTAGCCACAGAGAAGAAGATTCCACAACCCTCTGACTGGCAAAAGATCAAGGGACTACCAAAGTCAGATTCTCAAAAGTGGGTGGAAGCTGCTGTTGAAGAGATGCAATCTTTATATAAAAATAAAACATGGACTTTGTCAGAATTGCCAAAAGGAAAAAGGGCAATTGGCTGTAAATGGGTCTTTACCACAAAGCAAGATGCAGAAGGGGAAATTCAGAGATATAAAGCCAGGTTAGTGGCAAAGGGATTCACACAACAATTTGGTGAAGATTACAACGAAATTTTTGCCCCTGTTGCCACACACACAACTGTGAGAACTCTCCTAGCTGTTGCAGCATCTAAGAAAATGCATGTCCAACATCTTGATGTTAAAACAGCTTTTCTTTATGGACAATTGGATGAGGAACTGTACATGGAACAGCCTCCAGGATTTCAAGTTCCTGGGAAAGAGCATCTTGTATGCAAATTGAACAAGAGCATTTACGGCTTGAAACAGGCTGCCAGAGCATGGAGTGAGAAGCTAAGCCAACTTCTTATCAAACAAGGCTTCACTCCAGGCACTGTTGACAAGTGTGTTTACAAAAGATTCAGAAACAATAAATGGACTTATATTGCATGTTATGTTGATGATTTGATCCTGTGCAGTCAAGATAAAGCAGATAGTGAGGAGATAGTCAACAATCTCAAGAAAGAGATAGACATCAAGAATTTGGGAGACATCTCACACTATCTTGGAGTACAAATAGAAAGAAGCAGTGATGGAAGCTTCTATCTTAACCAGAAACAGAAGATAATAGATCTTCTGGACTGCCTTGGACTAAAGGATGCCAATATTGTGGCAACCCCAATGGAAGTGGGTTTCTTAAAGGACACTAAGAAATGTGAACCCTTGAAAAATGGAGACAAGTATAGGACTGCAGTTGGAAAGCTCCTATACATTGCTAATTTCACCAGACCCGATATTGCAAATGCTGTTGGTATCTTATGCAGAATGGTTAACTCTCCTACTGAAAAGGATCTCATTGCAGTGAAAAGAGTTGCCAGATATTTGAAAGGAACTGCAGATTACAAGCTGATGTTGCCAGCCTGTGATCTACCACGACTGGTTGCCTATGCGGATGCTGACTGGGCTGCAGACCTAGCAGAGAGAAAATCAACCAGCGGAAACCTGATCTTCTATGGTGGAGGAGCTATAAGCTGGTCAAATAAGAAACAATCTACAATTGCAGATTCTTCCACAGGTGCTGAGTGTGTTTCTGCAAAAGCAGCATGTGATGAAATAAAGTGGCTGCATAACTTACTTCTGGACTTAGGCATAACAGAGCCCAAGCCAACCATTTTGATGCAAGATAACCAAAGCTGCATCAAACTTTCTGAAAGTGAGAAGCCACTCAAGAAGAACATTGACATTGCTTTCCATAAGGTGCAAGAGATGTGTCGCAATGGAATTGTTCAGCTAGAATACTGCAATACAGAAATGATGCTTGCTGATATTCTTACCAAGCCTCTACCAAGAGACCACTTCCAGAGACTACGAGAAGGCATGAAGATCCTTGATGTTGGTCCAAGAGAATGAGAAGGGGACTGTTGGAAAAATTACCAGCATTCTCTCTCCCCGCTCTATCTTGTTATTAGAAGAGATGGGCAATAGCAAGATAGGGCCTCCCTTTCTGTTGCATGCCAGATCTTCTCCATTTGCCTCTCTGTCTTTTATTGCATGATCATAAATACCTTTGGTGCTCAGATCATGTGACCCAGGACAGTTGCTTGGGTCATCGGTCTTATAAAAGTTAAGACCTCCCTCTCTCTGAAAAAAAAGATCTCTCTCTCTCTCTTTGTTCTCAATGGCTGCTTTCCCTGAACTCTTCGCATGCTCCGAGTTTGAGTCCCATCAAGGAGGATGGTGAGTTAAACTGAAGAATCTCCTATTCACTAGATTAGACAGGTAGCAGGCTCTCTCAATACAGATGTAAATGAAGAGTCATTAGTGAAGTATTTAGTCTTTTATTCAAAGCTACCTGCGTCTGTGTTTATTCCAAGTACCAGTCTGAAGCCACAAGTCATTAGATAAAACTTCTACCGCTTCTCTGTGTGACTTTGCTAAATGAAGATTGGATCCTGACAGGTTCAGTCTCATTTTCCCCTACAGTTCCAAGTCCAGGAAGGGGCGCAGCTGGCGTATCAGCCGAAGCTGATAGCAGGCGCTCCTGGTTGCCGCATCAATTTGAGCTGTCATCCGAAGCGCTGAGTCCAAGAGCAACCCCAAGCTGCGGACACAGTCTTTCAGGGGAAGTGTGACCCCGTCTAGAACTGGTTGACAAGCCTCCACACCTGGGCTAGGGCCCTTGACAGCAAGTACCTCCGTCTTATCTGGATTCAGCTTCAGTCTGTTTTTCCTCATCCAGTCCATTACTGCTTCAAGGCATTCATTTAGAGGCGAGATGCCACCCTTAGTCGATGCTATTATCCGAGGCATGGAGAGATATATCTGGGTGTCATCAGCGTACTGATAGCACCTTGCTCCATGCCTCCTGATGATCTCTCCCAGCGGTCTCATGTAGATGTTAAATAGCATTGGGGACAAGAGAATGTCATGCTGATGGTACCAAATCAGCAGTATCCATGAAAACAAAGGACTTGCCAGAAATTTTTATTTGTAAGAATACTGACCACTGCCATCTTTGTAACTTTGCTTTGTGATGCTAGTAGGAACAAACCCAGAGCTTTCTGGAAGGTGGGACGTTCAACAAAGTCACTGTGGGAGCCCTGATCTTGTGGAGTCAGTGCTCTGTTTATGGAAGTGTATGCCTCAAAACTGTTAGTGACAGATCTGGTACTAGGAGGATGAAGTACTCTCATATACCACAGATCTGACAACCAGACAACAAATGAAGGAAACAGCCACAACATACTTGCCCTCTGCTCTTCTCCTGTAGCTGGGTGAGTGTTTTTGATCTGGGAGTCTCATTTTCCAGCAGTGTTTCTTCTTCCATTTTAGACTGTATCACCACATGGTTTTCAAAGTAAACAATTTTCAGAAGTAGCTTACCAGTGCTGCCTTCCGCACAGTATTGAAGAGACTTAATGGGAGTTCCACTGCTGCTGTTGCTAAGAGATTCTCTGCCAGTGTCACCTTCTGCTACTGCCCAGTAGACTCCCTTCCAGAGCTTTTCCACTGTTCTCCTCACTGAAACTAGTTCTCTTTTGCTGGTGCACTCATTACTCACTGAAGATGGATGCAATTTAGAATGGCGTATCCACTTCGAACATATTGTGTTGGATGGTCCTACTAGGAGTCCAGACTCCTGATATAATCTTGTCTGACACACTGAAGCCACCTAACTGCATGAAGATGAGCATCCAAGAGAAGGGGATGAGATAGGACAGTACTGCAGAAATCCTTACAAGATGGGATGTTCAAAAATCATGAAAGCATGGCTCAGGAGTTGCAGTCTCTAGTGAAAAGTCTCCCCCATCAAAAAGAAAAGCTTCAGGGTAATACAATGGTCATAACATGATGGAACCTGATATAGCCTATATTTGCTTAGCTTTGTGCTCATTTTCCATTCCCCTTTCTCTTTCCCTATTGTATCTCTTGGCTTTCAGCCTGGAGGCAGGGACTGTGATGTTTTCGTTTTTTACTTTTATACAAAATGGGCTCAGCAATGCCAAAGATCTATTTGCTTGCTTGCTTGCTTATTTTATGTCCCACTTTCCCCCCGCAAGGGACCCATCACCTACCAAGCAATTCCATTGCTGAACAGCATTTCAGCATCTCCCCAACATTTAGTCAGGATCTCCTTTCCTGTAGTTTGAATCTAGTGATCTTGGTCCTATTCTTTGGAACACTAAAAAATAAGCTCCCTTCACCTTACAACCCCTACAGTTCTTCAGATATTTGTAGATGGCTATTTTATCAACTATTCCTCACAAGTTTTTGTTTCCAGACATTCAACATCTTGGTTGCCCTCCAGTGGGGCCTGTTCTAACTTGTCAATATCCATCTTAAACTATGGTGCCCAGAACTGAGCACAGTATTCTAGAACAGTCTGACCAAAGCAGAATAGAGCAGCAGTACTACTTTTCTTGATCTGGACACTATAGTTCTGTTGATGCAGTCTAGAACATCACTGCTTTTTTGCTACCACTTCACATTGTTAATTCAAGTTTAACTTGTGATCTGCTAAGAACTCTAAATCCTTTTCAAATATACTGTCAACTCAGGCATCACCAATTTAATATCTGTGATTTATTTTTCTTATCTAAATTCTGTGCTTTTTTAAAAACTACAGTCTCTCACAAATTCAGCAGGAACAGTCTGTAAACTGGGGCATGTTACTCTTGATGGATAAAGATAAGCCAAGTAGCAAAACTAAAATTCCAATTTTCTTTTTGGTGCAGTGGATGAATCATCTTGTATTATGCAAAGGGAATTGAACATAGTTTCTCACTGAAAACTGTCAGGGTTGACAGGATGTTGCTCCTCTGAGCATGAGCAGAATGCAATCTGTGAAGCAAGGCTTCGCTGCAGCAGAGGGTCCCAGTGAAGCAGAAAAAATTCCAGAGGCTCATTAAGTAAGACTTAGAAGCTTGATTTATTGCCACACTCTAAGATAAGGCTTAGCAAAAACATGCTAGCATTCCAGCAATTAGACAAAGAGGAATAAGAGAATGTAACAGAGAAAAATCGCGCAGCATCTCCCCTTACAATCAGTATACTGCCAATGGCATGGCAGGTCCAGCTAGGGAATCTAACTGGCAGCTGGTCAAGGCAAACACCAGCCTTTTTTATGCTACCTTGTCACCCTGGAACAAGTGGGGTGACCCAATCAGTGCTCTGGCGTGTGGCCTTCTCTAATACACAAGATATAACCATAACAATCCTGCTGGCCTTGCACCTGGCTGTCTGGCCACACCAACCGTTCTCTCTGCCGTCCACTCATAGGAAAATTTTGCCTGCCCAGCAACAACCTTGACAAAAACCAACAACACAATTATTTCTTTATGACTTCTTCATCTTTATTTTCCTTGTGTCAAATTCCAGTTCCACAATCAGATGAGTAAGTTATGCTTCTTTTTTCTGTCTTTTGGAAAATTTGAAATGAGTTTTGCCTTAAAACCTCCCTAAAATACATCTCTACACTATCCCAAAATACAAGCTGATCCAATGTTTCCCAACTCTTGTTATATAAGATTTTTAAAAAAATACTCGCTTTTTCTTCAAATAATCTTGATTATGTTTTTATTTTGTTTAACAAATTAAAGCCTTTACACATGACAAAGCAACTCTGTAGTCCCAGTGACAAGATTCTAGGCAGCACAGAAAAAAGAGAAATTCCCTTCTGAGATGTTAGTAAAAATTCTGAACTCAGAGAGGGGGGCTTCAGAGGTTTCTGTGGAGCGTACCTCTATGAGGTCAGAATGAGGCATGTTGCATGTTTGGAACTGGGCAAGGAACATTGTACAATGGGATGGAATTTCTTACTTTCACAGAAAATAAGCCAACATGGGAGGGAAGTTGTTGACTGTTGTTGAAGTTGTTGACTCTTTGGCAGCAACAGTTCAGCAGCGCTTTGGACAGAACAGTACTTCAGCATTGAGTACTCTGTTCTTTCAGTTTGTTTCCTACATAACTGCCTTCTTAGCAAGAATACTTTTAACAGAGTTGCCTCTGACAACATCAATTATTTAAAGAATAGTAAAGGAAAACAGAAATTTAAAAATTGTAATTCATATGCATACAAATATTTTAAAATTCTTTATCTGTTCGGAGAGTTTTTGTGGTTTCTTCAGCTCCATTACTATTTATCTGTTTCTTTAAATGCATCAAGAGTAGTCAAATTCTAGAGTTATTCATTTCTTTTTTGTAAGATTTAACTTGGAGGTAACATTCCAATTATAGTCAATATTGTAATTCCTCAACAAAACATACTGGCATATATCATTAAAATCAATCAGTAATTTCTTCTTTCTTTATATAATTTTTAAAACATTTTATTACTTAAGCATAAAGTGCTAAATTTTACTAACACATGACATAATTTATCCTGTTTTATTTTGTTGCTCTCTTTTCAGTTTCAATTTTTAATTCAAACACAGCTGATTGTCCATTAGTAATACTATATATATTGTTTAAATTTGTCAGAAATATTTTATTGTATGCCACCTTAAGACTGAGAGCAGGATATAAATACTTCAAATAAATAAAAGTTTTTCTTGGACTGTGGAAAAGAAGCCTATAAAATCACCCTGACCAATGTTCTTTGATTTTTCTAAAGTTTTAGGCTAAAGTCCTATAGTTTCTCATTATCTTCTCCAATTCTGATATATACGTTTATTTGTTCTTTATTGCCTAATTATTTCAATTTTAAAAGTCTTTTCTGTTATTTTTGCTACCTGATCTTGTCTCCTGCTCAAAATCTCAGTTCTTCTTTCTTGATGTGCCACGGGAGTAGGATGAGGGGTTACAAAGAGGCAGAAGCTTCTTGCAGTGAATGACTGGTCCTTCTGCTGGCTAAACTGCTATTATGCTGACATCAAACTCCCCTGTCAGTTGATCTCAGAGATGAGACAGCAAAGGAATCTGTCAGCACAACTATTCCATCATCTGAGATCAACCAGAAGAAACACAAAAAAGAGGGGGGGCAGGGAAGAGACAGCACAAGCTGTATTATTCTAGATACTAACATTTTCTTACCCAGAGACACGGAGACTGTACCAGCCCAAAGTCAGGACATGTCCAAGGCAGTCCTAAGTGATTTTCAAAAATTTTTGGCTGGGAGGAATACGCATTCAACACAGCTTTAGCTGTCCCTTAAACATCTCAATGAGTAATGACTGGGCTCTTAGCTCCTTCTCCAAATGCATTTCTGAGCTATGATTTCACTCAGTTTTGCACTGATCAGTTCATCTTTTTCTAAACAAAAACATTTTTATTGGTTTAGGACAAACTCATACCAAATGGCAAAAGACATAATACAATAAAAACATGATAAAATATCCATAGTAAATTAAAATCCATGATATTCATAAATCCATATGCAGTGTATTAAAATAATGTATTAAAACAGTAAAACAACAGCAATAAATTATAAATTTGACCAAAGATTAATAATTCAGCATCTAATGAAAAGAAGCCCAGAGTCTAACTGTCAAGTTTGTATGCCAAAGAAATGTCAGGCTTCAACTTAAGACTTGAGCTTTATAACCAAATTAGCAAACTCCACATTCCATTTGGAGAGTGACAAATTTAACTTTGTTTGATGATAACATTATTAATTTGTCTTCATCTGTTTTTTCTGGAAGCTGTTCTAAACTGGGCTGCAAATTTTTTCTTGTATAACCAAAAATACAGGGCACCAAACTGGGGATGGAACGGTAATATCTCAGTTTCTTAAATCAGGCAAAATTTGGAATTCCTGACTTCTTAAGAAACCTACGCAGGAAGGAAAATGGCACAGTGGAAGTACCCACAAATTTCATGAACTTTTTTTTCCCTGGTTGTTCTCAGCACAACATAAACTGTGCACTTTTTTGAAAACCATCCAAGAATTTCAAAAAACTGCACAGCTGTGCAGTAAAAGCCTGTTAGTAGTCTTTTCACTATGCACAGGAAACTGCAGTTTTCTGAAGAAAAAAAACCCATCAGCAACATTGTTTTTCACTATGCACCTGCAGAAAGTGCACAAAACACAAAACTAAATTACATGCTATACCCGTAAAGTTGTGGTTGCAGCATTTGTTGGTCTGAATGATGCGCAAACTCAGGCCAACTGAAGTTGTACTACATGTGAGTTTTTTGTACAAGATTGCTGTTTTCTATGTAAAGAATCTTGCACAAAAAATTAACATGTGGTTTTGTTGGACAAAACTATTTTCTGCACGTGGTTTTTGTTGTGGAAGACTATTTTTACATAGCAATCTTTACATAGCTTTCGGCATGTAAAGGAAATTGCATAACATTCAAATTCTTGTGTTAGCACAAAAAAAGAAAACACTTTCGAGACAGGCACATAAATGTTTTGTGCCAGACTGCTGTTTTCTAAGTAATAAATCACAATCTTGCACACCAAAAATCTTACACAAAAAAATCCTGCACAGAAAGCAGCAATCTAGTACAACAGAATCATGTGTCTTCTCTTGTGTGCATGATTTTCACTGTACAATATTTCTGTTGAGTCCTGTTTATATTTTAAAAACAGTAATGTTGAACAGGACACATGTGGCTGTGGCTGCCTTGAAACTGTTTTTTGTGCAAACCCGAAAATCTGAATGTCATTCATTTTCCTTTCCATATTGAAAGCTGCGTAGTTTTCAGGGAAAGTTGTGCAGTTCTCAGGACAAGTTGTCTGGGTTTTCAGAGTGAGTTGTGTAGCTTTTATGAAAAAGCTGTGCCTTTTCCCATACTGCAGTGTTGGTGGTGGGGATTACTGAGACAAACGTAAAACAAAATGCTGTTTAATTGTTCTTGACATCCATTGCGTCTTGGAAAAATTGAGATTTGCCATCCATACAGCAGAGTATCACATGCATTAAGTCTTCAATTGACTCGTAATCACAAAAGATAGGCTCTTTGTATAGAGTCTCAGTATATAGCAGTCTTCTAATTCAGCCTGAGCAGTACGTTCAAACAAGTCTTTGTAAAGGCCTTTCTGTAATCAAAGCTTAAGGGCCAGAGGAAGAAGTGTTACCTGTTAATAAAAATTAGCTGATCTCATGGCATGTAGTAATCCTACATCTGCTTGAACACTTTAAGTCTTGTAATCATTATTTAATTGAAAATTTAGCAGTGTAAAAACCAAGATTCCTTACCTATTGTTCAGAAAATCCAAACTTACCAACTAAATTTAATGCAAACTCCTCCATGAATTAAGTTTCATCTCACCACGTTAATATTAAACAACAACAACAACAACAACAACAACAACACACACACACAGGGGAGCAAAGTAAATTTTTCCATCAGTAATTAATGACTGCTTTGTGTATAAGAGTCATTATTGTTAGTATCAATAATTTCAGGCTAACTATGGTTATCAGTGTTGTAGGGATAGCCTCGAATGACAAACAGGCAAATGTATTTTGGGCAACTTCTAATGACTGTAACTTACCAGTCCCCCATATTTCAGTTCCATGTAATAATACGTTGAAGTTTCATTTTAAAAATTTCCAGAACGGGGAAACCAAGCATTCCCCATAGTTCTACACAATTTGAGGGTGACACACTTTTCTCCAATTTTTTTTTTAACATTTTGTTTAACATAACCACTGATAGGTGCTGCCCAAGACAAAGAATACCCCAGGTTCTTAAAACAACTATTTCCTATTCACTGACTGAGGACTCCTGCTTTAAATCACAATTTTGGTTTCATTTAAGTGTACACTGAACAAAATTCACTTTGAATAGTCACCATACTGTTTCAGTGATCTTCTACAGCCTATATAAGATATTAATATCATTCCATCTGTATGGGATGTTAACACTGTATTATTTGCATGAAGGAATACCGAAATAGCTTTCTGCTACTTTTATAAGTATAAATTGTGATCCTGACAAAAGATCTATGACACCATTTATGTATAGATTAAAAGCAATGGAAGTCAAGATACAACCTTGGCAAACACCTTTTGAAAGTTTTGCAGGGTCAGACAATTGGCCATGGATGGCTAATCTAACCTTTAAAGTAGTGTTGATATAAAAGTCTGATTTCCTTTAGCAGTCTGATATTTATATTCGGATTAATTAATTTTCTTCATAAATGACGGCTGTGGGTAGAGTCAGACAGAGGTTTATGAGCAATGAGTGCATGTGATAGAGCCTGGGGGTGTGGCTAGCAGAGCAGCCCTTGTAACAGATGCTGATGTAATTAGATTGGCTTGGTGAGACAACAGAAAGCATATATACTGGGTGTGTGATTTAGAATCTATCTTCCTTCAGTGAGATTCTTATAATGAACTTTAAATCAGGGCTTCAGTCAACCAAAGGAAAAGGGTTATCTTCTCATTGGCCTAGGCCATTTCTGCACTAGACTGTTATAGTGCTATTATTCCACTCTCAACATCTTATGGAATCCTGGGGTTTGCAGTTTACGGAGGTGCCTTTAGAATTCTCAGCCAGAGAGCCCTTGGCCTCAGTAAACTACAAACCCCAGAATTCCACAGGATGTTGAAAGTGGAATAATAGTGCTATAACAATGTAGTGCGGAAAAGTCCCTAGTGTGGAAGAGGGTTATCTTCTGGAAGAGGGTTATCTCTTCCAGAAGATATCTTATAGGGTTACCTTCTCATTGGCCTAGTGTGGGTGAAGAGAAGAAATCAAACCATTTCTGTAAGGGTCAGAAAGTGGAAACTTGAGTGAAGAAACAGACCTTTGTGCTAAAATTAGCCAAACGGGTGTGTGTGGAAGCTCTGCTGGTGAACACTGTGGTGTTTTGAAAAAATTAGTTAAACCAACAGAATATTTTCTTCAGTTCCAATCTTATAACATGCTATCACAGGTTATCAGTCCTTTTTTGAATAACCACTGATGAGCTTTGTCCTTTATCCACTAAAGTGGTAGGTTTGAGGGAAAGTAGGGTTGTGAGTAAATGGAAGGGAGGCAGCCAGGGTGTGACAGTAAGATTAAAAGAGGCAAAGCTACTCCAGTCAGGGAGAAAGAAAAGCAAGTCTGGTTTGTCTGTGCCCTGGTCTGGCTCTAGCCTACCTCTCCACACTTGATAATGTAATATAAAACAGACTAGTAACAGAAACTAGTGATTCATAGTCAAATATTTCGGTTTAAATCCAAATGGTCTGGGAACTGGTGGGTTATACTCAGCCATCAAAACTTCCAACTAATGAGATGTCTAGCATAAAGCCTTCCTATCAAACAAAATTAATTGGTCTATAATTGACTGAATAGTTTTGTCCCTCTCTTTAAAAAAATGATACAATTGAGGAAGTCCATTCTTGGGGAAATGTATCAGAGTCATTTATATAAGTAAATAAAGTGACTAAAACAGCAACCTACTAATTCTCAAAAGTTTTAAGTATATCAGACTATGGATGATATTGCCCCCTCCAAGTTTACTGTTTTTAAGTGCAGCAACTGAATGTATAATTTCAATAATAGTAACAGGAATCCATAAAGGTGATTTCTAAACCACAGCTTTCTAATTTACCTTCTCAGGATTCCAATTTTTATTGTAAATTAGCCTTCCTATTTTCTAAACTGAATTAAAATGTTCTCAGAGTTTTTTTATTCCACTGCAAGAAAATATTTTAAAATCTGTAAATGATTCAAGAGGTAATACTATCCTGATCCATTATAATACCATCACTTAGAACAGATTCTTGTACTCCAACCTCTTCAGGTAGGATTGTTTTAATGACTTCTACTGAATTATTTATTCTCCATGAGGTTTGTGATCTCCAAATGCTAATGTTTTTAACCCCAACAAACTCCCTTCTATCTGTGAGTCTGGGGGTGTGGCTAACCTGAGTGGCAGGGCAGACCCAGCAACAGGTTGCCAGGTAACCAAAGTGTCTCTGTGTGAGAGAAACCCAGTCCATAAGTGAGAAGGAGGGGCTGAGGTTTGAGAGAAGAAGGTCCATATATAAGGCACAGTGACTTGGATTTTTCAGATTCCTTCAGTGATATTTCCAGAGAGAGAGAGAACAAGCGCTCCAGAATACAGCCCTTCAGTAAGCCAAGGAGGTTGTCTGAATAAGAGTGGGTGTCTTCTCAGAGGCTGAGAGGATGAGAGAAGAAACCAAACTATTTTTGAGTTGGGTCAGAAAGTGTGACCTAGATATGGGAATTAAGTCTTTGAGACAAAGGAAAGCCAAAGTGTGTATGCAAGTTCTGAACCTATATACTGAGTTAAGGTATAAGAAACTGGATAAACACCTTTTGAAGTTCTGTACTGTTTGGATATATTTATGACACCCAATACCTTTCCCTATTTGTTATTTTAATAAAGAGTACATTGCATTTTATAAATTCTGAGTCAGTAGAGTACTTTCCATTAGTTCCAATCAACCAGAAACATGCTACCACAGATCAGTAAATCATTCTGAGTAACAACTGAGAGGTTTTATCCTTTATACACTAAGGTAGTAGTTTTAAAGGGCAAAGCAGAGCTGTACAAGGGGGCAAGGTGCTTTAGCAGACTGGGAGGGAAGCTGCCATTCCAGTCTGTGAGAAGGGAAAACAGGCCTGGCCTCCATACTATCTTTTGTGATACTGACTCTTTCTAACTCTCTACGTTCTTGAAAGATTTTGCAGTCTTTTACAGATGGGATATGGTGGGCATGCCAATGTGTTTTGGTAGTTTAATCGGTTCTAGCTATTTTATTCAGTTTCAGTTTCTTCCCAGTCTTCACTAGGTCCAAAATGCTGCAGTCTGGCTGCTGGCTGGTGCTATCTATAGGGAGCAATTAGCTCCCTCATTGAAACAGCTCTATTGGCTACTATCCTATTTCTGTAAAGAATTTAAAGCACTTATTATGACCTTTAAAGGCCTATTTGACTTATGTCCAGACTACTTTGAAGACAATATCTCCTTATATGAACCTGCCCCAATTTTAAGAGCTACAGAGGAGGACTTTCTCTTGGTCCAACCAAGATATCAACTTGGGCTACTCCCAAGTTGAGGAATTCCCTTCCACAGAAAGTCTGGTTGGATCCCTCCTTGTTGGCTTTCCAGGACAGGAAATGACATTTTCTTTCAGTAGGCCTTGATATTTAAATCCTTGTAGCAGATTGAATCTTTAATGGCATGTGTCGCATCTGTGCTTTATTATATTTTAAATGTGTGGGTTTTTTTAAACTTGTGTTTTGCAAACAGAGTTATGGTCTAATTTTTTTAAAAAAATTGTAATAACCTTTTTTTGATAAAATTTGTACTTTATAAGCTTCCTTGACTCCTGCAATGGAAGGAAGGCAGGATACAAATGAAATATAAATTAATAATTAAATAAATCTCCTTCTACAATTTCTTCACCCCATATTATTCAAATAACCAACAAATTTACACTAGTAGTGTATTAACTCTAATGAATATTTCTACAAATTTTTGTACAAAATTTTGTTATCTGAAACTCAATTAGGACTGTGATTATCTTGTCAAAAATCATAACATAAATATATTTAAACTAAGATTGAATAATTTACAGTAAGTAATTCTTCTAAACCAGTTATAAATGGGCAGTGTGTGGACTTGGTTCTGTCCACTAATGACCCCCCTTCTCTCTCTTCTTAGTCATCACTGGAGGCAACTGTCAACTCTGTGAGCCATTCCAGATCCCCTTTACCAGGGGGATCTTTTGAGTCCTCCTCTGGGATCATAAGCTGAAATTATACTCTCGGGTTCAGCTGCAACCTGGAGCTGTATAACTCAGGCACCCACCCATGCCTCCATAACAACTGGAAATCTGCATATAAATATATTTTAAAACTAAGACTGAATGATTTACAGCAAGTAATTTATAACTTTTAAACAAGTTATAAATGGGCTGTGCTTTAAAGCTTCAGATTTATCAAAATACCCAAATGGAGAATTCTTATAACATCACACTTAAAAATCTATTTAAATACTGTTTAGAATATTTTTAAAATTTTATTAAACTGATAACCACCTTTCTCCCAGGATGGGATCCAAAAGGGCTAGTACTCTTTGCTCTATAAAGAAGTATACACTTATTTCATAGATTATCTCTAAGGAGAGATAGTACAGTGATATTTTTGGTATTTCATAAAGGCTACAACTTGTACCAAGATTTGCTTTATTTAACTTCATCTTGAGAACTGTTGGGATTCAACTCTACAGGTGTACTAGACTGACTTCTTTGTCCCTCCCAGTTGCGGGGCACTTACTTAGAGTGCATTATTTTGGTGGTGAGTAAGTCCGCAACCAAAGAGGATAGGTGAAATCCTCTCCTCCTCTAGATTCAGACATACAGATGGGCATCAAAATACATATACATAATTTCTCCAGCCATTCTGTTTGGTAATACAGATTAGAGCTTTCTCCCTCCACGTAGTTTAGCAAGATGTGAGAGAACTTGGCTCTGCCCTGAACTCATCCTTCCCCTTGACAGCCAGGTAGAGAAGTCTGGAAGCTTTTGCTCCCACTTTTGATTAAACCACAAATTGGCCTCTTGTTCAAATTGAATTGTTCATCTTAATTATGGTTAATTTAAACAAGCCAGTTTTGTGAAGTGCTGGTTAAAGTTAGTTTATCATATTAAATTATCATTTAATCATTTAATTATTAAGATTTACTATGATCTGAGATACAAACATGATCTGCTTCGCTTCACGCTGAGGGAAGCAGGAAGTTTAGAAGTGTCTCCTTTTTGCTTGAAAAGCAGAACCAGTAGTTCCAAACTTCCCACTTCCCCTGCTATCTAGGGACAAGGACGTAAAAGAATGAAACAAAGGGTCTAAGCTCACTGACATCTCACTATAGCATAGTTTAAGCATAAAAACAGGCGGAAGCAGAAAAAGCTCATACGGTACTAAAACACTACATGTTTTGTGGATACAATTACATATTTAAATGGAGGTGCTATTATAAATGTTCAGAATGCTTCATCATGAACACACAATGCATTCTATGAACCTGTTTATCTTAGTGCAAAGAAATACCAAGAAAGTGAGAAAAAGAGAGAGAGGCCATTTCTGCACTAGCCTCTCCCAAAACTGCAAGCTCCAGAATTCCAGAGGATGTTGAAAGTGGAATCATCGCGCTATAACAGGCTAGTGCAGAAATGGCCAGAGTAAGGTAACAGCAGATCACACACATTCAAAAGATTTTCAAATGTCACCTTTGGGCATTCGGGAAAGTGGTGGGTCACAGCACTCCATATGAAACCCTCTATCACAAGAATCACAGAAAAGCATGTTATCCTGAAAGTGAAATGCAGGAAAAGAAAAAAAAATCTTACATAAATATTATTTTGTATTCATAATTAAACATTATGATCAGGTTATCAATACTGTTGAATGATCTGGTTGGTATTTGCATGTTTTTTTTAAAGTACTTTAATTACGGGATTATAAATTCTTATGCTAGACAGCCCTGATCAAGAAGCATGCAGACTGATATATACATCTGTTGAATAAATTCTAAATGACTAATTCAGCAAAAATTGAGAGAAAATTGAATCCAAATAATCCCATCTCATTTTTACAAGTACCAATATTTGGACACATAATTGTCATCCCTGTTTTACAGGTAAGCTCCACAAGGGAACAACAATATGTTCAGAGATTATCCTAAAAGAAGAACAAAAATATCACATGGACAAGAGAAATATATAAATATGAAAGGTAAAGGGAGCATAAAAATAAATAAAAATGGCTCTGAGCAGGAGCTTGTAAATACTTGACTCCATAATGATAAAAGTGGAAGCTATAACCTTTAAACATGTATATTGACAATGGGTGGCAGGATTCCTACCAACAGCTAAGTTCCAGGTTTGGTATAAGTAAAGAATATGCATTTTGCTCACACAGATGACAAAGAAGAAACAAATTGAACAATTAATATGAAATAAAGGATAAAAACTTACGGCATTTTTGCCTTGGATTCTACAGGCACTGCATGTCTTGCACTCAATACATTGCCACCTTAAGGCCTTCACATTGGTTGTCAACTCCAGACAAAATTTCAGACAGGATGGATGTCCTACAAAAACATTTATACATGAGGTATTTCAGTGTTCTAGAAGTACTGTAGGTCTGGGAGATCTTTCCACAGAGTAATTACACAATACTGAGTATTTTCAGACTTCATTTATCTTTCATCTCATAGACTGGGTCAACAGCAGTTGCTTAAAATATTTTTTATTATAAGGTCCCCAAAATTTGGGTTGAATCCTTCATACTGCAAACATGACAAACCAAACAGATTTGACTCATTTATTTGAAGATGTATTAAAAATACCAGCTGCTTCTGAACATATACTCTTTTGTTCTTTTTAATCATTTATCATTACATAAAGCATTCTATTCACCAAACACTGATTAGCAATTTTAACTTTTCCATACCACACAGTTATATTTTTCCACATTACAGACACAAGGAGGAGTTATAAGCAGCTAGGAGGAATGACCCATGGTCTTAGATGTTTCTACACTAATGCACTGAGCATGGGAAACTGAACTTGAACTCTTAACACAGCAAAGCAGATATGATATAAATAGGCATCACTGAAACCTGGCGGGATGAGACTCATGATTGGAATGTAGTAGCAGAGGAGTACAATCTATTTCAGAGAAATAGGCCAAAAAAGGAAGGGAGAAGGAGTAGCACTATATGTCAAGGATGTTTACACCTGTGAAGAGATCCATAACTTAAATCCTGGAAGCCAGGTTAAGAGCATCTGGATAAAAATTAAGGCGGAGAGAAAAAACAGGGAAGTCATTTTGGGGGTCTACTACAGACCCCCAAACCACACTACGACTTAGATGATGCCTTCCTACAACAGATGACCAGACATTCAAAAAAGAGAGATAATAGTAATGGGAGATTTCAATTATCTTGATACTTGTTGGATGTCACATTCAGACAAGAATATCAGGCCCAACAAATTCCTCACCTGCCTTGCACCTGCACTGTAGGTGGAAGAGGTAACAAGGAGAGCAGCTATTTTGGACCTGATCCTAACCTACAGTGATGACCTGGTTAATGGGGTGGAAGTGGCGGGATCCTTAGGGGAGCGACTACGTTCTCTTGGAGTTTGTTATACATGGAAAGGGGAAGCCAAGCATAGTCAGACTCGCATTCTAGACTTTAAGAAAGCTGATTTCAGTAAACTTAGGGAAATATTAGGTGCCACCCCATGGCCAGGAATATTAAAAGAGAAAGGAGTTTATCATGGATGGGCATTTCTTAAAAGCAAGATACTGAAGGCACAGTTTCAAACAATTCCATTGAGGAGGGAAAATGGGAGGTGTCTAAAGAGACAAGGATGGGTGTCTAAAGAACTTTCAAATGAACTAAAATTTTAAAAGACCATGTGCATGAAATGAAAAAGGGAGAAATCACCAAAGAGAAATTCAACCAAATAGCCAGCACATGTCAGAAAAGTCAGAAAAGCTAAATTGCAGAACAAGCTCAGGCTTGTTAGGGAGGTTAAAAACAATAAAATTGGCTTTTTTGATTATGTCTGTAGCAAAAAGAAAAACAAGGAGAAGGTAGGTCCACTGTGAGGAGAAGATGGAGAAGCAGTAACAGAGGACGGAGAAAAGGTACAACTACTCACCTTCTTCTTTGCCCTTGGTCTTCTCCGAAAAAAAAAACAATGTTCAACCCAGAGAAAATGGAGCAGATGATGTAATAGGGGAAATGCAGCACAGAAGAGGTAAAGAAGTAATGTAAGAATACCTGGCTACTCTAAATGAATTCAAGTCACCAGGGCCAGATGAACTACATCCAAGGGTATTAAAAGAAGTGGCAGAAATAACTTCAGAACCACTGGCATCTTGAGAGTTCCTGAAGATCAGGAGAAGTCCCAACAAACTGGAGGAGGGAATACGTTGTCCTCATCTTCAAAAAGGGAGGAAAAAAGAGGACCCAAACAATTACAGCCCAGTCAGCCTGACATCAGTATCAGGAAAGATCTTAGAGCAGATCATTAAAGAGACAGTCTGTAAGCACTTAGAAAGGAATGCCGTAATCACTAAAAATCAACATGGGTTTCTCAAAAACAAGTCTATCAGACTAATCTGATCACTTTTTTTTAATAGAGTTACAAGCTTGGTGGACGAAGGCAATACTGTGGATGTAGTGTGCCTTAATTTCAGTAAAGCTTTGACAAGGTCCCCCATGATATTCTTGCAAGTAAGGTAGTAAAATGTGGGTTAGACAAAGCTACTGTTATGTGGATTTGTAACTGGCTGACCAGCCAAACACAAAGGATGCTTAGCAGTGACTCCTCTTCATCCTGGAAAGAAGTGACTACTAGGATACCACAGGGTTCTGTCCCGGGCCAAGTGCTATTCAACATCTTTATCAGTAACTTGGATGAAGGAACAGAGAGCATACTAAACAAATTTGCAGATATCACCAAATGAGGAGGGATAGTTAATACCTCAGAGGACAGGATCAGAATTCAAAATGACCTTGACAGGTTAGAGAGCTGGGCCGAAGCTAACAAAATAAATTTTAACAAGGAGAAATGTAGGGTACTACACTTAGGAAGAAAGAATGAAATGCACAGATATAGGATGGGTGATACCTGGCTTGAAAACAGTACATTTGAAAGGGATTTAAGAGTCTTAGTTGACTACAAGCTGAACATGAGTCAGCAGTGTGATGTGGCAGCTAAAATAGCCAACGCGATTTGGACTGCATCAGTAGGAGTAGGGAAGTAATAATACCGCTCTATTCTGCTTTGGTTAGACCTCACCTGGAATACTGTGTTGAGTTCTGGGCATCACAATTCAAGAAGGATATTGACAACAACAACAGTTTTGTGAGGATTTTATTTCTTCGAAACACATGACAGGCCTCAAATGTACAATTTCTGAAGCAGGATGCTATTTGTGTTTTAGTGGGTCTGAAGGGATACAAAATGGATGGTTTCTTCAAGAAATACAAGAAACCTAAGGAAATTCTTTTCCATTCTCACCTGGTTTTAGATATGGAAAATATATACCTAATTTTTTTTTCCTCTCCAAACTAAAGAGCAGGTGAATTCCTTCTTCTCTTGCCAGTGAGCAAGGGACATTTGCTCCTGGTGAGTGAAACTGCAGATGCTTCAATTCAAATCTGATAAGACATACAGACTCTGATTCAGCTGGGCAGATAGTGAGTTCCACAGTGGGTTGTCCAAGTATTATCTATCCAGAAACAGCCACACTGCTGAACTAGAAGCCTTCAGAATGGGTAAGGTAAGTGAGGATTACCTCTTATGCCAATTTGCGTACAAATCCTCTTCTATAATTCTCAAAGGGTTCTCAGGTTGGCACTGAAACGGAGATCCTAAACTAGAAAATTTAGATGAAAGCTCATAAAGCTGCCCCCTCAACCTTCAGTGGTATACCACTGCCATCTTTTTCACCATTTAACATTATTTTACACACCTCCTTATAGCATTCCAAGTCACAGAGTTAATCCTTCCTCTATCTTTTTTTATTTATTGTATTTCCCCACAAAGAACCATCCATTTTTCATACACTTGCTCCCTCGAACAGGTCTAACTTGGCTGGAAGACAAAACTTACCACTACTGCCACAATCTGCACAGGAAAGGAGTTCTTCTGGCTTTTTTTCACGGTTTGATTCTTTTGTTCCCAAACAGAAGCTACATATTGGAATGGGATCAGCTCGTGGCTGTAAGTGAAAGATGTAATCACTGTTACTTAATGAAAAGAGAACTATCATACCTCCTATTCCTTGAGTTGTTTTTTATTCTGTTTTACTACAGAAAATTAGGATCTTCCTTTGCAGTATCCTAAACGCAGTTTTATATTTTATTCATCTAAGATACTGACGCGAGTGGGCAACAATCAATGTCAAAACCCTGGGGGCTGGGAGAGAGGTTCATGGCAGAAAGGAAGAATGAGGCTCCTTCCCACTTGGACCACAGATTCAGATCTTTTTTGTTCTCAGAAAATTCACTGCATATGAAATGGCTGTTAGATATGAAATTAAAAAAACAGTTCAGAGGCAGGACTGCTTATTCCATCTCTTCTTAAAGATATGACATGTTCCTGTAATTTACATCTACAGCTGAGAAACATGAAAACCAGAGGTTCCGTTCCACCTGCAAAATTAAGTAAGATCAATAAGAAAGAGATCATGGACCCCTTTCCTGAAAAATGTATCTTAAATGACATACACACCATGTAACTTACATAGATGCACAAGAGCATACTCATCTCTTAATAGAGATTGCAACAGTGAACAGTAATCAGTTTACAATTCTCCAGACACACCCTTGGATCTAAGTCCATTGCACCCAACCATAATTCGTAACAGATAAGAATATAGGACTGCACTGTTAAGCTAGCACTTGGAAAAAAGATTTGAAAAACTCAAACTACAAAACTGAAGTTTTAATAAGAAGCATTTTGCATAAATACGTGGCATCTGCTTCACAAGGAAAACAAAGTTCCAGGATTATAATAATTAGATTCTGGGAGTTTTTCACCTAGACACATTTGCTTTCCTCATCATCCATAGATAGCTGAACGTTTATGACACATTTACAACGTAGTTTTCCTATTCCAATCTTCACAAAGTATGTTCCTTGTAAAAAAAAATAACTTGCCTTTAAAGGTAGACTATTCCCATGATATAATTTGCAAAATTCCAGAACACAAAAATGATACTTTAAACATTTTAAAAGATCAAGAAGAGTTAAACATTTTGCCCCAAAAGGAGTTCTGTAAGTGTAAACCATCTCTTCCTCCCACTATAGTTATGAGAACTGTTCAAAATAGGTTAGCAAGAAAGAAAATTTCCCTCCTCCAGTTTGTTCTGTCTGGTGGGGGAAGACTTGCCGATTACACTGAGATTGTCCAGTAATTTTTTGTTTGTTTGTTTAACTCACCAAAAATATAAGATCCTAATCTGTTTAAAAATATGTGGGAGAAGATCCAAGGGGAGACAAAGTGAGAGTGGCTAATTCCTTCAGCTACAAGTTCTGGGTTTCAAAGAGAGAGCCAGAAGACTGAAAGTCTTGTGTTGTTAGACAGGGAAATTTCAAATCTTTCCTTTTAAAACTCCAACAGCAGCCAAGGTTTGGTTCGATGATCATCCACCTGCTGTGATTGCTTAAGTGTGCACTCTCACATCACATATGAAGAGTGAGGAAAAGCAGTGGAGCTTAATTATTTTCTCCTAATTTATATTTGAAATTATTTGCACTGTTGAATTTTTAAACAGGTCCAACATATATTTAAACCTAAGGCTAGTGTGCCATTCCTGGAGATGTCAGATCTTCCTTGGTGACAGATGCCTTGATTACATCCTGCTTTGATTTCTATAACACACTCTGTATCAAGACTGCCTTTGGAAATTGTTTGGAAACTGCAGTGCGTCCAAAATTTGTGGCCAGACTGCTGTTGAGAGCTCGTTAAAGGGAAGACATCAATTTGCTTGCTGGTACCCATCAGGTACAAGTCTCTTTAGGCGCAAATCAGGTCCAGCCCATCAGAAAGAACTCATCTCCTGATATGAGCCTGATTCAATTTTAAGATCATCAGGAGAAGGTTTTCTCTAAGTCCCACTCTCATCACAGATATGGTTGGTAAAAACATAGAAGAGAGTCTTTTGGGTGGTTGCTGCCAAACTAAGGATTCTGCCTCGACCCCGGAGGGAGGCTAGATTGATCTCCTTCTGCTCTCTTTCCATCAGCAGGCAAAGGCTTTTTATATTCATCTAGCACTTTGACTGTTAATTTGCGTGTACCACATTTTTATCACCATCATTATTATCTTTTAACTGCCAACAAATTAATGTTTGTAATATGGTTGCCTGTCTAACAGTTGTTTAACTTTTATATTAACCACTGTTCTAACTGTATTTTGATTTAATTTATATGGTGAATCACCTTGGATCCTATATGGGGAAAAAGGTGGGATGTAAACTAAATAAATAAGTAAAATTTTGAAAATCTATGTTTGTTTAGTGTTTTTCTAGTAATACTATCTATTGTTCTTTTTAAAGTAGTCCCTTGAATTTTAGGTTTAACAATTTTTATCTGGATATATAATTATTTTTAATAAACCAATTCATTAATTTGTATTTTTGAGATATCTTTAATTGGGATAATCGACTGGAATTTACTTCCAACTGAAATAAATTCTGTTAGTGAAGTTGTAAATTAATGCTATAAATGCTATTTTATTCAAGGAAAATTATTAGTGTCTTTCATATATCTTTTGTTACTATCTCAAGACAGACTAGAAATAACTTTTTTATCAAGAAGTTACAATGAGAACTTTTCTAGATATTGTTAAAAGCTGAGACTTAAACTTTGTATTACTTTTGGTTTAATAGAATGATATTTACAATCATGTTTTTAAAAAATTTCTGTCAATTTTTCATCCATCTGTTTTCAGCAGAATCCAAACTTGTGGAAAATCAGAATTCAGGAAAAGTGAGACGGACACATTCTCTACTTCTCACTGCCAATTCTACCTCCACTGCATATAAATCACACTCCAGAGGGCTGGGAAACTCCAAAGCGGTGTTTCTATCACCTGGCAACCAAGATTCAATTCCCCACTGGGCCATGGAAACCAACTGGCGCATCATACTCAGCCCCAGAAAACTCCACAATAGGGTCACCATAAGTTGGAAATGACTTGAAGGCACACAAAAACAACTAAATATGATTGTGCAACAAATCAAAAGAAAATAGCACGACAGATGATCATTCAAACCCGTATTATCTACTGCCACAAAACGAAGGTGAAATACCTTTTAGAAGAATACTCTGAGCACGTAGGTGGAAATTTAGTAAATAAAGGAGTAAATTTATTGTGAGAATTAAGAAAATCAAATTGATTTAAACCCAGATTTTTTTTTCTGGGTGTTTTCCATTTGGAAAAAGAGCTGGAAGGGAAACTAGGAAGATTGATTCCAGATACTGGAAGAAAGATTCTGTACCAACTGAGATAGAATGAATAGAGAAACTGATAGAAGTTGCTGAGATGGACAAACTCACCTGTATGATAGAAAATAAACCATATAGTAAATTCCTAAAGATTTGGCAACCACTAGTGGAACATTTACAAAATTAAATCAGGGAGTGCCTATGGTTCTGGAGGGAAAACTGATTGGAATTTAGGATTACCAGAGTCTATAAGCGGGAATTGATGAGTGTGGAAGCTGGTAAAGATATTCACATATAGTTATCTGTACAGATCTTATTGTTTCCAAAAGGAAGTGGGGCAGGGTTCTATTCAGTTTGAAATAACACCTCAAAACTATTATATTTTATTTTTCAGTGATTGTTTTTGTATAAACTTTTAAATAAAACTTTCTTTAAATGTTCCACATTTATTTAAAAAATCTTCAGATTTATTTATTTTGTTTGGATATAAAACAGAAAATTTTTGCTCGAGGTCTTGTCTCGCCTTGTTCCTCTTCTCCACCTTTAAATATGTGGTCTTCTTAGGGACTTCATATCTTCTAATCTGTCCTGCTATGTTGGCCCCACCCACACCTCTTAACACAACATCAGCCATACCTTGAGTATTTTATCTATAGTAACTAGTAAGTTTCAGATTTAGCCCGCCATCTCTTCCTGCTATGAAGAATCGTAGATGAGCTGATAATATGAGATTCAGACAGGCTTTGATGTTTGCACAGTTCTTAATTCAAATTCTAAAGATAAAGTGACAGAAGAAACTTGCAGGTTATTCTAAAATTAGAATGTTGGAGAGAGAGTGTATATTTGTGTGTGTGAGCGCGTGCGCATGCATGCATGCGTGCACACACTTTTAAGTCACCTTTTGACTTATAGCAACTCCATGAATTTCACAGGGTTTTTTAAGGGCAAGGGATACTTAGAGGTGGTTTTGCCAGTTGCTTCCTCTGAACTACAGCCCACAGCACCTGGTGTTTTTTGATGGTCTCCCATTCAAAGTACTAAGCAGGGCTGACCCTGCTCAGCTTGCAAGATCAGAAAGGATCTGTTGCCTTTAGGTTGTTTAGACCTGGAGGGAGGTCATGAGACCAATTATCTTGAGTTAGAGAATATCATAGTAATATTAACTATCACGGTAGTATTAAAAATTATAAACTTCACAGCTGGCTAGCAGTTTATTACTGTTAGTTACCAGAATTATAGGTCTACCAGAATTTATCAGCCTTGCTCAAAGACTATAAGCAAACTGCTCCAAGTCTGAAAATTCTAGATGTCAAATTGCATCTCCTGATTCTGGTATCATCTCACAGTCCCCTGATCACAGAGTGTTTTCAAAATAATTTACAGCCAGTCATTCTTCTTTGGAAGAAAAGAAACTGGAATTCTTATATTAAATATATATTCTAAGAAAGTAATAAAGTTACCATCTGGGGGGAAATTGACTGTTTTCATACAGCCATCTTATAGTTACCTCATCCAAGATAATCCATTGCACATGTCTTAGCAAACCTCTCGATACCCAAGACATTCTTGAAACAACAATATTTAGGTATAAGAAACTACATTTAAATCCTGTTACCAGACTTTAGAACATCTCAAATTACCATGCAGCCAGACAAGACCTGGGCTACAACAACTATGTTACAACTATAAAACAATTTTATCATCTAAGAAGCTAAACATACTAGAGCTCTTTAAACATTCTGTATTTACCATTTACTAACATCAATATAATTCCAACTACATTAGGTTCAAACTAACCAATTAAACTAACATAATGAATCCTGTGTTCTAAAGACCTATAAGGAAAACTATTTTAATAATAAAACATGCTCAAGTAACTAGATCCAGGCAGAAAGCCTTAGTATAGAGCCAAACACATAAAAAGTATGACCCACTTATTCCACATAACAAAACACATTTTATGATACCTCAACTGATCACGGATATGAGGTTTCAGACATTACATAATTTTACAGACCTTTTTCCCAGTCTTTGCCAAAGACAGCAATTTATACCAGCCAGGTATAAATTTACACCTGAAGAGTAGTCTACAAAAGCAGGTGGAGGTGGGAGAAAATTAAAAGTAAACAATTTATTACATACAAAACTTTTATGAGGATTTCAAAAGGTAAGATGATACGATCAAGTATCTAAACAAAGAAAAGGACCAATATTTCCACATCAGTCAGTGACACATGCATCCAATATAATTTACTACTCAACCTTACACTTTGGGATAGCTCCTCAGCTACCATAGGGAAACTACAGTACAGCACCAGAAACATATTAATCACTTGTATCTGTAATCAGACATGACACCACTGTTCTCAACAAGAGAACCTTAAAACTACCACTTTCAACTTGTGGATGAGCCTTTCAAAACTGAAAACAATAGCTGGAATGTTCAATGAGAATTAGCTCTGCTAAGTGCTGTGAGACTAACAGCCAAGGAATGTGAATACAGAAATATTAAGCTTTCTGTCATTCACACATCTGGTGGCACTTTTTAGGCAATCAGGGCACTATCTAGCAGCAGAAAAAAAAATCTACTACTCAACAGGGACTGTGTTAGTCTGAGGGCTTTTTCTCCCTCCAGTCATCAGATAATGCTCACAATTTGGCATCAACTTGACCTTTTTTTCAACTTAGTATACCACCTAAATGTAATCTTCAGTTTTGCTAATATGCAGACTGTCATGTTACTCAGTGCTTCTACTCCAAACCAGTACAGAAGCAGATGTGTTCTGCCTAAAAACAATGGACAGATCAGACAGATCATTGTGTACCTGCAAAGCTTTCTACAGACATAAAGTGCACTGCTCCCTCAAAAAGTACTGGAATCAGATATCACTGCACTTAAAGTTGATTGTTCCAGTCATCAATTTTTATCTTGGGAATCGAAGACTATAGCCTCTAGCCAGTGTTTTAAACTTTCTGATTCTTTCTGTAACAGTCAGGCTGATGAGAAATTCTAAAAAATTTGGAAGTATAATTTATGGGACATTTTAGTGGTCTGAATAAAATCATTCTCTAGCTCAATACTAGTTTCAGTATTTACACATAAAATGTATTTGCATAAAACACTTGAACAGAACAGAAATAAAAGTTCTCGTCGCCAATGTTTAAAAACTAAGTAGGGCAGTCAAAAAGAAATTGAAAACAAATCGTTTGACTTTTATTTATTTTATAAATCTACAAAAATTTCAAAGATTAAAAAAAAATAACCAAAGACATATCTCTATGAACTAATAAACTGAACTACAGATCAAATTAAAATAAGCAATACAATTCATAACTACACCCCCAAGGATTCTTAATAGTAGTTGATCACTAATTTCCAGAATTCACTTTTTTTAAGAAGTCACTACCACATCTTTGAAGTTTATTTAAGCAACAGTACATTTCTGTATGTTTACTTGGAAGGTTGTCCCACTGTATTTAATATAGGTTGCTGTCAAATAAATTGCACAGGATTGAAGCTTAATTTGATGAAATCCCTAACACACATTCAGATTTTGATGGTCTCTCCCCCTTAGGATTTCAGATATGTAATTGTGATCTAAGTAAACACAAGAGTGGGTTGAACTTTTAAGAATTTTTTTTATAAAAAGAATAGGAAATCTAAATAAAACTGGTGCTGTAATATTTTTGTTGCAAAATGTTATGGTTCTATTACAAAGTCACAATAGATAAGATAAAAGCCTCCTTCTTCCAGTACTTACTTTCTCCAGGTCTTCCAGGAGATGGTAAGGCTAGTTTATAACAATTTTACTCTAAACAGATGTGAGAGCCTTCAGAGAGCAAGAAAAGTCAGTCTTCAAACACTAAAATCTTCGTCTCCTTATTCTTTTTTTATATGTTTATTTATTTAGTTCAACCGTCATTACAAATCAACACAATAAATAAATCAATATACAATAAATCCGCATCTATATGTTACCATACGCTCCATAATAGATATCAACCAGCACTACAGTATTATTCAATATACAACTATACCCCCCAAAAAGATATAAATGAAATAGATCAATAATTAGATAATTTTGAGTTTATCTATAACTAATATAACCTAGAAGAACAATTGTTATTTTAGCCTAATGATTATTATACCCCAACCAAGACCTATTCTATATATTCACTATTTCTTATCCTAGAAATTATGAAAATCTACTATAAGAATCTAATTAAACTTAGATTTAACAAAACAAAACAAAACAAAAAGGAAAGAATATGAGAGAGATACAAATATGAGCAATATAAGAAGAAGGGAAAAAAGAGGGAGGAAAGGGAAGGGAAAAGGAAGAAAATAAAGAAGGGAAAGAAAAAAGAAAATGGAAAAGGAGAAAGAGATAATGTGAGAGAGATAAGAACATGAAAAGGAAAGATAACATAATTTATAAAATGAATTTACCAACCCTATTTTATGATTTACAGTTCTAAAAGAAATGCTTCTCCCCACCTCTCTTTCCATACACTTTTTTAGAGCATTCCATTCTTGATTCACCATGTCTATACTTCGATTTTGCATGAACACATATAGCATATCCATTTGGTACACGTCAAGAAGCTTGAATAACCATTCTTCAGATGTTGAGATTTCTTTAATTTTCTTGATAGAGGAATTCAGTCACAAATGTTGTTAACTACCAAAGTAGCAGGAACTCAGAACTAGCAAACATCCAAATATGACTAAACATGGTATTTCCCAGAAGAAGGCAAATCTTTGTACAATTTCAAAATAATAGGTATTTTGCATCTGGGTTGATAAATCACCCTTGAGGGGAAAAATGAAATGTTGGGAATAGTAGGGATAAGCTCCACAAAGCTGTGGTATTTAGAAATAAAGAGCATCTAGCTTTATATTCTGTTGGGTCTTTGTTGTGTGCCTTCAAGTCATTCTCAACTCATGCTGATCCAAAGATAAACCTATCACAGGGCTTTCAGGTGCTGAGAGTGTGTGCTATGCCCAAGGTCATCCAGTGGGTTTCCATGGCTGAGTGGGAAACTGAACCCTGGTCTCCCGGATCATAGTCCAATGCTCAAACCACTAAACAATGCTGGCTGTCAACTGTATCAAGCTGCCTCTGTATTCTATACAGATTCTAAAATCCCCTGTACAATCCTGCCAGATATTTTGATTTCTCCAGATTCCATTAAACAGAAAGCCTTCTAAACACAAGGACAAATAGACTTATTGGACAGATTTAAAAAGAGCAGGCCGATATAAGACAGAAAAATGTTGTGAAAGCCCAAGAATCTATTTAATCTCGGGAAGGCCCTATACATTAACACATACTTCATGTCAACAAACAAAGCATTTAATCAAAAGACAGAAAGCTGCTTCTGAATGCCTAGTAAGGAACTTCATGCATAGCACCTAGAAATTGCTGAAATCTCCCACCCAAAATTTATTTTTTTAAAATACTCTTCCAAGCTTTCCTGCCAAACATTTTTTGCATTGAGCAGCGCCAGCTTTAAGGGTGGGTTAGTTAATCATCCGGGCCACAAAGATGAGAACAGCCCTTGCAAAAGTGGAAACACCATGAATAACCCCCCCGCCCACGATCCCTCTCTCATTCCTTTGCAGGACTTCCTCCTCCAATTACTTTGCCTTTTGTTCCATGGTCAAAGGCAAGGAAATGTGGGAGGGAAGTTA
Organism: Iguana delicatissima; assembly: GCA_948472985.1. Classification (NCBI taxonomy): domain Eukaryota; kingdom Metazoa; phylum Chordata; class Lepidosauria; order Squamata; family Iguanidae; genus Iguana; species Iguana delicatissima. The sequence goes on from CAOKZL010001588.1 coordinate 59,583, forward strand.
TGGAGGGGAAAAGAAAGGCGCATGTGTGCCTTCCCCCCAATTCCCTTGCCTTTTGCTTCAGTGCAAGTTCTCATTGCTTGGGCCAGATGTAAGGGAATGGGAGGGGAGCTCTAGAAAGAAGGAAAGGCCACACACACCTTCCATCTTACTTTTTGCCTCAGCATGCATTCTTAGTACTGGAGCCAGAGACAAGGGAATGGGAGGGGGAGCTCTGGAAAGGAGAAGGAAGGCATGCACATGTCGTCCCCCCATTCCCTTGCTTTTTGCCCAGAAGTGGTTGCCGTCCTTCTGTGCCTGAGAAAATGCAAGGGAATGGGAAGGAAGGCACCGGCACACCTTGTGAATATTCAAATTCACAAAGGTCAAAGCTGTGAATGTGGAAGGAGGACCATAACTTCAGGTCCTGGTTTACTTTTGGCCACAAAACAGGATCAAACATACTTTCTGACAGATGCAGCAAGTTGAGATTCTTTCTCTTTTACTGCATCATTAAGCTTCTACTTGGAGGCAGAATGCTACTATCTGATCACCAGACTGGAGGGACCTCTTCATATCACTTATTTCCTTCTGCAAATGGTTCGTTCCTATGTTCTGAATTTTCTGTTCTAAGTCCAGGTAGTTTTTAGATAACATCTTCACAAACATCCCAGTCAAGACAATTCTACATACTTCATTCCACCCATTCTACATGTGGTGGTATCAGAACAAAACTGGTTGTAAGACAATGGATTTGCTAGGCTTGGTCACATGATTGCTACATATTCTGAAAATGGTAATTATTTCAAAGTTAAATAAGCAAAAGCCTGGAAGACTATGACAAATGGTTATATTGTCCCTTCAAGATTAATTATGTCTCTCCAGTAAAAAGGTGCTTCTTGTAGGTGAGAAAAGCGTGGTAGGGGAGCTATAGAAGGAGCTTGTTTGTATGTATGTAAGCACACACTGAATATAAGAGAAGGCCTGCAACTCCACAGAGGCCTATATACAGGCCTACAGCTCCATGGCTGGAATCCTACTTCTTAGTTCCAACAAGAGTAGACCTGTTAACACTGAATCAACACATAGGTAAATTCACAGATTCAATGGGCTTACCCTAATAGGATTCAGGTTTTCCTACGAGTTAATCTTTTGAGAGCCACCCACACAACAGGATAAAGACCTCACTGAGGGCTGCTTGGGGAGGAAGCCAACTGGGATAACCTGCCCAGTGCCCCGCGCAAAGCAAGCCCTTGCCTGTGACTTTGCGGACTATTTGCACATATCTTGCTCTTCTCATGTTGTTTATCAGAATTTATTGTATTTTGTTCAGGGTTTTCACTTAAAAAAAGAAAAAATTATATTTGAATGCATGACGACACCGAATCTCAAATTGTAACTGGGACCTTTCTCCAGTCACAGCAAGTTACATATTTTACATATTTATGTCTAAAACAGGATAAGTGCTAATCTGAGGGTTAAGCATTTGCTCAAAACTACATTGTGCATTCTATCTGGTAAAGAACACATTAAATGATTTTTTTCCTGCTCCTTTGGTGAAAGTCGAGCTGGCTGCAAAATGTACCTTTCAGAGAGCAGAAGAAAAGGAGCCTGTTTATTCAGGAGATCTTCAGCCCAACTGTAAAGGAACAAGGTAATTTTTTTCTCTTTATGTTTGGACAGTGATAAAGATAAAATAGGGCGAAGAGCATTATGTGACCCAGACCAAGCTTGTCACAAGGAGAAAGTACAGGGACAACTTGCAGGATTCTGTGGCAGGTCAGATGGCCTATACTTGTCACAGAAAGAACTGCAGGTCCAACAGGGAAAGAACTCAAGGAATGACTGGAATTTACAGGAAAAGCCACTGAAGAGTAATTTTCTGTGGTAGCTACCACAGGGAAAGCCAGAAGAGCGGTGTGAATCTGGCAACTGAAGCAAAGGATAAACAGTCAGTCTTAAAATTGTCAATATTAGGGAATATTACAACCAAAAAAATGCAACTGCAGCAAAATTAATTTCCCTGTTTCAAGACATCATCATATCTTTAAACTCTGAGGAGTTTTCTGAAGTACAAAAGCTGGTTGATAACAACACTATAGGGAGAAGAAAGGGATTGTTTCTTTAAAAAAACTCAATATAACTTGGCAAATTCAGGATGCTTAATTTTAGGCATTCAGGGTGCCTAATTAGAAAATATATGGTACATTCTAATTATGGCAATTACTTTACATTAACAGACGTTCTACTTCAATGCATTAAGTAGAATTAGAGACCAAAGGTAACAAGAAGTATAATTAAGCCATAATCTATCTAAATTTAAATAGTATCAAGCTAAACAAACTCCTTGTTAACCACCATCAAATCAACTTTGACATGAAACCTCCAAATATCCCTATCATCAACAGCTCTGCTCAGGTCTTGCAGATTTAGGGTTGTGGCTTCCTTGATTGATTTTGCAATGCGGTCTTCCTCTTCCCCTACTGCCTTCAACCTTACCAAGCATTATTGCCTTTCCTAGTGAATTAGGTCTTCTCATGATATGGCCAAAGTACCACAGTCAGTTTAGTCACCTTGGGTTTCAGGAAGAGTTCAGGCTTGATTTATTTGTCTCTTTAGCAGTCCACAGTATCTGTAGAACTCTTCCCCAGCACCACATTGTCAATGAACTGATCTTCTTCCTACCAGCTTTGTTCATTGTCTAGTTTTCACAACCATTCACAAAACTGGAAATATGAAGGAATGGACAATCCTAACTTTTGTATTCAATGATACATCATTACACTTTAAGATCTTGACTAGTTCCTTCATAGCTGCCCTTCCAAGTCCTAGTCTTCTGATTTCTTCATTGTAGTCTCCATTCTGATTAATGACTAAACCAAGGTATGGAAAATCTTTATTATCAATGTCTTTGTTGTCTACTTTAAGTTATAGAAATTATCTGTGGTCATTATTTTTGTTTTCTTAACATTCAGCTGGAACCTGCCTTTGCATTTTCTTGATTTTCTTCAGTAATCGGTTCAAGTCTTTGTTATTTTCTGCTAGTAGTATAGTGGCATCTTTATTATCTTAAATTACTGATGTTCCTTCTTACAATTTTCATGCTTCCTTCCTCCAAATCTAATCCTGCTTTGTGTATGATACATTCAGCATACAAGTTATAAACAGACAAGGTGATAAAATGAAGCCTTGCATGATCCTCTTCCCAAGTGGAAACAATTCACTTTATTTGTATTCTGTCCTGGCAGTAGCTACTTGTCCTGAGTACAGATAACATATCAGGACAATCAATTATTGTGGCACAACCATTTCTTTAAGAGCAATCCAAAATTTTTCATGATCTACAAAATCAAAGGATTTGATATAATCTATAAAGTACAAGCTGAATTTCTTCTGAAATTCCTTGGTGTGCTCCATTAGCCAAAGTCTGTTTGCAATATCATCCCTAGTACTTCTTCCCTTCCTGAATCCAGCTTGGATATCTGCCATTTCTCTCTCCATATATGGTAGAAGTCTTTGTTGTAGAATTTTGAGCATCACTTTGCTTCTGCGGGAAAGCAATGAAACAGTCTCGTTGTTATTGAAATCACTGGTGTCCCCTTTCTTGGGGACTCAAATGTTTATTAAGCTTTTCCAATCTGTGGGCTATTCTTTTCTTTTTTACATTTATTGACAGATTTTAGTTAGAACTAGACTAGATTCTGTCTTTGCAGCTTGGAGCAGCTCCATTGGTATGCTCTCTATTCCTGGTGATTTATTTTTCCCAAGTGCTCTGAGTGCAGCTTCTACTTTTCTTTCTAAAATTGGAGGTTTCTCTCAATATGGTTCTTCCTTGAATGAATCTGTCGATCTTTCATCTCTTTTGTATAGTTCTTCAGTGTATTGTTTCCATCATCCTTTGATTTGTACTTGGTCATGTAATGTGGCTGATCATATTACAGCTCCACTCTCGGTTTAAATTGGCTTTGATTTCTTGGATCTTGTGGAAGAAGTCAGATGTTTATGCATTAAAGTGGCTCCTCCACTTTAGCAAGGGTTTGGGTGCAGAACTCTCATGGAAGTGGGAAAACCACGTTACTTGCCTCCACAATCCCCCTCCCGTTCTTTTGCATTCTCAGCCCCGGGACTGAAAGGCAAGAGAATGGGAGGGGGAGTTCGGAGGGAAGACTTGCGTAAGCCACCCCGCCCATTCCTTTGCTTTTTACCTTGACATAAATTCTCAGCACTGGGGCCACAGGCAAGAGAATGGGTTAGGGGAAGCTCCAGAAGGGAGAAGGAAGATACACGCATCTCCCCTCTTTTGTTGGGGTGCTTGCCTTCCTTCTCCTCTCCCAACAAAACACAAGGGAATGGGAGGAGAATGGGGGAAGGTATAGGTGCTCCTCACAAGTAATCAAATTCATGGAGATCAAACTCACAAATGTGGAAGGAGGACTGTATTTCTCTGCATTGATTATTATAGTAGTTCTCTTTGTGCATGCACATCAGTCACTGAACACTTGCATTCAAGGTTCAGGGTTCTGAAGCTGACGTTGTCACCTTTTCCTTTTGCTTCTCACCTGCCTGGAGAGTTTCATCTGTCATCCACTGAGGCTTCTATTTCTTTTTGGTTGCAGATAGTGTCATTTTACATTTCTCCCAGACACGGAAAAGTAGTGCCATGGTGAGTAAACAAACTTACCAATCAGCATTTTTAAAAGTTCTTTATTCTTTGGGAGGAAATGGAAGATATACCTTGCTTCAGAACCCCTTCCTATCTTTCCAGTCCTTTGCTACCATAATTTTACATTTGGAGATAAAATATGTCATTTCAGACACTGGAAAGAATATGGATATTGAGTATGGATTATACACTACTATATTAAAAATAAATTACATGACATAAAAGTACAGCTGACTACAGATTTATTTTTCTAAATGTGTATATAAAAAGGAAAGGTCTCCTAGACATCTTTCGTATTTTGAAGAACTTTTTATAACAAAAGATTTGCAAACTAGAGGAGTTATTCCAACAATTTACAAAAATTTTATAAAACTGTCTTATAATATACAGTTAAAATTGAAAGCCTGGTGGGAAAATTGACTAAATACTCAAATTTCTGAAGCACAATGGGCAAAGTTGTCAGGATTATATCTATATCAGCATGAATTAAAGAACACTATTAGCAACTGTTAGAGAACTGGTACTTTACCTCTGTGAAACTCACTAAAATGATACACTCAGTTTCTTTGCAACGCTTGCAAGGTTGTAAAAGCAAGAGAACTATGATTTCATATGTGGTTACAATGCAGTAAAGTTAAACATTTTTGAACTAGTACTCTAAAATTTATGTCAGATATGCTAAATCAAAAAGTGCATTATTGTGATGCTCTTCTTTCTCTCTTCAAAGGACCTAATTAATTCCTTAACATAAAGACTTACTTTCAATTCTCTTTACAGCAGTGAACCTAGAATTTGCCAGACACTGGAAACTCACCACTGAGATTTCTTTTTCTTCTTTATAGAAAGAATATGGTTCATTGACTGCTCTTGTGGAAAAGCTAACATATTGGATAAGAGCATCAAAAATAAAAATAGATGGAGACAAATTTGCTTTTATGTGCTAACTGTTTATTGTATACACAAGATCTGAAGTCATATCAATTGAACTTCTGGAACAGCAGTTTTGGATTTATATGTTTTAATTCATCTACGGATAAAAAATGGGCATATAAAGAACATACTTAAGCCTACTAGTGTTAAGCTAGCATATAGAGCTTGCAATTTAGTTGAATTCTGTACTGCTTTTATTTGTTTCAGGGTTTTTTTCTTTTTTTTCTGCCTGTCCCTGGACTTCCTTGTTATTGAGTAACTGTAAACTTGCTAAAATTTGAAATTAAAAAGAGAGAGAAAGAGGGAGGTGTGAAGCAACATCAAGGGACAAATTCTTCCTGGTTGAATGGCAGAGAAGTCCAGTACTGGGTCACAACCAGAAGACCTGTGAAATTCGAATGGTTCCCTCTTTAAGTATGGACAGAAGGTTTGCTGATCTTTGTCAGTTAACCTGTATTTGCTGGAGTTCCTTCTTGTCTACTGTCTTGCTCATCTGAACTTTCCAAGGTTGTAAATAGCTATATTGTCCCATAGACAGTTTAACATCAACAGCCCCTTAACGATATAGAAAACATTCACATTTCAGGATATTTAATAATGGAAGAATAGGCAGTTTTATTATCTTTCTTTCTATTAAGCAAATGCAGAAGGCCCTCCACTGGAGGACCTAGAGATTCCTAGAGAGAACATTTCTATAGGCATTGCTAGGTCCTCCAGCACGCCTCTATTGTCCACTTCTGCTGGAAACAGACCACAGAATCACACTGAGATTTCTAGAGATTTCTAGAAAAGTGCTTTCAGGTAAAACAAAAACAAAACACAAAACATAGTGTTCATGATTTTTATTTTTATCCAGATTTTTCCACTTTCGTAGGAGTCTTGCACCCTTAACCCCTCTCAAAAGTGAGGGGCTCACTGTATGTCTATAAACTGCCCCTGGGGAGAATCATCACATTACATAGTCACCTACTGTCTAGGCACATTACTATAGAAGCTGAACAGTTAGTTTACCATAGAAATTATACTCTTACAGCTGTATATTAATATATAGATATCTTATACTTGTGACAGCATTGTATGTCTTGTCATATAAACACACAAACATAGCATAATCAACTTCAAGATATGTGTCAAGAGAGAAATTATTCTGTCAACCAGCATTCTATAGGAGAGTACTCAGCCTCCAAACTCTCTTTTCAGCTGCCATTAAGCCTGATTAAGCATCATTATGCTGATGGAAACAGGAAGTCCTTTCTTTGTGGATGAATAGCAGAGGAACAGTCTTTGAGATTTCCGATATTCGGTAGTGTGCTGAACATAGAATGTCAGTGCACATCTCACATCTAGGGCACGCAAAGTTCGTTCCAAGTCCAAAGTAGGGTTTTAGAAAAAGGCAAGGAGAACGATGTTCTAATTGAGATGGAAAGCCGACACAACCTTAGGCAAAAAGGATATGTCAGGCCAGAGGATCACTCGATCTCGATGAAAACGCAGGTAAGGACTGTCCACATAGAGAGTGCAAAGCTCTGAAGCCCTTCTGGCTGATGTTATGGCAATCAAAATACCATTTTCCATGAACGCAGTCTTAAATCACAGTCAGCCATAGGCTCGAAGGTCTGTTTGGAGAACTGTGACAAGAGATAAGTTCCATCCTGGCATTGGTGGGTACACGGGGGGGGGGTGGAGATGCTTAAACTCTATGAGGTACTTGCAGACCAATGGATCTGCAAAGCATGATGGTCTTCCCACTTGCTGGAATCACGAAGAAATTGCTGCCAGTAGCATCGGATCAAAGCTAATGAAAGGCTGATGTCGAAGACAGAAGAGAGGAACTAGAGGAGGTGGACAGTATCAAAGGTGTCAATATCGAGACCTTGATGTCGAAGAAAGTCCAGAAACTTCCTATATTTGTAATTATACAATCAAACCATCAATGGTTTATAGGCAACATCAATCAATTGTTGAATGGAAGATGGTAAGGAAGCTAGTGAAGTAGAGTCCAAGCTGTTAGTCTGACACTGTCGATGTCTGGATGACGAATCCTGCCACCGTCCAGTCAGAAGATTCAGTTTGGGTGGCAGTCACAGATACCAGCACCTTGGCATTAGCAACAAAGACGCGAACCCTGGTTGTCAGGGTCACCACGGTGCTATCATGATCCCGGACACTCTGTCTTGCTGAATATTCTTGAGTATCTTAGTGATCATCGGAAACAGTGGGAACAGGTAAAGAACTGGGCCTGTCCAACAGAAAGTGAACGTGTCTCCAAGTGAGTCCTTCTCAGTTGGATCCCTCGAGCAGAACAGGAGACATTGCTTGTTCGACATCAATGCAAACATGTCTATTGTTGGTGTCATCCAGGTTGCAATTATAGTCTGCAAGGCTTCCTTGTCCAACTGCCACTTGTGGCACAACAAAGGAGTTCTGCTCAGGGCATCCGCTATAGCAGTGGTTCTCAACCTGTGGGTCCCCAGATGTTTTTGGACTTCAGCTCCCAGAAGCCCTGAGCATTGACCATAGTGGCTGGGGCTTCTGGGAGCTGAAGTCCACAAACATCTGGGGACCCACAGGTTGAGAACCACTGCGCTATAGTGTTCTGTTTTCCTGGTAAGTGAAGAGCAACTGGCATTATGCCAAGAATAAGGCACCAATTTCTCAGTTGAAGAATTAGATCCAGGAGGATTCTCGATTTCATGCCACCTTGTTTGTTGATGTAATAAGCAACGGTGGTACTGTTTGTCAGCATCTGAATGGTTTGACCTGTCAAGACATATTTGAATGCTCGAAGGGCTTTGATGACTGCTGGCAACTGTAGCACATTTATGTGAAAAAGTTTCTCCTTCTTCAACCAGATGCCTCTGACTGTGAGGTGCCAAGTGTGCACTCCCCAGCCCTTGAGTGATGTGTCCATCACTACCAACACTGAGGGAGCAGGGTGATGGAAGGGTAAGCCAGCCGTGAGGCGCCCAGTTTCTGTGTGCCACAACAAGGCCCGAAGAATCCGTCTCAGTATCGAGAGTCAACATCAAAGGCTGTCGAACAGGTAGAATGAACTGAGGAACCAGTGTTGCAGTGGTCTCACATGGAGCTTGGCAAAGGGGACCACCGAAGCTGTCAAGGCCATCAGCCCTAGCAGCGCCTGGATTGATCGAGCAGAGGTTCTGTGGTTCCTCTGTAGTAATCTTACTGTCCTTTGAATGCAAAGTGCTCTGTCCTTGGGCAGGAAGGCCTTTTGGTGAATCGAGTCTAGAACTGCTCCGATGAACTGAATTTGTTGAACAGGTCGAAGACGGGACTTGTCGAAGTTGACTGTGAGAGTTAAGTCCCAGAAGACATGTAACACGATGTCGATATTGTGTAGAAGTCGACATCGAGATCAACAATTAGCCAGTTGTCAATATAGGGGAAGAGGATGGTTCCACTTCATTGAAAGGCCACTGCTACAACTGCCATACATTTGGTGAAAATGTGAGGGACCATACTCAAGCCAAAGGGAAGAATACAAAATCGGCATGCACGCTTTCCGATAGCAAATGTAAGAAATTGTCTGTGGTCCGGGTTCCAGGATCTAGGTGGTGGTAAACGGTGAATGTCCAGAGAAGTCCATCGTTCTGTGGTAACCTCCACAGTGGTCACTTGGAGTGGAATATTTTGCCGAACTGGCGTATTTTCAAGGATTTCACCCTCTGAGATGGCGGGAGAAGAAGCTCTAGATGGAGAGCGCCTTGGCTTATTAAGGGAAGCCGCATCTAACGGTAGCTCTTGTTGAGTCAGCACCGTAGATGGTGGAGGGAACAGCACAGGAACCATTACCACCAAGTAATGTTGAATAGTGGTTGATTCTCCTAAGCTGGAATCCCTCAGCTTTTTATTCTGTCTTGCTCTCGATATTTCTTTCTCAATCAAGTGGCCTGGTGTAGCAGGCACTAGCTCAGAGACTGATGGTGGCAGCCTAGCAAGTACTGAGGCCTGGTCTTTTGTTGGGAGTGTCAAAGCTCTCCGGTCTCAACGTTTCTCTTTAGATGATGTCTTTGTCCATCTCTTTGTCAAGATCTCCATAGACTGAAGGGACCTCTTCAATGAAACTTTTGATGGAGCTTCAAATCCAGGTTGCAAAGTTCCCTGCGACATCAAAGGCGAGAATGAGAGCTGCAGAGCCTTCTCATACAGGAGGGATCAAAGACTAGCCTCCCAATTTCATCTTGTCTGAGGGGTGAAAGCCTGATAGTGATCGCAGGCCAAAACATTAAACCCCTCACCCAGACAGACTAGGCACTTGGAGTGACCATCGCAGTCGGGAATCTTCACATGGTAAATCTGACAGTGCTTGAAGAAGGCTGTCAATGTCATCAATTGAGGGCAAATCTGAAAACTGAAAGAACTGAGTATTAAATACTCTAAAAAGGCTCCGAAAACATGCTAACGTGGCAGAGAGAAAAAGAACAAGCAACAATGGCACCAAGGGAAGGGGGTGGGCTTCCCACCAAAAAGCTAGGCCTAGAGCTCTAGACGAATCCAAAGGCTGCTCTGTGCAGGCGCAGACAACCCATTTGTGTGAGTCACAGAGACCATGAAGAAGAAACTTCTATTATAATAAAGTAGATCTGTTCCAGGCATCACCTCTTTAACTGAAAACTTACTACCAGGAGCAGAAATAAGATGGAAAGAATAGCAATAGGTTCCTACACCACAGAAAAGAAGAACACTTGAACATGTTTCAGCAGACTCTTTACTCAGAACAATACACCCATGTGAAATGAAACAACCAGGTCAAGGCCATGTGTAAGTAAACAAAAACATTCTGAACCTTTTAGAGGCTAGCTGAAGGTTTTTCACTACATAAATCAAAGGATGATCTTTTTTCTTTCATCAGCCTCCACTTTCCTTACAATTTTTATTTTAGTGGCCAAGCTTAGATCTAGCTTTAAAAAAAAACATGCTGGTGGTGAGGCAGGTTTATCTGTATTTCCCTTTTTTCTCTGTTTTACTGTTCATGTAGGGCACAGTAAGTGACTCTGGAGACAGATGCTGTTAATCATATCCGAAGCTTCTAAAAAATTCCAGTTAAGCAGAGGATAAGGAAGAAATAGAGGCGTGGGCAGGTATAAAAAAGCCTTTGTGAAAAAGAACTTTGCTGTCAGAGGTTTGGCCTTATTAATAGCCAGGCTTCAGATCCACAAATTGACAAAATATATTGGTCCAGCACATAACAGACTAAACTCCAGAAAGCAGAAAGAAAATATGTTAGAATGGGTTTGTAATTTGGAGGATGTATTCAGAAGAAGCACTTCTAATTCTTATCCCTTGAGCTACATATAAGGAAAAAAAATGAACCACTATTTAATCTTAGACCAAGGAGGAACTGCAGACAAGCATTCTAACATTCAGTCTATGCATACAGTAATTCTCACATGTGGACTCCCATTGGTTTGTATATAAATGCATCACTCCTTATAGAGGGCAGTAGCAGTGATCTCAACATCACACCTACCTTATGCCGCACAACCCCGGTAGGTGGTCATGCAAAGCTGAGACAGGGAGAGGCCACTAAAGGCACTCTTTGTCCAGGGGATTATTTATCCCAGGGTTGGCCACTTCAGGTTAAGCAAGACCATGCTGTCTGGCAAACGTCTTCACAACCAATTGTCCCTTTTACCTTTACAGACAAGGAGGATTAATAGAGGGTTTTTGTCTGTGGAGTATTAAGGGGAATTGCACTCTAGATGGAGAAACCAGCAAGCAGATTTTTTTAGACAGGGATACAGAGTTGGCAAACACGGGTTGTGAAACAGATGCAAAACAAAAGACTAGAAATAAAAATTGGAAGACTAAAATGGGAAAATGGAGTATCTTACTGGGAAAAAACGCTTAAGCAGACTGAATCTGTCTAGTTTATTTTTAACCCAGGTCAACTCCTGGCATGCGACACTAGTTTTTTCAGTCTGACTCTTGTAAGCTGCATGAATTGGCTTTCAGTGGGTCTAATTTGCATGAAATCCAGAATTGTCTTGACCACAGAGATTGAGACAAGGTGTAGCCACACTTAAAAAAAAAGAAAACTCTGATGCATATGCATGTGCACTTATCCAGGAAATATTTTTAATTAGTACTTATATTCATATATGTGCAGATTTGACTATCTTATCAAGCTGTTTATTTATAATGTGCTAATCTGTACAGTCTTCCCTCCACATTCACGGCTTTTACCTTCACAAATGTGATTATTTGCAAAGTACATGCTTGCCCCCCCTCAATTTTCCTCCTCCCGTTCCCCTGCATTCCTCACCCCAGGCTTGTGAGGCTTGTGTTTAAAATGGATACTTTTTTCCTTTTGGGTAAGGAGGGAGTTATTTGCAGATTTTCTACTTTCACAAAGGTGCTGTGCTCTGAACTCTCACGAATGTGGAGGGCCCACTGTATTTGACCCATAAGTATTCTCCAAATGACTACTCTGCATGCGCCCATTATATTTGCTTTATACAGTGCAATCTCATACACATCTACACATATATAAGCACCACTGACTTCAGTGGGACTTAATCCCAAATAAAGACTTATTGAATTGTATTTTAAGCTTACTAGGAGCAGGGTTGGAGTGGTAAGGAAGTTCCACTGACTTCAAAGGAACTTACTCTGTCCTATGCACAGAAGATATCCTTACTCCAGTCTCACTCACACGTCATTCCCGCACCAGAAGGCTGTATGATTCTGTGTAGATTTTTTTTTAAAAAAACTTTCCGACGCAAAAAAAATCATGCAGTGACACATATGTACATGTTCCTGAAAACAAGGGGTTAAAATAGCAATTCCAGTCAAAACAAAATAATTCAAACATGAAAATACCCCCTGCCTGTCCCAGTGTACAATCAAAACTGAAGCTAAACTGGGGCACAGATAATACATAAAAAGGACCTAAAAAAGCTTTACGGGGGGGAAAGTGGAATAAAATGTGATCCATTCTATACCATGTTTACACTCTGTGCACAGGAGGAGGTCAGTATTTGACACAAGAGTCAATGCTCTTCACGGGGCTAGAAACAGGGCAGAAATCAGAAATCACTTGAGCTTTAAATGCAGAAGACATGGTCTCCAAAGAGCTCCACGGAGCTCCTACAAAGGTAGCCATCAAGCGCCTCAGTCGATAAAAAATGGTTAAATGTTAAATCAGAAATGCTGAAAATCCTGCTTTACTGTTAGTGCACACTGGCTGACCACCCTTACTAGAGTCATCCAATAAAAAAGGGCAGCTACAGTAATGAGGAACATTCCAGCAAGCCAGAAATTCAGGTTCAAAGGTAATATTGCAACTACAAAAAACTTAGGACTAATGCCTGAACAGATTCCTGTCTTATTTCTTCTTTGGAGCAAGCTGGCTTCCAGATCTCAATTTATTAGACGAATGACAAACCAGGGTCCAGATTTTTACTTTTACCACCCTTTCAGATCATAATCTTCAAAGGTACATACCCATTCCCCCTGCAACAGAAAGCAAATGCAGCCACGGAACAGCCATCCATTACCCATGGTATCTTTACAAAGACTGCAGCCCTATTAAACTAGATTAAACTACAACTATTTGAACAAGGTCAAGAACTCAGCATTTAATCTGAAGTATTTCTAGGTAAAAGCTGTCAGGTCAACATAAAACAAGACAACAGAGGCCTAGAACCTGATTAAATATTAAAAGAGAGTCATTCACATCTGTTTTTATCCCAGAATAAAGATACTGTACACCACTTGAAGGAGCTGATTAATATACTTCACACATCTCTCTCGAAAGGTTACAGGAGTACCAACACTTTTAGAAGCATCTGTCACAAAACCTATCCAACCCAGTTAAAAGAGAGGTCATTGCATACTTCAACAAGCTGCTTCTTTATTAATGCAGGAAGTAATCAAATTTAGGTACATCTTCAGTTAAAAGGAAGAAACCTCCAGTGAAAATAAACTAGGTACCTTTGATGTGAACATTTTAATCATTCATCTCATTTCCTTAGGTAGATCATTTGATAACAAAAGTTCAACAAACATATTATGATCCAGTAGTAATTAAACTGAACAACTGCCATGTTCAAATAGAAATCTGCAGGGTTTTTTTGTTTTAATTTATAAAGTACATTTTTAATTGACCTTATATTTATGTATTTAGAAAGCCAGGTAGAATCAGCATGGTGTAGTGGTGCAAGTACTGGACTAGGAGCGGAGAGATCAGTATTCAAATGCCCAACAAGCCATGGAAACCCACACACGACCATGGGGCAAGTTCAAACTCTCTCAGCCTAAAAGGAAGGCAATGGCAACCCTCCTACAAATAAATCTTTTGAAGGAAATCCTATCGTAGCTTCACCATAAGTTGGAGTTGAAGTACATAAAAACAAACTTCTAAATCTGGTTCCATGCCATAACAGTGGCAAGAAAGTAATATATCTGATTGTATACATACTACTATAATACAACTCAATTTTTATTTTCTATAGTGCAATTACTATGTAGCAAAGCATAATAAAAAAAATTATCTGTAACAGTAAAAGAGAATGTATGTCCATGCATGTACTATGTCTTTGCTGTAACTCCATGCAATCTATAGACACTCCAAACTATACTTATGGAAATCCCAGAAGTGCAAATCTCTGAGTCATTTTGTTTTTAAAATAGATTAATTCATTGCACTTAACTAAAATCAATCTCTAGCTTATAATATTAGCTACATCTTTAAGCAATCATCAGTCCTCACTCTCTTCAGTGATGAGAGAACATTCTTAACTTTCAAAAACAAAATATGCTGTTCTGTTAATCTTTAAAATAAATATAGTATACTAAGTGCTCTGAATCACAGTAATCATTGTTAAAATAATCTACATAATATACACTCATGAGTATAAGTGATTCCTGCCAGGACTGAAAATGCTTTGCCCTGAAGCCAACAGAAGCTTGATTTCAAAGGCACTATACAGTAATTGGATTTAAGCAACTGAATTACTTAGAACAACACACTAAGTGGTACAGCTTTTATGGTAATACATTTGGCTGAAGAACAGCATGAGCTTCATTAACTTTCAAATACCAGAAATTAATATATTTAGCTCTTGCCGTTGCAGTCTTTAGGATCACGTGCATCAATCATCCAGATCTGGTAGTGATGACTAATTACCAAGAACAAATGATATACAACAGACTTGTCTTATTCATTCTTCAAGGAATAAAAACACCTAATTCGTATTTCAGAATACATGCACACATACACTTTAAATAATTCTACATGAAACAAAATTCCACCTCCATTATAGCATGCAAATATTTAGGAACCTTCTCAAAAACTTGGCATTGTATAATAATTTTAAGAACAAACAATTCACACCTGCCACTGCCCTATAATTTAGACAAAAAAAGGCCAGGAATGGATGAGATACAGAATCAGTGTGAACACCTGTACAAATGAGAGAGGAGTCAAATAAAATTCTAAAGATTACAGAAGTATCAAACAGAGGAGGTAAACCAAGAGGGAAGACATTCACAAACACTACAAGAATATAAATAAACAAAAGGAAGAACAGATTTTACCAATGTAGCCAAAGTCTAGGGAGATTTGAAAATAAATGAGGAACTTTTGAAATTAAAAACTTCCAGAAATTTTGAAGCCTTAGGAGAAAAAAAACAAACAGAAATTTTCAGACAAAAATTTTAAAGATGTAATACTAATCCTTTTTACAGATTGAAAGTAACTTTGCCACTTTAGAAACATAAAATGTGTTAACACACAACTTTCAGTTGAGTAACATACACCAGAATTACAGGTGTTTGTGCCATCTGAGTAATTTAAAAGGCCACACAATAGCAAGATGTTGGGTGGGCCACAAGTCCCATCATCTCACCTTCCCTACCCAACATACTTTATGTGCATCTTCTTCCAGCACAACCTCCACACACACAAATGCAAGGTCGTATGAAGTGTCACATACCATTATAGTCAAGGGATGCAATGCTCGCATTTTTTGTATTATGCAAGGGTCGGCCCCTCCCTAAACTGAAAACCCCAGCATTCCATAGGATGCTGAAAGTGGAATAATCGCACTATAAGAGCGTAGTGTGGAAATGGCCTGACTGTTTATCCAGCTAACTAACCGTACATCTAAAAAAAAGCGTTTGCTGAAGAACTGTACTCTTTTCTGACTGCTTATCTCTCCAAGATAGCCAAAGAACTAATAGTTTCAAACCAAAACTATGATCATTAGTACAAGCTCAAAAGAACGACTTTGTGAACTTTGGCCTAGAATCCACTGCATTCCTAAAAAATGGAAGGAGAAGTGAGCCTTTTGTTTCTTTCTAAAATTGCTTAGTTTTTAGCACTGATAATACAGAAATGACTTTTTCAGTCTGAAGCTGTGCCAAAATTCTGCAGGACACATAAATATTGTTAATGGAAAGACTGTGCATATTTGATATTACTTCCAAACTGAGATGTCATATATAAGAACTGCTCACAGATCTGCACAACATGGCCAGTTTTTTGTCTTGAATAAATTAAGTAAAACGTGGGCTACAAGCCATGAAGGTATTTATGATTAATATAGTAACACGGTATACCTAGAATGAGCTCCAATGTAGGTTTGCTATTATATTTGCAGAGGAGGGAGGGTTTCCTCCTTCTCCCAAATCATATATGGCACATATTTTCTCCCTCTTCCTCTAGAGACCCCAAGGAACCAAAGTTATTGACACTGTTGTCCGTCCACTATTTTAAGGAGCGGCCAAGACAATACAAAGGGTTTTCTCTCAATTTTTTTCTGAGAGAAAACTTCTCAAAAAGTACAGCTTAATTTCCCTTTACCAATCAGATTGGCAAAAGAGGAGAAGCTACATCATGAATAATAGTTAATACACATGTACTCTCAATGGCATATCTCAAAACACTGGTGGAAGATGCCCATATACTTTGTTACAACATGAGCTATAATAGGTCAAAGAAAATTCTGCATGATCTCATGTTCACATCTATCTTGTATTTCAGTGCAAATGTGCAAAATTAGCAATGGTCTAATACAGCAGCTCTTAATCTGTGGTTTGCAGCCCCCTTGCGGGGGGGGGGCTCAATGTCCTCATGGGAGTCCACATGCAGGGAGGAGTGAATGGAGCAGAAGGGGGGCATCATCGCTTGCATCACTTCACTGTCGATGGTAGTAACGGAGTTGTCAGCTGCACAATGGAGGGAAAGAGAACGGGAGGCAACAGCAGTGGTACAAAGCTAGGCTTTTTTTCCTAAGGCCCCTCAAGATTCCCATCAAGGCGGGGGGGAATAGGAACCAGGTACATATTTCCCTGAGAAGAGAGAAGAGCTTCTGCTTCGGTGGAGGCACACCCTGACTGAGGAGGAATGTGAGTCTCTCTCCCTCCCCTCACACACACAAACACAGAGAGACAGAGAGAGAGAGAGAGAGAGAGTATTAGGAGCAAGCTGAAAATTATTTAAGGACATCGAAAAAGCAAGACACAGTCCAGGTCTCATGTAAACAGTTATTAATCAAAGAAGAACAGGTTGCTTACCTGTAACTGTGGTTCTTCGAGTGGTCGTCTGTGCCCTCATACATTAGGAGCTTTCGCGCCTGCGCGGTAGCGTTCGGAAGATTCTAGAGCTCGTTAGCTTTGGCGGGAACCCCTCCCCCACGCCGGTACTGCGCATGCTCCTCCCGCCGACTAACGGTCTCTCCTCAGTTCTGGTCCGCCGAAGCAGATGGGACCTGAAAAAGAGGGGAAGGCAGGGCGGGGATGTATGAGGGCACAGATGACCACTCGAAGAACCACAGTTACAGGTAAGCAACCTGTTCTTCTTCTCGTGGTCTCTGTGCCTCATACATTAGGAGACTGTGTAGCTTACCAGTAGGATGGCGGGTCAGGTCCCAGACCCTAGAGCACAGAAGACAGCACAGCACGTCAAAACCGGGCATCTCTCCTGGAACGGCAGTCGAGCCTGTAGTGGCACACGAAGGTCGACGGCTGGGACCGGGTCACCACACGGCAAAGTTCCGACAGGTCGACGCCTCGCAGGAGGGCAGCAGATGTCACCACGGCCCTGGTGGAGTGGGCCCGAAGCAGGTCTGGTGGAGGCTTCCTGGCAAGCTCGTACGCCAGTTGAACAGTCTGTACCACCCACTTAGAGAAGCGCTGGGTGGATACCTTGTGGCCTCTCCGGCGCCTGCCATAACAGACAAACAGGTGGGGTGTCTGTCTGTAGGCTGCAGTCCTGTCTTTGTAGAAGGCCAGTGCCCGACACACATCCAGGGAGTGGAGGGAACGCTCCAGAGGAGTCGTCGGGTCCGGGTAGAAGGCCAGCAGGATGATGTCCTGGCTCAGGTGGAAGCTGGACACCACCTTCGGCAGGAAGGAGATGTCAGGCCAGAGGACCACCTTGTCCCGAGGAAAGACCAAGTATGGTTCATCGCACCGTAGCGCCGTCAACTCTCCCGACTGCCTGGCAGAGGTGACGGCCACTAGGAACGCGGTCTTCATCGCGAGAGCAGCCTGTCGTCCGTCGTGGCCATGGGCTCGAAGGGCGGCCTCGTCAGCTGGGACAGCACCAATGACAGGGACCACGGCGGTAGCGGCGGCGATACCGGCGGGTAGAGGTGCTGCAGGCCCTTCAGGAACTGCTTGACGGTACCGTCCCTGAAGAGCGCGGCCGACGGAGATCGTGGCGGCTGGTATGCCACGATCGCGGCGAGGTAGACCTAGCGACAGGAAGGCCAGGCCCTGTTCCCAGAGATGAAGGAGGAAGTGGAGCACGGTACGCAGGGTGACAGGCGATACCGGCTCTCGACGTTCTTCGGCGAAGGCCACGAAGCGCCGCCACTTGTAGTGGTAGTTCCTCCGCGTGGACTCCTTCCCGGCCGCGGTCAAGACGTTCCCGATGGCCGGGTCGTCTAGGGCGATATCCTCCAGGTATGGAGGGCCAACACCGGCAGGTCCGGGTGCAACACCAGTCCGTCGGAGTGGGACAGCAGGTCCGGTACCATTGGAAACCTGAGAGTCCTGCCCCGGGCGGCCTCGATGAGGGGTCCGAACCAGTGCTGCCTCGGCCAATACGGCACCACCAGGATCGCGTCCGCCTGGTCCGCGATGATCTTCGCGATCACGCGGCCCAGGAGCGGGAATGGAGGGAAGGCGTAGATCAGTCCTTTGTCCCACGGAAACTGGAAGGCGTTGCCGATGGAGCGGCGATCGTGGCCGGCCCTCGAGCAGAACAGGCGGCACTTCGCGTTCTGGCTGGTCGCGAAGAGGTCGATGGTCGGCTCGCCCCATCGGTCCCGAAGCATCCGGATGGCCTCGTCGGACAGGGACCACTCATGGTGGGAGGTGGTGTCCCTGCTGAGCACGTCCGCCGTGGTGTTCTCCTGCCCCACTAGGTGAACCGCCACAGGGTGTATCCGGAGCGGGACGCACCAGTTCCAAAGTTCGAGTGCGATGCCCAGCAGCGCGGTGGAGTGCGTCCCTCCTTGCCTGTTCACGTAACAGACCGCCGTCGTGTTGTCGGTAAGTATCAACACCGTGCGGCCCGTGACCAGGTGTCGGAACGCTCTCAGGGCCTTGTGGATCGCCAACAGTTCGAGAGAGTTGATGTGGAGGAACAACTCGTCGTCCATCCACCGGCCCCAGACCCGGAGATCCCCGGTGTGCGCTCCCCAGCCGAAGAGCGAGGCATCCGTAGTTATCGTGACCGACGGCCTGGGTTCGCGGAACGACATGCCCGACAGCAAGTTCCTGTACGACTGCCACCACAGGAGCGATCGGCATACCTGTTGGGGCAGGCGGTATCGGCGGCGCTGGTTGTCCCAGAGTGGATCGAAGGCCCTGACGAACCAGTGCTGGAGCGGCCGGGCGCGTAACCTGGAGAGATAGGTTACAGCGGTGGTCGAGGCCATGTAGCCGAGGAGCTGTTGGACCCTCCTCGCTGACACCGTTGAGGCCTCGAAGGCAGCGGACGCCACCCCGAAGAAGTGTCCGCGCCCTCTCGTCTGGGAGGAAGGCCCTCGCCGATACCGAGTCGAGGGTCGCCCCGATGAAGTCGAGAACCCGGGTGGGCTCGAGATGGGACTTCTTGGGTTGACCCTGAGTCCAAGTCGAGTGAGAAGGGACAAAGTCCGATGGATGTCCCTGTACACTTTCTGTTTGCAGGACGCCACCAATAGCCAATCGTCCAGGTAAGGGTAGACGGAGACGCCTCTCGTCCGCAGGAAGGACACGACCGGAGCCATGCACTTGGTGAACACCCTCGGTGCGGTGGAAAGCCCGAACGGCAGCACCCGGTACTGGTAGCTGGTACCGTCGATCGCAAACCGAAGGTATCTCCTGTGCTGCGGGCGGATCGAGATGTGGAAATAGGCGTCTTTGAGGTCTATGGATGCAAACCAGTCCCCTTGGCGGAGGAAGGGGAGGATCGACGGCAGCGTGACCATCTTGAACCTCTTGGGGCGGATGTATTCGTTCACCCCTCGGAGGTCTAGGATGGGCCGCAGGGATCCGTCCGCCTCGGCACCGTGAAGTACCTCGAGTAGAAGCCGGTGGTCCTGGCTGAAGGCGGGAGCCTCTCGATCGCTCCCTTCTCGAGGAGGGACTGGACCTCTTCCAGTAGAGCCGAGCTGGCCGGGGTGGATAGTGAGACACCCCGTGGCGGAATAGCCTGGAACTCGATGGCGTACCCCAGGCGGACGATGGTAAGTACCCAGGAGTCCGCAGTGATCTCCCGCCAGCAGTCGAGGTGCCTGGCCAGGCTCGGGTGGTGGAACAGTTCTACCGGAAGGGCGAAGGATGGCACGGGTGGAGTCCTGCGAAGGCCGTCAAAACCGGGACTTCGCTCCGGAGGACGACTTCTTAGACGACGAAGATGGGTGCCATCTGAGAAGCCTCCTGGAAGCCAAAGAAGACGACGGCCTCGACGCGGTCGACCGCGGCGACCGCGGCTGGTACACCGATGAAGAAGAGGACCTTCTCCACGTAGGCCTCGGCTGGAAAGAGCGGCGAGATGGGGCAGGCTGGTTTATGCCCATCTTCTTCGCTGTCAGCCGGGCCTTGACAAGGTGATCCATAGCATCGTCGGTGGAGGTGTGGAAGAGCCCTTCGCCGTCAAACGGTAGGTCTTTAACGTCGACAGCTGTCCTCCTGGAGCCCACAGGACCGGAGCCACGCGTGGCGTCGGAGGGCTACGGCACCGACCATCACCCTCGAGGTAGCCTCCGCGGCGTGCCTCGAGGTGGCGATCTGCTGTGTAGCCACCGCAATGGCCTCGCCGAAGATCTGTGTGGCTGAGGCGCATGACTCCTCTGGCAAGTCAGCAAGGAGCGGAGCGAGTCGGTCAAACAGGTTCCGATGGTAGGCCGCGAGGCATGCCATCGTGTTAGCCGTCCTGATCACCAGGGACGATGCCGAGTAGAACCTTCGGCCGAAGGCATCGAGCTTCCGTCCTTCACGGTCCGGAGGGGTGGTATGTGCTCGATTGCCTCCCTTCGTCTGTGCCAACTCGACCACAATGGAGTTCGGTACAGGGTGGTGGAAGAGGAACTCCGCGTTCTCCTTCTGTGTCCTGTACAGATGTTCTAGCCTATGAGGAATAGGCTGTGCTAACGCCGGCTTCGCCCACAGCTGCTTCATCGCGTCCACCAGGGTAGGCAGGAACGGCAGTGGTGCGGTCGACGGTGGGCGGGCTTCCAAGTACTGGAAGACGGGGTCCTGGGCTTGGGGAGCAGGTTCGGTCACCTTCAGGCCAAGGGCTGTGGCCATCCGGAGGAGGATCGCGGAAAACTGCGGACATCCTCCGGCGCAGACTCCGGGCCTGGCTCTCCGAACCCCAGCGGTTGGGATTCATGAGAAGAAGGGGTGGACTCAGCAGAATCAGAGTCGAGTCGTGGAGCTCGCCGGATGGTGATGGCGACCTCTCTGCCTCCTTTTCCTCGGCCGGTCCAGGGGCCGGAGTTGCCAGGGTAACAGCTGGAGCTGCAGGTTGCGTCGGTACCGATATGGCCGATGTCGTGACTGGTATCGGAGTCACCTGCAGGGGCACGACCGCGGGCCTAGGACGGTGTGCCGCCTGCGTGGTGGAAGTCGCTGCTACCGCCGGCTGGGCCACGGTGGACTGTGGCGTCGGTTGGGTAGCTGTAGCCGTCGTCCGCGGCAGTGGAGAAACAGCCCTGTAGCGGGGTGAGGGCTCTGGGGACCGACGGCGACTCGGCGAACGACGCAGAGGTGACCTCTCATAGCGGGGGTAGTGAGCCTCCCGCGGTGGCGAACGAGACCGGCGACGAAGTGACCAGTACCTCGGATCTGGGTGGTACCGGTCCCTGTAGGACGGCGAATACCAGTAGTAGGAGCCGGCCGGCTCGTGCCACACCTGCTCCTGGGCGTACCTTCCGAGGTACGCAGGAGAATATGCGCTCTCGCCCGAGCGACGCCTCTCCAGGCGCATCTCCCGATATCGCGGGGATGGAGGCATGGCCCGCTGCTCTGGCGAGCGGGACTCGTCGCGTCGAGAGGCTCGGCGCTGTCTGACCACAGCCTCCTCTCGGCGTTCTGCCGAGGGTGTACGGCGACTCGGCGGAGTGATCTCCGCGATCAGCTCGGGCGGTTGAGGAGGCGAGGCCTGCATGACCTGCTCCTCATCTGACACCTCGAGGACTTCATCCTCCTCCGGAGGCTCCTCTTCCATGGGGAGCTCCATCAGCAGAGGTTCCTCGGCGGGCTGGGTGGGTGGCGGAGTCGGGGGTCGCACCACCGTCGGTGGAGAGCGCCGTTTCTCCTTTCTCTTCTTCTTCTTATTCTTCTCCCCCAGGCCCTCGGTAGCTGGGCGCTTTTTCTGAGCCGCAGTCAACGGCCTGGAGGAGGAGGTTGAGGCCTGCGAGCCCGCAGGGTCCTCACGTGCCCGAGTTGCCGAAATCTTCGGTATCCTCGGCAACTTCATTATCGGTACCGAGCCCGGTACTGATACCGACGAGGTCGAGGGCACGGCAGCCGCCACTGCTGCCGAAGAAGAAGAAGCGGACGGGCGTTTCTTGGCCATCGTCTCAGGGCCTCGTGCACGAAAGACTCCTCCCAACAGTGGGATTTAAGCGTTGCCGACCTGTTGCGGAGAGTCTGGTGAGTGAACTCTCTGCAAATGGGGCAGGCCTGAACGTTATGCCCCTCACCCAAACAAATCAGGCACTTAGAGTGTCGGTCAGAGAGCGACCTTCCTTCCACAGGAGGCGCAGTGTTTGAAGAGAGCCGACATAAACCGGGGGCAAGGCAAGAAAAGCAAAGTCCGAGAACGCCAAACACAGTCCGAGATCCGAAATCATCAGTCAAAGCCAGAAAAGGTGGTCAAACCGATCGAGAAGTACCAAAAACCAAGTCCGAAATCCGTGAGGGGTAGTCAAAAAGCCAAATCCGAAGTCGAAAACACGAAAGAAGCAGAATCGAAAGCAAGCCAACAAGCAGAACCTTCTGTACGCTGAGGCGGACAAGAAAGAACTGAGGAGAGACCGTTAGTCGGCGGGAGGAGCATGCGCAGTACCGGCGTGGGGGAGGGGTTCCCGCCAAAGCTAACGAGCTCTAGAATCTTCCGAACGCTACCGCGCAGGCGCAAAAGCTCCTAATGTATGAGGCACAGAGACCACGAAGAAGAAGTTGTGAAATACTAATTTCTTCCCACTGCATGGTTCACTGCACCTCCATTTAAAAAAGGATGCTTCCGCTATCCCACCACTATAATTCCTTGTTGGTGTCTGTGAAACTTAGTCCAAAGTAACATGACTTACATCTCAATTCTGCTCATGATCAATCAGATATTCCCTCTTAAATACACGTGTTTATCTCTGTGTGCACGTCTAGGCAGAGAACAGGCAAGCTGGTGGAGCTCCTGCTTTCTGTTAGAATCAAAATTTAATGCACTTTGGGGTTTTAAATCTTCAGTTAAGTCTTGGGGATCTGTGGCAACAAAAGACATTTAAAGAGAGTCTGTGATTTTAAAAAGAAAAAAAGAGAGTCTGTGATTTAAAAAAAAGTTAAGAATTGCTCATCTAACACATAAAGATCTTGCATTAGCCCATCTATATGGAATATATTCCAACCTATCCTTCATTTTCATAAAAGAAGTGACAACCAAACTTCTAGATGAAACATCTGAGAACTAGAACATAATTTCAATTGCTAATCATGGTACTTACTGCTTGTTTGTTTGGCCTCTAGAGATACATATGGCATTTCAAACCTTCAAAATGGTAATACTGGCAATCAGGTTGGTAAAACCATTTCTGTTTGAAACACAATCATATACATCTTGAGTTTATACATAAAAAGATGCCGTATCAAACACTGTTTTTGCCAAGAACACTGGTATCTTTGCCAGTAAGGATAAAAAGCATATTATAGAATTACAAAAATGGGAAAGACTTCAAAGGCCATCAAACTCATTTCCCTGATATTCAAGAAATGTTCCTCTAAAGGGAGGTGTAGAAAACTGAGGCCTTTCAGATCCCATTGCTTTTTAACAACCACAATATCTAGCCGGCAAAGTGAATGACAAAGGATGATAAGAACACTCACCCCTAGCTTCTACTTAAAAAGAACAAAAGAATCAGTCTACTCTGGGAGGCAACCCCTTTCACTGAAAAACAGTTCATGTCTTCATGAATTTTCTCCCAGTATTTAGCCAAAATCTTCTTGAAATTTGAAATCTGTGCTTTGAGTCTACCATCAGGAGCAACAAAAAACTGTCTTCAGAATGAATGGCACTACATCATCTTCAAAAAAATAAACACAGCTTTAAATTTCATGTATAAGTTTCTCTTCATAAATAATCTGTTTCAAATGAAATTTAAGCATATTAATCTAAAGCGGAATTTATAATCCCCAGACACTTAAGGTAGCCTGTTTATCTTTGAGGAAAACATGTTCACATCAGAATAGATTATGCATTACAGTGCACCCTCTTCTGCTGCAATCTCCGCATGCAAAATGTGAGGTCGCGCAAAGCATTACTCCCATTATAGTCAATGAATGTCACAGGTACATGTCCAAATGGGCATGCGCATGTTGCATCCACTAACTACAATGGGATGTGACAAGTTTTTCTGTTTTACATGGGGGTTCCTGGAACAAACCACTGCATATATAGAGGGTGCACTGTATACCATGGCTTGATACTGTGGTTAATATGGTGAACAGAGAATCACAAGTGCTGATAGGCACCCAAATGCCATTCTTTATTGCACAAAGATCATCCATTGAGCTTGTATGGTTGATTTTGCTCTCCTATTATGTCCAACTAACTTACTAACAATTGCTGGCAGAGGGACACTTGTTGGAAACCACATTTTGTCCATAAGCATAATTTTTCTGTATAGAAGGCTTATGAGTTGTATACATAAAGATTATTTTAAAATGTTCATTATTGTTGCTGTGTGCCTTCAACTCATTTCCAACTTATGGCACTCCTAAGGCAAACCTATCACGGGGTTTTCTGGAGCTAAGTGTGTGATACATCCAAGATTACCCAAGGCCACCCAGTGGGTTTCCATGGCCAAGCAGGGAATTAAACCCTGGTCTCTAGACTCAAACCACTACAACACAATGGCTCTCTACTTACTTCAAACTAATGTCTTATTGTTAAAGAAACAAATGCTAACGGATATTACTCAGGAAACATACATTTCAAAACAGGAAATTTAAACCAGTCTTTATTATTTATATTGTCTTGATTTTAATTTATTCACCAATTACTGAACCATGTCTGTTCTACAGAACACTGTTACTTCAGTGCACATAAATGAAAGAGGACCCTGAACACAGATCCTCTCTGAAGCACACAGAGGAAGGACAATATGGAGAAGCCAACAGGGAATACTCTGATATTCTGATGGTCAGGATGTACCTAAATCAAGCCCTGTTTTTCAGCATCAGGAACCTTCCATCCTGTGCAAGAATCAGCACAGACGATATCAGAAGACAATGACGCATCACTTTCTTCTGTTTGCTACTTCACAGTTCACATCCAGGACAAATATATACATGCATGTTCTCAGAACTGCCAATAAGTTCAAATTACAAGAGTTCAGACCAAACTACTGTAAAAAAAAAAAACATACACACACAACACAGTAGAACAGATACTTTGATATTTCAAGTCAGTTGGCAACAATATGAAGAAGTTTTGAGCTGCTGACCAGACTCATGCATAGCAAAAAAGAATTCTGGGTTGCTGCAAATCAGTCAGCATACTGGTATTTGCTGCTTGTTCACTTCTTGATGACTTCTTTGAGTAGGGCCACCTAAAACCCTGTGGACCTTCTGGTTGTTGCTTGTTTATTATGATGTGCAAATCGGGAATTCTGGATTGCCCCTCTCTAGACAAGCCAGAATATCAGATCATTCTGCTGTATTACCCATCCTGACCCACGAGTAGATAGACCACAACTCCTCTTGCTTGCAAGGTGAAAATAACCAGGAACAAATAAGCACCAGCAAACTAGCTCATTTACAATCAACAGTACCTAACACGGCCACTAGGTTTCTCCCTCTTGTACACACATCCTTCCCCAACCACTGGGAGCGGGGCTACAAAAAGTAAATGAATACTGCCTGTCCACACTTGATTTAAACGAGGAGTGGGAAAATACAGCCTATATGGAGGATGGGGAAATACTAACTAAAAGCTGTGCATGTATGGATAAATACCAATACAAAAGGGAGGGGAAGTCCTAAGAATAGTTCTGCTGTGCAGTTGTCACAATTTGTTACAGAGTTAGTAAGAAGCTCTGGACCCCCTCATTATTAGCCAGCATGCCGGAAATAACCCAAGAATACATACATTGCTGCTCCATGCCATCCAGAGAATGAGATATAACACATTCAAGAAACTTTTTGTATAAAAGCTAAATTGATTTTGTAAAGTCCCTTCAATGTACAGATTTAGTTTAAATGGTTTTCAAATGCTAGTTATTGCATCATCGTATCATTTTTGCAAATCATTCACATAAAACACCACAGCAGTGTTAAATAAGCCCTTTATTTTAAACAATGCTGTATATCTGGTACCAGCCAGGATGCTCTTAGCATATTCTTTGCAGGCAGGGTAAGAGACCCTAGAGCAGCTGTTCAGTGCCTGATCTTACAAACCCAAAGAATGACAAAAGGTTACCTTAATTCATTGAGAGAATCAGCACATATCTACCCACTATAAAAAGTTTTCTAACCATCTGCATAGCAACAGGCCTAACTCCTTCTAAAACAATTAGAAGCATGCCGACATGCCCTCATGTGAAAGTGTACATTTATATCTTAGCAACAGCATTTTTTTTAAAAAAAACTGAACTTTTCAGAAATTTTAAGAAGCATCATGAGCTGATGGCTTAAATAAGCAGCTTTACATCTTCCTGTCTGCCAAAAAAATTTTCAGCCTCACTCTAAAATCTGCTTAAGATCAGTGTAAATGTTTTAGTTTTAAAAGATGACACAGTCATTCTAATTGCATTATCTATTTTTAGACACAATGGCTTCCCAATTACCCAAATCTTCTATCCGAAACAAAACTGTTTTTTCTTTAAAAATTAGGAATGATTTTTTTGAAGTAAACCTTGTAATAAGAGTGATGTTGCTCTAAGTACAGTTTGTGATGTTACGGACTTTTGGGGGGAAATGCGGTTATATGTCTTGGAAGAAGCTAAGGTAAAGTATGGCTATATGTGCAATTTATAGTATGCTAAAAGGTAAAGAACCTTTGGGAGGGGGTAAGAGCATAAAACACTGCAAGCAACAAGTGACTCACCGAACATTTGAAGGGATTTTAAAAAGGTTGGCACGTATGACTATCTGTCAGAGAATGAAAGATATGACTGAAAGTTAGGAAAGATAGAGAGATTAGTTACGCTCAGCTCTGTTAGTTAGGATTAGGAGCAAGAGTTGGGAATTAGTTCATTAGGGTCAATTAGGATTTAGACATGTAAAAATAAGTAATCTTTAACTTTATGTTGAACTTCTACTACATTCTTACTCTTATGAGACTACTCACAAGGTTGACTGGAATAGCTGAGTTCAGCTATGTAGTGTCTCTGGTGACAGATATTATTCAAAAGTGGTGCTTTCTAGTGGTGATATAAGAAAATAAAGTTTTTTTGTATGAACAAGGAAGGCATCTAGGGGGGTCTCTGGAATGGAGTTCCAGGGGTGTGGGCTATCTGAAGTGCCAAGTGGAAGCAGGTGGCCAGGCAACCAGAATAGCATCTCAGGAGAGAAACCCAGCCCAGTAGTGTGTGGGAGGGGCTAGTGCTGAGAGAAAAAGCTATATAAGGCCAAGTCACTGTGGGTATTCATTCCTTCAATGAGATTACAGCAAATTGCTAGGAAGTGGAAATCCTTAGCCAGTCAGAGAGTGTGACTGTGTTGGGAGGGTTAACTCTCAATGGAAGCCTAGTGAGAGGCAGAAGAGTAACTGAACCTTAGTAGATTCTGGTCAGAGAGTATGACCTGGATTGAAGGTTCAGCCTGTGGTGGGAGTGTAGCTAAAGTGCTATTTATGACACTTGCACTTTATATGCGAGTCTAAAGATATAAGCAAACTATCTAAAAATACACTGAATAACTGTGTTAACTTTGACTTGAATATGAACACTAAAACTTTATTCTAATTGTTATCTTAATAAATGTTACCATTTATTCTTGTGAGTACTGACTCAGCTGAGTTGTATACAGTATATGAAGTAAACATGCTACCATAAATTCATTAAGTGGTTTTAAACAAACCTGGAAAACCCTCGCCCTTTTTTACACAAAGGTGGCACTATGGGGGGGCGCTTTGTGGCAAGGACAGGGTGCCTTATCAGATTGCGAACTGCTGATGTGGGAGAAGTAAGAACCTGTCACAGTCCCCATATTTGATTCCATGGCAGTGGGGTAGGAGAGGATCCTCACATTTGGTGGCAGTGATGATATAGCTGGATGACCACGACACTTTTCTAAGTCAATTTAACAAAATAAGTTTCACAATAAAAATCAGGACTTCTCCCCTGGTCTACTATTTTCCTTTTTATTATAGGAAAACTTTGTCACACATCCAAAACACTGCCTAAGTAGATTTTCTTTTATAAGCACTGGGGCCTCCAGTAAAACAGTTTGGCCAAAATTATCTGTGTCAATATCCCTAGCAGTGGTTCTCAACCTGTGGGTCCCCAGATGTTTGTGGACTTCAGCTCCCAGAAGCCCTGAGCATTGACCATAGTGGCTGGGGCTTCTGGGAGCTGAAGTCCACAAACATCTGGGGACCCACAGGTTGAGAACCACTGCGAGAGCTCTCTTCAATTATTGGCCATTTAGGTACAACCACAGATTTTACTTCTATGAAGAAGTCAGAATTCTATTATTTATTCTAAGCAACATTCCAATTTCAATTTTGCAAGCTACTTATGCCCACAGTTTAGTCATAAATACCAGATCACAATGTGACAACTGAGTACAAGAAGGGGACAAATACAGCCAGGCTCTTATTTTAATATCTAAGGCCCAAACACCTGCTACATCAAAGCAGCATGTTTGGCGCTTTCAATACAGTTCTTTGTTTTGTTTCAATATAAGCAGCTGCAATAAGGATCAGGGTCTGGGCTCTACTGCAGGGGAGTGTCTTGCGCTGCTACTGTGACCCCAATCTATATTATGCCCATCTTGACAACTGTTATTAGTTGTAGAAGGTAAGAATTTACAGTTTTGAGCTAAGCCTGAAGATTTTCATGGAGCCAACCTATGACAATTTGCTGCCAGAACTGAAGAAAATCATATATCTTTTTCTCATTTCATTATATAAAAGTTAGCTAACTAACTTACATTAGTTACTTACTTATTTACTTACATTAGTAAGTTAGTTAGTTAGTTAGTTAGCTAGCTTATATAAAAATATTATATAAAAGTTAGCTAGCCTTAGCACTGGGAATTTTCATTAAAAAAAAGTTTCATTAAAAAAAAGTTGGTTGAGAGCTAGAGCTGGGTAATCTGGCCTTAAAGTACAGTTTTACTGCTGTTTTGTTTGTTTTTTAAAAAAGCACGCAAGTCATGAAAAAATTACAGCTGTGTATAATAAATAAATTAAAACAATAAATAAATAAATAAAAACACAGACCTACATAATAAGATGATCAGCCATCATATTTACTGATAAATTGGGCAAGAGTTTCACAGTCCTAATCCATTTACCAAAAACAGCAAAGGACCTTTCAATTTATACCTTTCAATCCTATATTTCACAACACAGATATCACATCCTACAGTTTTATTTACTATCCACTGAAAGATAAAGCTACTTATACACAAGTACTCTTTATATTTTTCTTCATTCCAATCAGACAATCTAAGATCCAGACAAGACACAGAAAAGACATATTCACAGTCCTCAGATGGGTGAAGATAGACAAGCTGAAGGAAATCCAGTGGCATGACACGTCTTTCCATGTTGGAGGAAAGGAGGTTTTAAAACAGGAGAATTATCTGGAATAGATTTACACATCTCCAAAGGTCATGTCAGAGATGAGAAGGCATACTAGGGCTTTCCAAACAGTGTGTTGTGACATCTTAGTGTGTTGCCTGCAGTGTGTAGGTGTGTCGCCTACCCGGACCAAGAGAGATCCCGCCCCCATCTGAGCCTGGCCCACTGCCGCCACTCTTGCCAGGTCTTTCCTCACTGAGGACAACGGTCGCAGGCCAGGCTCAGGCAGAGAGGCTGCCTTTCCCACTACCACTGCCCTCACCAGGGTCTTTCGTCATTGAAGGTGTAAGGCCCCGCTTTGGGGGTCCCCAATGTCAGTATGGTTTGGATGGACACCATACCAAATTCAAGCCTGAGAGGTGACAGAGAGATCAAACTGAGCGAGGAAAAGAATTTGACTGTAAATTTGACTGTAACTGTAATTCCAAAATTCCTCCAGATAAGACTGAGTCACTTGTCAGGCAAATACACACCATTCCTGTGGATAACAGGCTTAAATAGAAGCTGGAATTTTACAGAAAACCCAACTGTGAAGAGCCCACCAGGACACTGATTGACAGATATTCATCCCCTGTACACCTGGATTCTTTCATCTGTCCTCACAGCACCCACAATAGACAGCTACTACAACCTTTATCCTGTCTTTGTCAATCAAAGCAATAAGCCCATCAACATGCAAAAGACCCATTGTCCACAACAGGTTCCCTTTGTCTTGCATCTGGAACCTTCACAGCCACAAGTCATTTTCAGGGTACAAATACCCCTGATTTGAGGATGTCCAGTGTAGTTTCTTGAAGGTCTACCCGTCACTCTGTCCATCTGGCTCCTGAATGAGAACTGTCCTTAGGTCCTACCTAAGCCAAAATATATTTCTGCTCTTCACTACTCTTCTGGACTGGTGATTATAACCCCCCCAAATCTCTCAGCCTCTCTATAATTTTTCCTCCCTTTCTCTTTCAGCTAGCTCTTGTGTGAATGTGTGATTGTGTGTATCTTGTGTGCATGCATGAGTGAATTCCCCTCAATAAAATCATTTATTAGACAATTCTGCTTGGTTTTTGGCTTGGCCTGACCCCGTAAACATTGGGTAGAAAGATCTCGCTAGGATACCCTGCCTCTTGTAGCGCTACAGCTTGTGCTCTGGCTAATTCCCATTCCCCATTATTTGGAGCACACTGAGGTGTCCCCCACGGGACCCCAGAAATCAGGGTAACAAAGGCGACAGCGGCATATTCTTGCACATATTTACATATTTGTACTCAAAAAAGACAACAATCTTGGAAATAGGTTGTTGGGGGTTTTCCAGGTTTTGAGGCCATGTTCTATTAGTATTTTCTCCTGACGTTTCACTTGCATCTGTGGCTGGCATCTTCAGAGGATATCCTCTGAAGATGCCAGCCACAGATGCAGGCAAAACGTCAGGAGAAAATACTAATAGAACACGGCCTTAAAACCTGGAAAACCTACAACAACAAATGTATTCCGGCCGTGAATCATAGAAATGTAGAGTTGGAAGAGACCACAGTGGCCTTCCAGTCCAACCCCCTTCTGCCATGCAGGAACACCCTCAAAGCACTCCCGACAGATGGCCATCCAGCCTCTGCTTAAAAACCTCCAAGGAAGGAGACTCCACCACACTCCGAGGAAGCAGATTCCATTGCCAGACAGCCCTGACCGTCAGGAAGTTCTTCCTGAGGTTCAGGTGGAATCTCCTTTCCTGCAGTTTGAATCCATTGCTCCTTGTCCTGGTCTCTGGAGCAGCAGAAAACAAGCCCTCTCCTTCCTCTACATGGCATCCCTTCAAATATTTAAACATGGCTATCATATCCCCTCTTAACCTTCTCTTCTGCAGACTAAACATCCTCAGCTCTCTAAGTCTATCCTCACAGGGCATGGCTTCCAGGCCCTTCACCATTTTGGTCGCCCTCCTCTGGACTTGCTCCAGCTTGACCATGTCCTTCTTGAATTGGGGTGCCCAGAACTGGACACAGTATTCAAGATGAGGTCTAACCAAAGCAGAGTAGAGTGGTACCAGTACCTCCCTTGATCTAGACACCATACTCCTACTGATGCAGTGGAGAACTGCATTGGCTTTCTTGGCTGCCGCATCACACTGCTGACTCATGTTCAGCTTGTGGTCTATGAAGACTCCTAGATCCCTTCCACATGTACTGCTATCCAGCCATGTGTCCCCCATCCTATATTTCTGTATTCCATTTTTTCTACCTAAGCGTAGGACCTTACACTTCTCTCTGATGAATTTCATTTTGTTAGCCTTGGCCCAGCTCTCCAATCTA
Organism: Iguana delicatissima; assembly: GCA_948472985.1. NCBI lineage: Eukaryota > Metazoa > Chordata > Lepidosauria > Squamata > Iguanidae > Iguana > Iguana delicatissima. The sequence continues at coordinate 91,936 of CAOKZL010001588.1, forward strand.
TCCAGGTCCTTTTGAATTTTGATCCTGTCCTCTGGCGTATTAGCAACCCCTCCCAATTTGGTGTCATCTGCAAATTTGATGAGCATGCCCTCTAGTCCTTCATCCAAGCCTTCGACTTTACATCAATCTTGGAAATGTATGTTACTATTTATAAATAATATGTTTTTAAAAATATATGAAAGGTTTTCATGAGATACATTGTGTCCCCATACATTTCATTATTACAACTTATGTATATCTCCATATCTCTTAAAAGGGGTTCATTTAACCTCTGGTTTGCTAGTAAAACTGAATTACTGTGTCACAAAATGATGCATGTCTAAAAAGTGTGTCAACAACATGAAAGGTCTGGAAAGTTCTGGCATACATCTCCATAGCTGAAAGGATTGTTTGAGGGATTTCTAATCTTTCAAGGCTTTTTTTTTCACTTTACCAGGAAAAAGAAGAATGAATTGGTCTGAGGATGCACCCCTCCAATACCTCAGAACTGTTCCGTAACTGTATTATGACGAAACCAAGCCCAATGGTTTCCAAGTACAACAAAATACACACAGGAATGGTCACAAGGGATAACAGAAGAAAACAAGCACCCTAGTATCTTCCCAGATGCGCTGAGATCACAACTTCCTTCATTCTCAAGTAATATGGCTAACAGTCACACTGGCTGGGAATGATGGGACTCTGCCAACCCATCCAGGTGATCACAAGATTAGAACAAGATATAGCTGACCACCAAATTTCAATAGCAAAAATAAAGGCATATACATCATAAGGTAGGAACTGATTGGAATGAAACAAAAAAGGTATGCAACAAGAAACAAACACAGAAACATCAAAACCACATCTTCTCTATCTGTGTTTTAATGAATTAATCCTACAACCAAAAATTTCTACATTTGAAAAAAAAAATTACCTGTTTTCCTCACCACACTACAGTGCAGGGAAGCAATACAAGTTACAAAAACAACCCAAGATATAATGGTCTTCTGCATCTTTGCATATGTTCACATATTTGACACTTTAGCATTAACTCAACCAAGCAATGGAAATGATGAAGGATTCTAAACAGTTTAATATAGGCAACAATTGTTAAGCAGCACCAAGATTTCACACTTTTTCTTACACCTAGCATTTACAAGGACATGATAGGTTCTTTCCTGCTTTCAGTTTATTGTACATGCTGTGTGCCATCTTGCAGAAATGAAGCAAGTGAATAACAGTCCATCCAAACCATCTTTTTACTACTATCTGAATTCAACAGCAGCAGACACTGTAAAAGTCTCTAGGAAAGGAGGGAAGCAAGATAGGCCGTTAACCTAACAAATGAGGAGTTGCAGACTAACCATAGTGCTCCAGAAGAGCAATAACCAGAAATTAGTTGCAAGTTACTAGCATTACATGTAGCATTTACCAAAACACTTCCCTGCTCCCCCAAAAAATGACCAGGCCAAAGACAGATTCCCTGAAAGGATCTCATTATTGTATTTCTGCATGCCACCACTTTCTTCCAATTAATATTTCATTATTAAAGGGAGAAGAAACAGCAACTCTGACCATATTAGAAATTCAGAACTCCATTAAATTCCTCAGCAGGAAGGATGTGTAACACTGTGGAAACAGAACAGGGTTCTTCAGATTTATATATTATATAACTACATTCTAAATTTACATACAACTAAATTTCATCTCCCTCCCATTGTAAAGGATTGAAGTGGGAATTGTGTGGCCTCAAGACACTGACGGACTAAAACTACAATGGTGAGAAATGCTGGAAGTTGCAGAGGAACATATGGAGCACTGTCCAATTCCCATTCTTTATTTAGGACTTATGCAGCTTGTCTACAAATCTGATTTTTTTAAGCTTCTGGGGATAATAAACATGTATGAAAACTTATGTCTCTCTAGATTTCTATGTGTAGATTCTTCTTCTCAAATACTGCACTGCTAACATCTTCAACATTAAGAGAAACCTCACTAAATGAAACAAGCAAGCTTATTAGGACAAAGTGAAACTCACTCCACACATATTAAAAACACTTCCTTCAAACCCACAGTGATATAATCTTTTACACTTACCTGGTCTTTTTCATGAGGCAAAAGACTGACAGGTGGAAGGGATACTGGAAATGAACTGTATTTAGATGTTCCTTTGCCTTCCAGGCTCCCATAGTTTACTCTATATTGAGGTCCTTCTTTCAACAGCCTCCCATTATTTACAGCACGTTTGGCTCCCAAGCGTAATCTCCGTTGAAACACAGGGTTATTGAAAATACCTGCAAGGTCATGTTGACTTCGCAGGTATTTTTCTATATTTCTCAAAGAAGAGCCATTTGGTTCCTGGAGTCCTTCAATTCCTCTCCACAGGAGTTTATTCCAGTCCACATTCCGAAGCTCATTACAAGCTCCCTTAGATCCTTTAGGAGGTTTAGGAAGGTCACCCAGCTTGACAGATGAGAAACGTCCAGGATTATCTGGGTCCTTGTAGGAAACAAGGCCTTTGTTGGTAACTTTGAGAACAGAACCATCCTGGACACTTAGCTCCAGTTGTTCAGAAACACTCTTCTTATCTAATCCATGGGACACGCAGACAGCATGACAAATTCTCTCCTCAGATGGTCTCTGTTTTTGCCTTTTAACTTTTTGTATAGCTTCAAGAATCCACTCCGTGTAAAGCGGGTTGGCAAGTTTTACCATGGCTGACCGATAATATTCCAGTAAGTGTTACCCATAGAGTTCTTCTTTAATCCTATTAGTGATGCTTCGTGCCCTGGAGCACCAACTCAAGATTTTCCATCATAAAGATACTCAGAAAACAAGGATGATGCAAACTTTAAAAAAAAATCATTAATCAACCAGTATGGAAAGTTGGAACAAATCTGTTATTCCAGATGGAAGACATTTCTGCAGTTCAATGGGCCTTTCTTTTTGAGTAGTGCAAGCATCTTCAGGTCTTCACAGAAACCTAAAGAGTTTTTAAAAACGCATGTGGTTAACCTCATTACACAACAAAAACCTGTTCAGCTCATAAGACTTTAGGTGTACACCATTTTATTAAAGAAACTGAACCTCTACAAATCATGCTTAGCCACTACATTAAACCTACTGACAAAAATTTATGAGAACATGTTGCAAAGTAAATACAGATTACATTCTCCTTTAGAAATTTACACTGCAGCTTTAGTATGTGGCAATTGTTAATATTTGAGAAAATAAACAGATCAGTTAATTTTATTTCAGTTATCCTTCCAATTTCTTCCGCTGAAATACTACATAGTTTTATGTAGTTTTTCCAGCAGACCAAACCTAATAACATTTTTCTGAAATTAACCCCTCTATGTTCTAAACACACCTATTCTCAACCCCACTGGATATGCAGTCTTGTGATCTGAAAATCCCAGGCTGCACATATATGCATGCCAACACTTATGTGTAGCAACATTCTCAGTGCTAACACTGATTACAGATTTTCCTTTTGGTTTATACACAAGATCTACAGGCAAAGCTACTGGCCAGTTAGGTTTCTAGGAACCAAGACATCACCCTGAAGCACAGCTTCCAATGTCATAAAACCATATACACTAACATCTATAGTTACATTTTTAAATTCCTCTAAGAACAAGAAAGAGATGCTCAATGTCAACTTCTACTCCAGCATCGAGGTCTAAGTCTCTCCATGCCAATCAATCTAATGCAGTGACTTTCAAATTTTCTACATTCAATGAACTGTTTCTACATGAAGGGACCCTTGAATTTTGCGGGGGATTCTGAAGCACGCTCAAAAATACGTGCTCAATTCCCAGGGAACAAGAAAAGGCTTAAGTAACCTCTCCTTTATATCGGAATACTTCACAAAAGATTGTCTATTGTTACAGATTTTCTGAGGAGTTCCATAACCTTCTAAAGAATTCCAGTGTTCTTCTGAACATATGTTGAAAGTTGAAGCTATGATTCACAATCAACACTGTCAGAATATCCACATCACCAAAGACTGTTCCTACAGTGGCCAACTAGATGTCTATGGTGAGCCAGAAGTACATGACTGTACAGTAACAGTAAATCTTCCCTGTTTGCTTTCTCTGATCCATGAATTAATTTGATATATCTCTGCCACTTATAATTTTTCTTCTAAGCTCAAAAGTCCAAAATGTTGCAGTCCAAAATTGTTAGTTCCAATCTGTTTAGTTCTAAAATGTAAAAAGTTCAAAATGTAAAAGTCCAAAACTGCAAAGTTGCTTCATTCCCTTTATTTGCTGTGTCACTTTTCTGCACCTTTTCTAGCTTTACAATGTCCTCATTAAACAGAACTGTATACAAGTAAACAAAAAAATCTTGCACTAAGTTCGAGGCCTTCTAAGAACACATGGGAATTTCAGTGCATTGAGACTTAGAAGAGTTAACTTTGCACTTTTTAAATTTTCTGAATCCGCTAACAATTCTAGTATCCCTTCTCCCTACTGAAGGGGCCAACCTACTGACTGTCAGAATACATCACTGTTGCTTCCCAACATAATAACTTGCAGACACCTACTGGCATGAGACATTTTTCATCCCAATACACTACAACATTTTGGATTTTAAAAAGTATATCAATGGCAAAGAGTAAAGTCCCAACAAATCTGTTAGAACTATTGCATCCTAGCTGTATTTTTCTGCAAGAAAACTGCATAAGACAAACGGCTGAATTGAAGAAATCACCAGTTTAGAAGAAGAGTACAGTGGGTCCCCCAGATCTGCAGTTCAGTTCCAGAATCCTCCGTGGATGCCAAAAAACACAAATGATTGTGTCCCATATTATTAAATGGTGGCAACTTGCACGCAGACACTTCAGCATGTCCGCATTCAGATCACTACCAATTTATATATGGGACATGACAATTCAGCGCCTAAGATCTGAAGGGTCCACAGTTCCTGTAGTGTGAACCTGACCATTCATCTTATATATACGCAATCCTGTGCCTGACTTCCAGTCTCATCACCAGCAAATAGGAATTTCCTCTACACAGCCAGGAAGCATGTTTTATGAAACGTAGTTCTTTCTGCTGGGAGCTGGCAAGCTAGGAAAAACACTGGTGAATCAAGAAACTTCCATGAAGCTCTTTGCAGTATAACTAAACTCAGTGGCTATTACCTAGCCCACTAGGTTGATGATTACCTAAGCTCACTCAATTCAGGGCAGCACCTCAGCATCCTGCAGAAGTATCCACACTTTCTCTTTCACTTTTCCACATTTGGTTTTCTTCCAACCTGGTGGAATTCTGGAATTTGTAGTTTACTGAGGCCAAAGAGCTCTCCAGTTGAGTATTCTGAATGCTCCTCCCTAAACTGCAAATCCCAGGATTCCACAGGATGTTGAATGTGGAACAACAGCACTATAACAGTGTAGTGTGGAAATGGCTAGAGAATCACTAGCACTCTGGGAAAGAAAGAAAAAAATACAGAAAGCTTAAGATGAAACAGTGTTGTCAAATCCCCAAAGTTATCTCTTCACACCCCCAAAACTTTCTTCAAACCTACCACATCAAATTTTACCCTACAGTTATCTCAAAACAGGAACTTGTCTTCCCGTTTATGTTACCAAGCGCAGAAATGGAGCTAAGTATGTAAAATAATATTTTCCCACATTAACACCTTGGCCACTCTAGTTGCCCACGACATCCCTTTTGGACTATAAACTCTTCGGAAGGGGGTCAGAATGCCATCACTTATTGACTGTCCAACTTCATGAAGTACCATACACAAGATTATAAGGAACATTAACTCGGATGTGCGGAATCCCTCTCCTCGTGGCACATAAACACGAAAATAACCCTCGGCCATACCCACCACGGAAGTCTCAACAGGGCCAGAAGTATACCTGTGGTGGCTTGGTGGAACTAGGTCCAGATGTGCAAAGCACAGGGAAGTCTGGGCTCTGCGGAGTGGGGCTCAGCTTTCATTGGAAAATTATCAAGGGACCACTTCTCCGTCCTCCCCCACCTTTTTAGGGGATGTAAAGAAAAACATGCAGAGAATTCGGAGAAATACAGCCCGCATTCTCCTTCCCACGCATTTGGGGTCAGTGACTCCAAAGATACTAGCCATGGCCATTCCCACACTAGACTGTTATAGCGCTATGATTCCACTTTCAACCTCCTATGGAATCCTGGGATTTGCAAACCCCAAGATTCCACAGGAGCTTGAAAGTGGAATCATAGCGCTATAACAGACTAGTGTGGAATGGCCTATGATGACCAGCGCATCTTTCAACCACACAGAACATCCGCGTTATTCACTTCTCGCGAATAACTTTAAGTAAATTCCGCTACGGAGACCCTCGGAGCCCGGGGTCGATCCAGCCCGCGGGCTCTCCAGCCACCCGCCGGCCCACCCGCAACCTGCAACGACCGCGCGGGGTCCCCGGCCTCGCATTGCATTGCATCGCCTCACCTCGCCCGGCGGGGGGCGCTCACGACCCACCCCCGCCCCGAGGAGGAGGAGGAGGGGCCAGTGCCAGGTGTCACCGCAACTGCGCCCCCTGCCGGCGCCTTCGCCACCGAACTTTCCTCCTCAAGCAGCGCCAGCGCCGCCGCTTCTCCGGCCTCCGTTCTTGCTTTTCAAAACGCCGCCATTTTGTTTCGCCCTCTCGCAGTCACGGCGCATCCGACATGACACTTGATGACAGCCCAATGTAGGCTCATTAAAGCCTCACCCCCCCACCTGCCCTCCCTCTTGTCCTGAGGCTCAACGGAGTCCCGCCTATTTCTTAAGCGGCTGCGCTCATTGGCAGCAGCGCCCTGTCTATCGTCGTCACTCTCAACCAACCTCCTCCTAACACGCCCCCTAGAAAGGCCATTGGCGCGTGAGCGTTGTCAATCAAGCCTGCTCTTTCCTCCCCGCAGAGAAAAAGGCACTCCTGAAAAAGCGTTCTCTGGGCCCGCTCCCGAACTCCACAATGCTCGCTAGTTGACAATTCCGGATGGAAAGGGACGTGGCAAGCGTTTGCTTCTAACAGGCGACAGGAGCCATCAATCAAACCCTATTCTCCTCCCCGCTTCTGTTCAGCTTAACCTCCCGCCCGCCGCTGAAGTTTGTTAGCTGGCTGGCAAAGCGGCAGCGGGAGCCCGTCTCGAGGAGGAGGACGGCGCTGAAGCGTGCCTGGAGCGGAAGGGCGCGCGACACATACTAATAAGAGGCACTTAAAAGTGTTTGAGTTTCACGCCACGTGCCGTGGGCCCTTTTCTCCATTCGCCCGGTCGGGCGAGAATGGAAGCGAGCACGCTCCCGTCACCGTTCACGGGCCCTCCCCGCTTAAGCTGCCAGCACGCACCACCAGTATCGGAGGAGAGCGATGCTCAGCTGCACGGCCGCATCTGTAGCACTGCAAGTCGAGGGTGGGCTGCACGCACACACACACACAGGTCTTCCAGTTATATTGCAATGCCCACGGGACCCGCCTGACCCGCCCATTTGCTGCAGAAAACAATTCCAGCAGGGGCGGCGGGAGTCTACAGCACGCACGCCTCGGAGGGAAAGAGGCGCAACTCCCCGGCCGCCCTTCTCCGAGCCGGCTGTGGCTGCTCCATCGGTGGCGTCCTTCGCCCCCCGCCCCCGATCCACCCGAATGCGCCCCCAAAAGGCACAGGGCCACCGCAATGCAATGCAATGCAAAGCGAAGCACGGATCCCTCGGAAGCGTCTGCGAGCACGTGCGGGGGGCCTCCGGCGGCAGGGAGCGGGGAAAAGTCCCCGCGCGGATCCAAACAAGCTCCCTTTGCGAGGAGAGGAAGACAATCACAGGAGCTGGCGGCGTGTTCCCCGGCAAAAGCTGCGGCACGCTCGCTACTCACGCACCCGTCCCTGCAACTCTGAACCTCACCGGTGCAGGCTCCCCCCCTTTGGCGCTTGCAACTTGACCTCCTCTTCCCATTTTCTCTGCTCAGGGACGGCTCTGCAGAAGCGGCACCCGCGGAAGGTCGGGGATGCTGCGAAAGGCGATCGCGGCGGCGGCGGCTCCTTTCTCTCTTCTTCCCCCCCCCCTCTCTCTGTCTGGCTTTTCCCTCCCGGCCGCCGCAACCCGAGCCCGGAGCCCAACACCCTTCGCCAGCCTTTTCCCCTCCGCCACCATCCCCCCTTTCCCCCAAGCGAAGGCGATCCAGCCTGGAGCGGAATACGAGGCAGTGGGGAGCGGGGAGGGGGAACCTCGAAGAGCAGGTTGGGGTCTCCCTCGCTCTCTCCGTGATAAACACTTCCGTGCCCGCACCAAATGCAAGGGATATTACGAAAAATTAATACCTTTTTGTCCCCTCTTCTTCTTGCCAGTCTCCCCTGCCCCCAGCAAAAAAATAGGAAGGGGAAATCAGACACAAAAACACACAAAACATTCAGATCGGTGGGGGGGATCAGGAGGGGGGTACACACACAGAAAGAGACACCGGAGCGGAGTATTCCTGTTATTAATTCCCTCCTTTTCCTCCCCCTCCTCGACCAGCCTGCCTCGCAAGTAATTATTTTTTAAAAAAAAAAATAAATCCGATCTTCAAACCTTTCTGGATGGTAAATGGCCGCAGATCGCAAGGACCGATTCTAAAACACAGGACTTGATAACAGCTAATTGAAAGGTTAATCTACATAGGCTGTGACAGAAGAGGTCCCTCCCCGTTTCTGATTTTTTTTTTTAATCTGCTACTGGCAAGTGGGAAATTGAGCTTCTTGGAAAGGGGGGCTGCAGGAGGCGGTGAAGCGGGGGGGCTGCTTCTGATGAGCCCACCGGCTGGGTTAGATGGCTCACACATGAGGAGGTGAGGGCTCAGTGAGGCGGGAGTCGTTGCTTTGGGGTGGGGTGACCCGGTGAATTGTGTGCCTCCCTGAAGATTTATGCAAGCCATCTCGGCCATGTTAACTCGGAAGGTTTCCGCACTAGCCTGTTGTAGTGCTATTATTCCACTTTCAACATCCTATGGAATCCTGCGGTTTGCAGTTTCTAAACTGCAAGCCCCAGGATTCCATAGGATGTTGAAAGTGGAATAATAGCATTATAACAGGCTAGTGCAGACAGTAATTGATCTGACTGATACTGACTCCTAAGTGCCCACAGAGATGTGGCCTCGATAGAGATCATAAAGCAGAGGGAGAGAAAGCAGAAGAGAAGGATCCACTACAATGTCTTGCAAATGTCTCATCTTACTGGAGGAATCAAGACTTAGAATGAAGGAAGCTATGGGTGAGGGAGGAGGGTGTGGATCTGAAAGATTTTGGCTGCCTTCTAACAGGCTCTTTTTCTCCTTTGCTGAGATGTTGAAGGGCTGAACTTGGAGCCACAGGGCTGCGAAGCATTTGGGATCGTCCAGGGGTCCTCTAGTTCTGCATTTTTCCACTTTCTTGTAGGCACGCTGCTCTAAGACATTCATTCCACAGAGATGGCCTGAAGAACTGTTCCTCATCACGGGGGAAACATTTTGCATGTACTGAAGTTTACGTACTGAAGGACACACGATGGGCCCTTGGTATCCACTAGGGCAGAGCTTTCCAAACTTTTCATGCACTTTTTAGACGTGCATCATTTCATGACACAGTAATTCAGTTTTACTAGCAAACTGGAGGTTAAACTAACTCCTTATAAGAGATACAGAGACATACATAAATTGTAATAACAAAATGTATGGGGACACAACAGATCTCATGAAAACCTTTCATATATTTTTAAAAATATATGATTTATAAATACATTTCCAAGATTGTAGGCAACACACCTACACACTTCAGGTGACACACTAACGTGTCACAGCATACTATTTGAAAAGCCCTGCACTGGGGTTTGGTTCCAGGACTCTGCCTGGATACCAAAATTTGCAGATTTTCAAGTCCCATGGCATCCCTTATATAAAATGGCAAAATCAAAGTTTGTTTTTTGGATATTTAAAAAATATTTTCAAGCCTTGATTGGTTGAATCTGTGGATACAGAATCTACAGATACAGAGAGCCCACTGTATTCACAGTTTAGAACGACTTCTTCACTGCTTGGTTTGAGTGAATACAACACTGAATTTTTCTGAGATGACTGAGTTGATGTCACCAATCAAGCAAGACTGGATTGTCATAGGAAGTGATTTTGTTGCTGTCTATTCAGTCATCTCTGACTATTATACAGTCATCCCTCCACATTCGCTAGCATTAGGGGCACAGGACTCCCATGAAAGTGGAAAAACGTGAATAACTCTAGGCCATCCCAAACCATATCAAACACACAAACAAATATGATCACCACATTCAATCCACCGTGGATTCCATTGAGGCTTCAGGGTTCCTTCACAAGACAGAAGTGGGCAGCTGGTGGGGCTTACTGCTACCTCCAGTCCTGCCCCACACCATTTTTAATAGGTTTCTCAGTCTCACGAGGCTTGCAGTCCCTATTAAAAATGGCATAGGGAGGCAGCAAAGATGACAGCAAATAATTCATGAATAATCAAATCCACAAAAGTGAAACTCACAAATGTGACTATACACAAGCTGACTGTACACAGTTGGTAGAAAAGTGTGACTCTTGTCCCACATGTGGCTGGGAGAAATGACTTCATATAGCACAGTGCTTCTCAGGCTATTTGATGTGATGGACTAGTAATTTTTTTCCTCCAGCGTGCCCAAGAATGGTACCATGTTTGTGTCCATTGGCTATAACAGCTTCTTGCTTTTCTGGAAACTTGCCACAAACAGGCAGCTGATTGCTTGCAAACTAAGACCAGTCCATGGACCACCATTCTGAGTTAGCACTGATCTAGGACATAATTGTGTGTGTGCGTGTGTGTGCAGATAACACACACAAGGATTTTACAAGGATTCTCTCCATGTTGTCATTTAAGTTACCAAAACAATAAAGAGTCCCAGACCTAGGATGCAGGATTTTGGCTCCCTACCTGAAAACCCCCTCCAGATTAATGAGCACTCTTTAAGTTATAATTTCTCAACCAAGCTAGACTATATTTCATAATATTATCATCCTGCACTCCAGTTTGCTAACCAAATATAATAACTTTTTTGAATACTTTGTTGAATATTTACTTCCACAGTATTCTGCTTTAGCAGGAGTTTAGACTAGGTAGCTCTCTCTCTCTCTCTCTCTCTCTCTCTCTCTCTCTCTCTCTCTCTCTCAAGGGTATTATGTCCTAGGAATTTATGTGTTACAGCCCATGACATTTTGGCTCAAGACTCCTTATTCAGGAAGACACAGCTTGAAAAGCCAACAAGCTCTGAGCTGCCACAGAGGAGTAGATGTACATGGGGCTCTTTCTTCATCACATTAAAGAGTGATATTGCCTTTAAATTAGATAACACTTTAGTCCAAACTATACTTAATGCACAGATGGGTGGATTTCAAACCTGAAGGTTGTTTATCTTCTTGCAAAAACAAAGACACTTCAGAAGAAAATTTGCAGTGGGAAAAAAATGGCAGGAGAGGATTTGAGTACCATCCTTTCTCTTCCGCTTCCTCTCTGTTTCAAATCACCTCTTCCCGTAGCTTGTCCTCCCTTCATGATGTCTTCTTGTGCAGCATACAGTTTGGCCATAAGCATGAGAAATGTTAAACACTTTTATATATATCCAACCAGAAGTAAGCCCCACAAGGCTCACTTGGGCTTACTCTGAAGTTAATGGACACATTTGGAGCCAAGTGAGAAAAGGCTTAAAATCATTCCCTTGCTTGCTGTACCTTCGTGTGTCTGTGCTTTGAGTTCAAACCAATGGGAGGAGTTACTACAAAAGTGAAACAAAACCATATTTACACATGTATACACACAAAGTTAATAAAGGGTTTCTGAGCCTGAAAACATTTTCCTGTTTTAAGATGGCAAAGGGATTCATCATGCCAGGTGAAGCAGACATTCCCTGTTTTAACTCCTGTGTAATTTTGATATCACAGAATCTAGAGCTATTGTGTTTCTCTTCACTCTTAAAATAAGGGCAGTTGCTTGACAGAGGTCTGTGGGAAATGATAGAATATATGAAGACTAATTGGCTTAACTTGCTAAAGGACAGATAACCGGTGTAAAATGGTATTAAACACACAAGAAACCCAATCCATTTTGAGCTTCAGTGAACAATTTAAAATTAATTAAAGGATAAATGCAGTCACAAAGCACATTTCCCATTTTACTTCCTGCTAATTTAAATCAAGGAACATATAGGTGTTCAGCTTTGACCAAATGGCTGTTATAGTCCTGGTGGGGCTTCATTCATGATATTCTTGTTCAACCCTTCTGTATATTGTGAGGAAAGTTGCACACTGACCTTAAAAGAAGATGTGTGAACTGCACTCATATTTTTTAAAAAAACAACTATAATTAAATACAGTTCCTCTCACAAGAAAAATCTGGACCTTTGAACATTATCTGTTGTATTCTAAAAGATCAAAATCAAAGTTAACAGTATTGTATTAACCTTCTCCTTTGCTGCCAAACAGGTGGAGTTGTGTAACTTCAGCTGCTTTTGATGCAAACCTGCGTATACCAGGGTGTCTAGACATTCAAGGCGACGATGACCCTTGCTTACAAGAGGTTTCCCAGCAATACCTTTCGGGATCAATCGCATTCTTTTACAACAGCTATAGAAGGAAGTTGTATAAGCCAATTCACCTTACCCTGTGAATTGCTATGCTTCTTCCCTATTGTGTCTTTTTCTGAGAGACCTGGCTCCAGCTGTCACATAGTGGGTAGTTAAGAGCACAGCCCTGGCATACATGCCTGCTCCAAAGTCAGCCATGCTAAAGTTCAGTGGGACGTATACTTATGTCGGCTCCTATGGGACTGCAGCTCAAGTCAAACAGTTTCCAGCGTTTGTCTTTCAGAAACAGAGAGTAGCTTTTTATCCCTTTCATTCTGATATGCAGGGATAGTGGCAGCCTAAAACCCACATAACTATCACCTTCATCTTGAGACAGGGCTTAGCTGATGGCCTAATGGCCAAAATATCAGGCCTCATTTTTAGACTTTTCTGTTTACTCAGCCATCTCCATTTGTGTGATGGTGGTGGAGTACCAGTTACCCTGATGGAATTCAAAAACATATTTTTGTAATATTTGGGTTGTTCCCAGTATGGGTGTTGACTAATTATGGGTTTTCTTTTTGTTGTGAACTAACAGAGCTACTTTTTTTAAAAAAAGTTTATCCTGAGAAGTTAGGGCGTAAATCATATTGTTATCAAACTAATTGGATTTGCTAATGTGTTGATTCACTACATAATAATTGATTTGGGACTCTAGTAAGTATTAACCAAGAAGATTCTAACCCATAACAGCAATGGCCAGTGGTTCCCATATCAGGTGATCAACCTGCTCCGGGTTTAAGGTCAAACTTTTGTTTTTGTTCCTGGACTCATACAGCTCCAGGAAGCTAGAGAAGCCATGGCTGATGGTTCCCACATCAGTAAGGTGACGAACCTATTTTGGGGACAAGATTCAGAATTTCAGGTAGAATCGTTAAAGTTCAGGCTGAAATCCATAGCACTCAGATGGAAGCCACCAGCCTCCACTGAACTGAAGTGTCTCTCAGAAAACCGGGAAGGCACCGAAGGCCTATTTCACCTTGAGGACTTGAGAACCAATTGAATTTGAAAGAGAATTTCAAAGGCAGCACCTTCTCGAGGGAAAGAAATAGATATGACTGACATGCATGGAGGTCTTGCGAGATCATCAGGTGCAACTGAACAATTATGCTAGCAGCAACATAACTGCAAAGATAGGACATGCCTCTCCCCAGACAAAGCACCATTTGAAGTGTGATGTTGATTTCAGCCCTTAGCACAGCTATAATCCCAGCTTGGCCACTATGTGGAAACAGCTCCCCTTGGTTCCAGCTTTAGATATGGAACCACCAGCCACTGAATCCCAACGTTCTTCCACATGACTGATTTTATTTCAGGTTTCCTAGTAGTCTAATACAGTGGGCTTAGGCATGAAATGGAATGTAATTACCTGAGACAGTCTGAACCAGGAGTGGGCAATGTCAGCAAGTCCAGGGGCCCCTTTTCCTTTCCTAGGACTTGCTGCTGTATTCCCACTGAAATTTTATGGCGATCATGCCATTGAATTTTAGTGGTAAAGCAGAAAATACCATTAAATACAAGTAGGAAATGTTTGCTTTGATAGAGCTTTCTCACTTGAGAGGATTTAGGCAACAAATTGAAAAAACAATGTAAAGGATTCATTTTGTTTGTCTTAGCGGCTTTTTTCAGGTCTGCTGCCAAAATTCAATCACATGATTTATTGTCGAATTTTTCCAGCATAGTTTCAAGAGTGTCTTGTTACTTGCAGACCTTGTCCCCCCCTCTAAATTATTAGCTACAAGTAGTTGTTAAAGGAATGCTATTGCATAGAAGGGAATATTATCAGTTAATTTTGGATTTTTCAGTAGTTATCTATTGACAGTTTCTAAAGACCATGAGAGAAATTGATACTGTCACAAATCTCTCAAAGACTTTTTACCTCACCCAAATGCCCTGAGTTTTCTGTAGCCAGATTGAAATTTATTCACATCTTTCAATAAGTTGTATTTATAATACTTCTTTGTTTGCACTTTTACTTTTTTTTAATCTGTTCACTTCATATATCTGTAACAAATCCATTCCCCTCCAAATTCTTCAACTGAGTTCTTCAAACCTCTGTTCTGTTTGTTTGTTTGTTTGTTTGTTTGTTATTTATTTATTTATTTCCTGCCTTTCTCTCCATGTGGGATCTAAGGCAACACACAAGATTTTAAAAAACACAATACAATTAAAAACTGTTAATACAAAGTTACAACACAGTTAAACTAAATGTCTGTTTTAAAAACATAGTTAAAAACATTTAAAAACAGCATTAAAAACAAGTTAAAAACAAGCATGAAAAGATGCTTAAAATAAAAACACTACATACACTCTTCCATAAAAGGCTTAATTTGCCACATACACTAAAACAGTAGAAAAACAGCAAAGAAGGGGCCAACTGGGCTGCCCACAGAAGGAGGTTTCATAGCTTGGGAGCAGCTGTTTCTTGTGTCCCCACCAGATATGCCTGAGATGGTGATGGGACTGAGAAAAAGCCTTCCACTGCAGATCTTAGAGCACAGCGCATATAGGGAGACATGATTTTTCAAATACTCTGGACTCATAGAATTTTAAAGGTCATAGCCAAAACCTGTTGTGTGCCTTTAAGTCATTTCTGACTAATGGCAACCCTAACACAAACCTATCACAGGGCTTTTTTGGCATAATTTGTTCAGAAGGGGGTAGTCTTTGCCTTCCTCTGAGGCTGAGAGAGCATGACTAGCTGAGCAAGGGTTCAAACCCTGGTCTCCAGAGTTGTAATCCAACACTCAAACCACGACACTACTCTGACTCTTTTGGGCACTTTGCCTGCCCTTTTTCTTTGGTTGCCTAAATGTATTTCTAAACACTCATTTAAAGTTTTGTATTGGTACAAGGCTAGAAGGAAAAATTCATTTGAGGAGGCAGACTTTTTATTAGGGGGAGCAATGCCCTCCTTTTGCCCCTCTTTTGTAGTTACACTCCTGCCATTAGCCAGTCTTCAGGTAACTGTCCACAGCTGTCTCAAGAGGACAATAAAGAGAGGAGCTTCTCTCTGCAGTGGTGGCAAAGAATACTGTTTGTCGGAAATGGCTTGAAGGCACACAACAACAACAACAACGGAGGAATAATTCTAGGGGACGTCACTATGGCAAGGAACTGTTGGGAAAGGCAACCTTTGCATGCTTAATTAACTGTCTAGTTTGCATGTTTATTGTAGGCTAAGGCCCTTTCCGCACAAAGGAGATACATCACTGTAGCGTCGTTGCATCACAAATACATCTGCACGGCAAACCGGTTTGACATTGTTCTGTCGTAGTTTGTTCCGCACGTGTTCAGCTCTTAGCAGTTCACATTGTTGTGAAACTGATGTAATATAAAAATGGAAAAACTCAGATGCAAACCAACCACAACGGTGCATATTTCCTACATGGGGAAGCATTACATCGATTCACACCACAGAGGTGGGCGCTAAATTGACCAATCAGTGGCAGCACAGTAGAGGAGGGAGTGGAATGGGAGTTCCAGGATAACTGATGATGTGGAAGTTACAAATGATTTTCTCCACTTTACTTCGACAGAAACTGGAGGGCGTGCAGAAAGGAATTGGGGTAAGTTGGAGTAAAAAACACTGCTCATAAAACACGGTAAAATGCTCCTCCACTCTAGTGCGGAAATATAAAGACTAGAGTAAACTTCGTGTTGTTTGGTCAACATCCACTTCCCCTTGCATGTTCTCTTCCTCTTCCCTTTTTGTTCTTCAGCTTCCCTGCAAGCATATGCTCTTCGATTCTCCAGCAAGCATGCTTTTTTGTAAGCATATGAGTTCTTATTTTCATCTTACCTTTCTTCAAGAATTTAAGCCTGTGTAAACTATGCACAAGATTATGTGAGTAAATCTTTTTACATATTTTTTACCCAAACTATTTACATTTATTTTGAGCCAGATTAAGTGTGTCTGAGGTGGAGATGTTAAAGTGGGACCGGTAATTTGTTCAACTTCTGCCTGTGCATTACAAGATACTCTGCTGATTGGGAGACTTATTACTAAAAATCTCTCAGTTCCCCAACAGGAACAAGCTACCAACCATGATTACTAAATGGAAGGTCCCTACTTCAAATCAGTGTATCACTGAACACCACATTGTAATGGGGCAGGGCTACTGGGCTATTTTGTGGGGGGCTTCCTGAAGGATTTCAGCTGCCTGCTTACAGAAACAAGATGCTGGTCTAATAATGTATGTGTTCTCCACAGTTACTTATATCAGTTTCATAACATTTTAATTGGCATGGGTCCATCCAAAGAAATTCTGGGATTGGTAATTTGAAGAGTGCATCGAAGGTGCCAAATCACTCAGAGAAGAGAAGAAGGAGGGTTAAATCGGTTTAATTCTGTAACATGGACAAGTACTCAGGATACCTTTGGGAACTATATTTCTGGGGAAATGTGTCAGAGCTCTCTAGCAGAGATTTTAAATTCCTCATCAAACTACAGATCACAGGGTTTCTTCCAACATAGTATTACAATCAGTGTGGAGAATAATGGATATAATTGCACAGTGAAGACACATAAACTTCCTGTTGTTAAGCAAGGAAGGGAGAAGATCCCTGAAATAAGTGCCTTAGGAACATAAATTGTGTTGTGGTGGGTGGCTTAGGAGAATTGAGTGGAGATTGTCATTCCTCAGCCTTCCCTACAATGGCAGGGATGGGATGGAAACAGGCAGCTGACAGGACTCTTCAGTGGGCACTTTTTAGCCCAGCTGGAAGCCACACATTGGAAAGGGGCAAAGTCTTTGCAACCATGGCATGATGGCTCTTCCTTTGCTAGAGAGCAGCACTGTGCTTTCTGCAGCCTGAGGGAGCTCCACTAAGGCTAGAATGTGTATGTTTTTTTCCTCCTCGGAATAGCTTGTGTGAGGGTGGGTTTTTTTCAGGCAGGGAGAAAAGAAGAGGCCTAGGGTTGGGATGCAGTCCTGCAAAGATGTAATGTGGAGATCAAAGCTGCTTGTCTTGCTTTGTCATCCTCTCTTGCTTTGGAGACAAAACGAAGTACTCTTCTCTTCCTTTTCTGTCAAGCATTCACTCCTCATACTGCAAAATTCCAACTTTTTTTAGAAAGGGAATCAGGTTTCCATTTTCAATAGTTTGCCTTATAAACAACAAAAAAGGCAAGCCACAGAGAGCAAGCTATCTTCTCAGGGCTGAGCATGAAAAAGTCACCCAGCCTTGTGGAGGAAACCTTTGTGGTGGTGCCTTCAAGACCGGGGTCACCTCTTTGCTTGCATCTCTGTCTTTATTGGCTTCTCACCATCTGCCAACGCCACTGCTGCTCTCCTCACTTCCCTAGAAAAACTTCATGGATGGATGAGTCAGATGTGGGTGTGCCTCTCCATTTGCCTGGGATGGTGCAGTAAGACGAGAGGTAACCAATGATGCCACTAGGCTTGGTATCACCCCTATCTGAAGGGCTAACCTGCTGCAGTTCATTCTCCTGCATTCTCCTTGTGACGCTGCTGCCAGGACTTGTGACGCTCTGCCAGCTCAGGAAGGGAGACTGTTGAGTAGCAGGGTGGGCAGTACACTAACAGAATCCCTATTCCATCCCAGACATCCAGTTTCAGATAAAAAAAACCCAGACCCCACTAAACTGTAAGATGGGGCACCTGGTGAGGGAGATGGAATCCTGATAGGCCACCACAACTCCACCTCTGCCCTCTTCCTTTTTCTGGCAGGACAGAACTGTCTCATAAATGTGATCATCTTGGCATGCTTACTTACCCTAAATACTTACTTACCCTAAATAGGAAATGTCTGAATGGATTAACTGAGCTCTCTGTCCATTGTGAGAAGGAAAAGGTGAGTTGTTTGCTTACTTTTAAACTGGGTAAACTCCATGTGCTGTAGTGGTTTGAGCATTGGACTACCACTCTGGAGACCAGGTTTCAAATCCTCACAGCCATGGAAATACACACCTTTGGCAAGTCACACTGTCTCAGCCTCAAAGGAAGCCAAAGACTACCCCCCTCTGAACAAATCTTGTCAATAAAAACCCTGTGATAGGTTCAAGTTAGGGTTACCATAACTCAGAAATGACTTGAAGGCACACGGAAATAAGAATGTTTGGCCAATCAGGGTTTAATTTTTTTCTGACCAGTCAGAAAAAAATTACCTAACCTCATTTTAAAAGTATTAAAATGGATTCTCTCTCTTTCTTTCAAAAACCTGTCACCAAGCAGCTACCAACACATAGATCTGCAGTGTAGTAACAGCATACAGCGCAAAGAACATTTGCTCACAGCCATCAAATGTGCTCTTGGCAGGCAGTCTTGAAATGTACTTTCAAAGGAACAACAGCCTGACTTTGGTGTAGGCCTACAACTTTTTAAAAAGTCATATGCCAGTGCTACACTGGCTATCTCTAACAGGATGCCAGCCCAGCTCTGCTTCTTAAATAACCACGTCTTGTGACAGAAAATAGGAATAGGTGTTAAGATCTTCAGGGAAGTCCCTTCTCTCAGTCCCATCACCTTCCTAGGTTTGTTCAGGGAGAAGAGGGCCTTCTCAGTGGCTGTTCCCAGACTTTGGAACTTGCTCCCAAGAAAGGTTAAGATGGCTTCTTCTCTGTCACTTATTCCATCAGCAAATGAACATTTTTCTCTGTTCCAGTGGGCTTTTTAGGAAATTTTAGGAACTGGCTATGACAATTTTTAAAGATGCACTGTTTTATGGTGTGCTTTTCCTCTGATTTTTATCTTTTGTTTTTTAATAGATTTGTTTTAACGGGTGTTAA
This sequence comes from Iguana delicatissima, assembly GCA_948472985.1. Lineage (NCBI taxonomy): Eukaryota > Metazoa > Chordata > Lepidosauria > Squamata > Iguanidae > Iguana > Iguana delicatissima. The sequence goes on from CAOKZL010001588.1 coordinate 111,260, forward strand.
TCTCTTTTTGTAACTGTTTTTAATTGCATTTTTTAAAAAACTTCTGCTTGGTTTCCAATATTGCTATGGTAGAAATTGTAACAACAACAACAACAACAGTAGAATTGAGCCTGAGATACTGATTTCACAGGCCAAAATTCCCTTAGCCCTGGATAGCATGTTGTCCCATAATGCCTCCCTCCCCTGGTCACTGCTTGTTGTGGAATGCCAAGGGCAGGCTGCTTGCCTGCCCACTCCCTCTGCTCTGGGTATTTGCACCGTTCCAGCAGAAGGAATTGAACTTTGGTAACACTTCAGCTTGGATGCTTGGAATTTTATAGGTAAAACCAGCATCTTGAGATGCGTCTGGAAGACAACTAACTGGAAGCCGGTACAGTTCAAATAGTGAGCTTCTAGTGATTGAGCTCTGTGTTGCAGCCTATTCAATGATTCTGTATCTCTCAGGGCTTCCAGTTACTCATCAATTTCAGCTGCACATAGAGTCTGCTATGGTAGTACATGTAATTTATATTTCCCATTTTAAAAATCTCAGATAAATCAATGTCTTCCTATAGGCTATATAAGTGAGAAAAGTTAAAAAAAAACACAGTTCTAACAATTGCAACACACTTTTCTGTATTTCACATTGATAGAACAGCGAGCAACATGAACTGGCAAGAACAAGAATGTGATGGTTGTAGAATATATGCTCAAAACCTTCCCCAAGCCTTCTAGTGTTGTAGCAGGAAGACCCTTTCAAGTCAAAGGAAGTTACTCATATACTCAAAGCAGGAGATGAGAGTTGCAGGGCTCTGAAGAGTTTTGAATGCTAAGAACAACGCAAGAGAATCAGATGTGGGTTTTATGCTCGCCACAGTGCCTTTCTTACCCCTGGAGTCTCAAAGGCTTCTGTAAAATAAATAAATTTTGCCTAAGAAAACAGAAAGATTATTTGCCTATAGCCTTTCAGTTTGCTTGCTTTTTAAAGAAAGTTTGTATACTGCTTTTCATTACACGCATGTGCACACACGCACACATACACAAGCACTGGTTCATAAAATAAAAACACAACCATGTACAATAAAAATAATCCCTGGAACGCTGATAAAAGAATAAAGGTCTCAGTTTAAAGTGATCAGGAATAGCTGGCAACACTGCACTAGTGTGGTGTGCCTTCAAGTTATTTCCAACTTATGGCAACCCTAAACCAACACAGGGTTTTCTTGGCAAGATTTGTTCAGGCTGTGCCTTTACCTTCCTCTTGAGGTTGAGAGAATATAACTAGCCGAAGGTCACCCGGTGTGTTTCCATGGCCAAGTGGAGATTTGAACTCTCCAGAGTTCCAACACCAATGCACTACACCGGCTCAGCTGGCAACACTAGCAGCAGGAAAATACCTGTGCAAGTATGTTTTCAGTTGTTGCGGGTACACGCTGGGTGCCAGTGTGGAGACAGCCCTCCTTTGGACTACAGTCAGATAACCACCAGCAGGCTATAGTGTTAGGCTTGAAATTTGGGGATCTGTAAGTTTCTACGGAATTAATACTTGATTATCATTAACTGTGATATCAATTGGTATTTTAGACACTCAGAGCTCATCAAACAACCTTGCTTTAGAATTGTTTATTCTACACTGCTCCTGTTTATAATCAGTAGGTACAAGTGAAGGACTCTTGAAAGGTCAGCAATATCTTTGAGAATGACCTAGGATGTAATAGGGTCATGTAGACTCGGGAAGCTGAAGGTCAGATAGAATGTAACACATGTACAAGCTGTGACTCTGCTAATGCTGACACATGAATCTTTTCTTTTCTGTAAGCATTCTTTAATATAAACATAAAAATGGTATAAGAAGGGAGGCCTGAAAGAATAAATCATCCTTCCTGGGATCCTTTGGCCAAAGAAATTTGTGTGTGTATGTGTGGCTTTCTTTCCTTCTCTTTTCTCCCTTCCTACCGTGTGTTTGGGGGTTCAAGCCAGCTCCGTGTCCACCTAGGGATACAGCAGTGATGTAGACTCAACTTGGACTTGACTTGGCAAAAATTACACACTGACTCGACTCGACTTGAGACTTGCATATTTTTAGTAAGTGGCTTGCTGTCCTCAGTTCAGTAACATAACACATTCATCCAGAAACCTTACAACTTACTGGCCACATGACGCTCTGTCTCAAGCCCAAAATGTGGACACATTTCTCAGAGGGAACAGCAAATGGGTTAGGCAATGGGCTTGAGGTAGGGTTGAGGTTTCCTCAGCAGCCTGTCTCCGCTTCATGTAGGAGGAGCTTTCTAAAACTTTTCCTAGGAGCAGAAGGCAAGACGCATGCCCAGAGTGGAGGGTGCATATCTCAGATGGGATCAGCAAATGTGTTAGGCAATGGGCTTGAGGAGGTAGGATCCTTCCTTCTAAAGCTCTTGAAGCTTCAGTAATGGGGAGTAAGAAGGATCCTATTCCCCATTTGTGAAAAAGCCTCCAGCTTTGCAAACAGGAAGTAAGAAGAATCCTATTTCCCATTTCCAAAGCTGCAGATGGTAAAATCACAAAAGGGGAGGGCCAACTCTACTTAAATTGTTAAAACTGACTTTATTTGACTCTGCCCAAAAATTCTGTAATACAGGTTGGGGTGTAAAGTTGGCTCTCAGACTTAAGACTTGACTTGAGACTTGACTTGAAAGTATCTTGCAAGGACTTGAGACTCGACTTGAGTTTTGAAGGTAGAGACTTGAGACTTGACTTGAGGCTTGGAGTAAAAGTCTTAAATACATCACTGGGATACAGTGAGGTATGATCTGTTTATCCATCCTAACAGTGGCACACTTAATAAGGCCTCTTGCTCATAATGCTAATTGAGGCCTATACAACAGCAAGCAGCTGGTTAGATAACATGACTGTGAACTTATAAACCAGCAATAACAACTTGCTAATAGCTAATTGGCAGCAAGTACAGAGCACTCCATACATAAGTCATATACGTGCAGGTTCAGATCCAAGAGGCAAGGTCAGGTGCAGCACAGATCAAGTTCCTGGAAGATCAGCACAAGTGATAGTGTAGATATTAAGTCAGCCAAAGCTTAAGCCAGATGCCAGCTAAACAAAACAAGGAATCCCAAGGCCTACCCAAGACTCAGTAGATAGCACCATGGAGAGCTCAAAGGTGACTGGGATCAAAGCTAGACAAGCTGAGTTTGTACATTGCTCCAAGAACTGGTAGATACATACTCAGTCTTGAGGAAGTCTTGAGATTCCCGGAAGCTGCTGGCTCTTCTCTCATACACTGCGCAAGACCGTTATAAAGGTTGTGCTTGGTTGAGACCTTGACAAGGAGGCAAATGGAGACTGGTAGTGACTCCAGAATGAAGTCCTCAGAATCTGAGAAATAGTCCCTCCAATGTTATCCTTGTGGTGCCTATTGCTTTTTCAGATAGAGAGCTCTAGAAAACAGAAACCCTTCACAACTTGTAGACCAGTAGAGCAAGATTTGCTAGAGAGATCTGAACTGCCTGTCCCACACTCAAAGAATGACAATCTCTTCAATGCCCCCTCTTCCTCTTCTGAAAGATGTTTAGGGCTCCCACTTGAGAATTTACCTCAAGCTAGGTCTCCACATGCAGGAGAACACTCATGGAAAGTGGTGGTAGAATAAACTGTACTACACAAAGCTATAGATGAGGAACTACCAACTTTTAATGGTCTTCCATATTTCTTTCTTTTAAAAAAGAAGTAGAAGATCAACACATCAGAGTTAAAAAATATAGCTTACCTTATTGCTTCCCATGCTGTTGTTTTTCTATTTTCTGGGAACTGTTGTGTGTGTGTGTGTTTTAATGAGAACATTTTAAAAGTGTCTTTTCCATGCGCAGCATGAAATGGCACCGGCCACACTACCACACCAGTACTCTGTCATGTTGTTCTGCTACATGGGTAATCCAGATTTCAGGCAGATTTGGCTGCTCTGATTCTTCAAATGTAAGCCTTACCAGCTCACAGTCAACATACAGCTGATGTAAATCATGGTATCCATCTGGTGTGGAGGGTCCAGTTACAGTTACACACACATTTTATGGACAACATGAAGAACATACAGTAAAGAAGCCAAAAGGGATATATAGTACCCATTCCCTAGAACACATTTCCTTAAAAGATCAGTTACTATTATTGGAATACATCTCTGTTTGTGAAACAACAAATGAGTACCCCCCCAAAAAAAACTCCACTGTCAGTCTTTTCTAGTCCTATCTTAAGTTTTAAATTATGATACAATTTTATGCGTGTCTTATCCTGTCTGCCCTCTTCCTGATGTTCAAGCCTCTCAACATCTTCTACTCCCTAACAATCTCCAGCTGGGTAAGGACTAACATCAAAATCCATTCTTTGTGTACGATATTTCATTTCACTGACAAGGTTGAAAGCAAAAAGAAAGCACGATAACCTCTTCTTTTTGTCCAGTTAGGATGAAACTAGTTTCAGCATTTGTTCCAGGAACCTAGGAATCTGGAGGCAGTCCAGCCTCACATATGTACCAGGGAGCCATGCTCTTTGGATCCCTTTGGTCTTCTCACCAATCCTTTGTTCTGCTAACAAAATCTGTCTAACCCAGACATAACTAAATATCATAGAATGGTAGCAAATAACCAACCCACATTGTAAAAACCAGTTTATGAGGGGTGGAGAAGTGAAACAGCAGACGTAGAAAGTGATTTCTAAATGTTGGGTTTTTTAGGGCTCATACAATACTCAACACACACATTTTGATAGATGAAGAGGAATTCCCACAACCACTCTCTCTTTGAACTGATATTGTTTTATCCCTCATATTCATGGCACCACTTAAAGCGAGTTACTTGATCAATTGCATTATAGGGCCAATCCTGTGCCCAGGATACAAAGTTTCCATGATGTATCATGAATTTTGAAGTAAAATAACATGGGTAGCCAGTGTGGTGTTGTGATTTGAGCATTGAACTACAACTCTGGGGACCAGGGTTTGATTCCCCACTCAGCCATGGAAACCCACTGAGTGAACTTGGCCAAGTCACACACACTCTCAGCCTTCCAAAAACCCCATGATAGGTTTCCCTTAAGGTGGCCATAAATCAGAACCAATTGAAGGCACACAACAACAACAGAATCTAATACTCCAAGGCTTTGCAACATACCTCATGTGTTTTTATATTGAATGTTAGAGCCTGGTGCAAGCATAATTCAAAACATGAGATAGTTGACAGACTTTGCCAGCCTTGATAACTTGAAACCCAAGAGCCAGTCCTGAAGGGAGGGAGATTAGGGAAAGAGAAGCACAAAGCTACATCATAGTCCTTTGTCCACCTTGTGTCCTCAGATATAGACTGAGGGAAGGAGCCTATCATCCTGCATTTATATGTGGGACCTAAACAGCCTAAAGGCATCAGATCCTGTCTGATCTTGGAAGCAAAGCAGGGTCAGCTCTGGTTAGTACTTGGATGAGAGACCTGTTACTGCAAGTTAGGCCTACCTGGCGATAGCACCCGATATTGCTTTGATATCATAATTCGGCCTTACCATACCACCCTCTCCACGTGTTTGTGAGGCCATTGGACAAGCACGAAACTATACTCAGTACTTAATTGCTGAAATATTCTCAAACAATACAGGCAAGCCAGACATAGCCAGATCGCAGCTTCAGGGACCTCCCTGGCAAACACCACATTATGTATGCGCACTACCTACAAAAGGCTCCCTGCCCCGAGCATGCAACTTGACAAAGGCTGAACCATCCACTGTCAAGCGTTGCGCATTTACATACTGGCTACACCATTGTTAATTCAGCCCTGATTCCATCATGCTAAATTGTGACCTTTCGGAGACATTGTCTCGCACCCAAAACTCATTGTTGTCCCCGAGTAAGGTATAGCCTGCAGTCACACTTCTCCCTATAAAAATCCCTGATTCCGAGACCTTCCTTGGATCACTCCCGAGTTCCAGACCGCCTTGCTGCCGCATTGCTTGGTGAGTTTCCCCTCAGCCCCATGTGCTGAAGACACACCGAACCCCAGCATCGCTTCCTATTCTCTTCCAGGCTTCAGGAACAGGTGTCGTATCACCCAAACCAACTATCCCTCTGAAAATCCTGCTATCTTACTCACACCTTTATTTTCCTTAGTTATCTGTGTGCTAGTGTTGCTTACATTGTGTGCCTGTATTTAATAAAGATCATTAATTATTTTCAAACTGGTCTGCTTCTTGACTTGGCCTGACCCCGTAAACACTGGGTTACAAGATCCTGCTAAGTTACCCTGCCTCCCGTAACACTAAAGCAGTGCTCTGAGCTAATTTTCCCCACCTATAGTTGAGCACATTTTGGTGTCCCTCGTGGGACCCCCAGTAAACAGGGTAACAGATCACCAATGAATGCCAGGTGCTATAGGCTATATTTCAGATGCAGGAACTGGCAAAACCACCTCTGAGTATTCCTTGACTAAGAAAGCCCTATGGAATTAATGGGATTGCCATGAGTTGACAGGCGACTTAAAGGCACATATACACAGGTATAATTTCATGGACAGTTTTGTATAACACCCTTGAATCCTAGAGCACGTGTTTCACTTGCAAAAGATTCCAGCTTCAGTCAGGAGGAACATCTGGGAAAGACTGACCTGAAACCCTAGAGAGTGTCAGCTAGTCACTGTAGACAGTAGAGAGCAGGGCAGATCAATTACCTGACTAGATAGAAAGCAGCTTTCTCTGCTTGCAAGAGTCTACTTACACAAATCACTCCCTGGATTAAAAGCAGGAAGGGCACATTTGCCTTCACATCATTCCCCTTCAGAATGGGTGGGTGGGTGGGTGGGGGGATGGATGGATGGATGGATGGATGGATGGATGGATGGATGGATGGATGGATGGATGGATGGATAGATAGATAGATAGATAGATAGATAGATAGATAGATAGATAGATAGATAGATAGACAGACAGACAGACAGACAGACGACAGACAGACAGACAGACAGACAGACAGACAGACACATCAACTTATTAGAAAGAGAGAAAGGGAAAAAAAATTATCAGAAGCCCCAGCAGCAAGGAAATGATGTGACTCCTTACGGTTATGCGATAGGATACAAAATAAGGAGAAGGGAGGGGGAATAAATCAGAGTGAGAGGGGAAATAGCCCCCTCAGCCCAGTACAAACAGTAGCACCAGCTGCATCCCACACGCCATTAAATTAGCCAGTCTGTTGTTGTTATTTTTTCTTTTAATTTTTGTGTGAATTCAAGAATAGGTCACGGCTCTCCTGGCAACTCATGAATGAGGCCCTTTATGGAACAATCTGCCTTGCTGTGGAGCTGCTGACAGATGCACTGAGCTCTTTCCATTAATTAAGCAACAGGGGAAAGAACCCTCTTGTTCCTCCACCCTCCGCCCCCCACCTCTCTCCCCCATTCTTCGCAGTAAACAGCGCCTGGGCTGTTTCTTGCCACCCAGTATGGCCTCACTTACTTTTGGGCAATTCTAGCCACTTCTTCAGTCCTGGGCCACCCAGGGGAAAAAGAAGCGGGGGGGGGGGAGCTGTTTACAAAAAACCCACCAACACTCAGACACAGTGTGAAGGCTTCCTCTAAGTTTCCTAATTTCTAATCAGAAAACCTACAAATATTTGGGTACCAAAGAAGGGAAAGGGGAAGGACTGCACTTATAACTTATACCAATAGCTTACAGATACATGGGTGTGTGTGTGTGCCATTTTTCATATCTCTGTTGAGTTTGGAAATGGTTTGTTAAAAATTAATTTGTTACCTCTAACAAATTAATTTGTTACCCCGATTTGTTATCCCTGTTTACAAATAACAGCTAAGTATTTAAAAGTCTTTAAGCCATTGAGGGCCGAAGATGTTAATGGCTTGATTAGCAATTGCTGTTATGCATCTTTTTCATTTGTTACCCCAAATGAAGTATTCAGATTCTTTTTCAAGGCCAAGATTGAGATCCTATCATGGGCAGAATTGGTCTAGGGCCCATTTTCTGGCTTCATAGACTGTCAAGAATATGGGGGAGAAGCGGGCCAGAGAGAAAAACTAAAACACAAATGGCTGAAAGTCCACTTCTGATTTTGAAAATATGGTTTGGTTTGTTTGCTTGTTTGTTTTCATTTATGGAAAAAGGATGCTGGGGATGAGAGCAATTTGTTTAGGAGATGAATTGCTATGCAGAGAGGTTTCCAGCAGAGGCAAATGTACCCCTTCTGATGGCACAAAAAACTCAGTCTGGGGTCAAGAGCTGTTGAAATTGCCTTGGAGAGTTTCATGCACTCCCAGAATCACACACACCCTATCCTCTGCTTAGGGTACAGGTTTTGGCCCACAGTGCTCTGAACAGAGACAGTCTGACTTGCCTGTGAAGTCGCATCTTTCCTTACATCCTCTGTGAGAGTCTCCTACAGTTTACATGCTCTGGCTTTTAAATGGCCTCTGTGAGGGGAGCAGATTAAGTGCATCCTCCATAGAAATCTGAGATCTTCTTAAAATTTTTAGGGGTGGCAGGAGAAAATGCTTGGGACTTGCAGTCCATCTTTGCTTCACTCCAGATTGGTTATAATGACTCTTGGACAAATAAAATTTTTGCCCCAACTATCAGAGAGCGTGGGGAGGGCTGAGGGAGGGCAGGTAAAAAGAAGCATCACATGGCTCTTTGTGTGTTACAGTTGCAGTGAATAAAATGTGGACAAAGCTGATTGTATCCCATTTGTCCCTAACTTTGCTTTGCCTAAGTCTCCTTATTATGCCTTCTGTTTGCTCAGTGTGGCATTCTGGAAGAAAGAGCTGGAGAACTGAGGTGGGCAGAAGATGGAAAAAGCAGGTGAGGCAGACAGAAGCAAAGGGTCTAGAGGTGGAAGTGTTACCCCACTGGCATACCCTATCCCGGGAACTATAAATTTGATATCAAATATGCCCACAATGCCAGAGAGGTTGCCCAGATGAGCACGTAGGCAAAGAGGTTGAACAACTGAAAACAGGTCAAGACCAGAAAAATCCCCAGTCATGTAGCCCAAGAAGACCTCAGGCAATACACGTCTACATAGACAAAGGGTCCTCAGCCAAGAATAGCCAACTTGAAGGGATTAGCGTGTTTTCCCCAGGTTGAGCAACTGTGATTCTGGAAAAATCCTACAATGCCAGGTCCATCTACATGAACTTACACTGTAAACCTTTGCAACCGCAACCCTGAACATTTGCAACCCAGCATAAACCAATCATGCAAACGACCAAGTTGCCATTGTTTGGCATTCCTTCTTTTGCTGTGACCATTGTTCTCCCTGGGAGAGGGCCTGCCCTTGAGGTACGTTCTGCCCTATAAGTAGTCCTAACTTTTGAGGGTCTCTTCAGAGAACTCCCCATCATGCTAGTAAACCGGCACTCTTTTAGTTGAGTGATCTCCTCAGCCATCTCTTTGCTAAGCTCTGTTCTTCTCACCACTTCCCAGAACAGGATAAGTGCAGTATCACCACCTCTGCAATCCCTTTGCTATATCCCCTATCCATTTTCACCTCTTTTTCTTCTCAATAGGCCTCGTGTGTGCGAGTGAGTGAGTGCGTTAGTGCGTGAGAATATTTTCATTCAATAACATCCATTTATTCAATACATTTGTCTGACTTTTTGGCCTGCCCTGACCCTGTAAAGTTGGGTAAAAGATCCTGCTGGGTTACCCTGCCCCTCGTTTTGCTATTGCCAGTGCTCCGCTAATTTCCCCAACCTTTATAACTTTGAGCAAATCAAGGTGTCCCCACGGGACCCCCAGAAGTCAGGGTAACAGAAGGAGTAACAAGTGGAGGGAGTGGCAAAGAAAGGAACAAGCACAAGAGGAAACTGTGGGGAGCAAGAGAAAGAAAGAACAGGAAAGTGGGAGGGAGGAGAACTAACGAAGTGAGAGGACAGTTTATACCTCAACAAATGTTCAAAAGGGGGTGAAAGACTGAACTATATTCTTACTGGATGGAGCTGGGAGCGAGAATAGCTCTGGCCTAGATAACCCTTACAGGATCCATTAGTGAGGCTTGCAAGATGTACCCAAATTTCATTATACCTCAGCTCAAGAAGAAGCTGAGCCAGAGGATGATCAGTGCCCAGATGAAGGTAGAATCCTTCTGCACCACATAGAAAGAGGCAAGATGGAGGCAGCTAATTAAAAACAGTGGTCCAAGCACAAGATAACATGCCTTTGGCTTAGGGAATTCTGCCTACCTAACTGCATCCGTGACTGGTGTGGAAGAGATCAGAGTTGTAACTAGGCTTGTCTTGGGGAACTTCATAACAGTAAAAGAGTTCCTAAATAAAAGTATTGAATCCAAATAAAATCTTGACTTCTAACTTGATGTGGAGGAAAGATTTTTGATGTGCTTCTCCCATGAAGAATTGGACCCAAAGGACACAGATCCATGTCACCTTATAGAGTAGTACATACATGTGAGGTAATCTTTCATCTGCTAGTGTTCATTCACAAAAGCAGACATCTTGATAAATTAAGATTACAGCCCCAATATGCTTCTCAGCTTATGAAGTGCTGCAGTACTTTTGTTGTTACCCCCTGGAATTTCCTCTAAATGTGAGAACAATTATATGGTTACCAGGTATCAGGCCCTGCAAGGATCAAACAGGATATACAAACTGGCCCTGGTCCAGTTGTACACAACTTGTGATATGTGACAACTCATGTTCCCAGGCGAGGATGCAAAGCCTTCCCCATGTGGGACCCATCATGTCAGAACTGGCTTGTCTGCAAAATACAGTCCACTAAACAAGAGTGCTATTTCAATTCCTCTGTTCAGTTCAGTTCCTTCCACTTTATATTCTTCTGGGTGACACGCTTCTTATAACACCTAGGGATGGAATGATGAGAAAAAACTAGAAAAAAATGTTTATTCCAAGAAATATCTGCTCCCTTCCCACAAAAAAATCTGGAAACATTAAAAACCTCTGTATTTATTTTGCTTTAGAATTACTAATAAAATGTTTGAGACAAGATATTTATATATTGTCCCCTGATCTTTGTTCTTCCAGGTTCTGTAACCCACAGAATATTTCTTAAGACCTCATTAGATACTTAAAGGGAGCCCAAAACCTTGAAATTAATTGACTCTCCCCCAACCAAGTCAGTGCTCTAAATCTTGTGTGGATATTCTGGTGCCATATTAAATGCCAGCATAAATGCAAGAGTCAGTTTAATGTCAACACATAGAGTTGTCCAAACTATGAGAATTTCCACTGATCCATTAAGCTCACTGTGTGATGGCTAGTCATGTCTTACTATAACCTATTTCAAAGTCTTCTTGTACATTCAGGGAAGCTCGAGTACTGCTGAAACTGGTGGGTTGTAAGAACAGAAAATTATAGATTTAGGGGAGGAAAAGAAAAGGTGTGGTCATTAGTCATTATCATTACTTGGCTTCATATTGAAGGGAACTCAAAATACTCCGCTTCCTGATTTCCCACAAGAAGTTGGAAAATACCATGGGCTTATCCCAGTGGTGGGGAAAATGCAGCCCATGACCCACATTTAATCCTAACCTTTTTTTTTTGTACCCTAACCCCTTAGAAGAAACATGAGCCCTTAGACACCCCTCCAGTTATTTTAACAGTCCAGCCAATTCTTATCCTCAAAATGCCCATCACAGGACTGTGACGGAAACCTTTTTTTCAATATCGTAGTTATTTTTATTGTATTTTGGGGTGCTGAATTAGAAAAACACAATAAAAATATTGTACCACACATAATTTTTTCATAAATTCAACATTTTTCTCAATTCAGTGGTTACCGGTACTTAACCTTAAGTGCAGACACTGGTGTTCCAGTGCAATTTCAGTGTGGCCCAGAAATTCCAGCTCTTCTTCCAGCAGAAACATTGGGAAATTCCCTTAGTAATTCTAGTTTCAATACTGATCATGAAGAATTTCAAGAAGAAGGTATTTTTGCCAACGCAGACATTAGAAGATCACTGTCAGATGAGACCTTCATGTCTTTTGATAACTGAGGCCATTTCTACCCTACACTGTTATAGTGCTATTATTCTACTTTCCACATCCTGTGGAATCCTGGGGTTTGTTGTTTACTGAGGCCAAAGAGCTCTCTGGCTGAGAATTCTATATGCCTCTCCTTAAACTACAAACCCCAGAATTCCACAGGATGTTGAAAGTAGAATAATAGCGCTATAACAGTGTAGTGAGGAAATGGCTTGAAGTTCCTTCAAAAAGGAATGTCAGGGCTTGGAGTGCCTTCAAAAGTGTGGTTGGTAAGCTCCTTGGGAAGAATAAGGGCCCTGATTATGCACTCGTTGTTGAAACTATGCTGGAAAAATGCAAAGCTTTGGGATGCTCAGTGGGTGTTAATGTTCATTTCTTGATTGCACATTTGGACTTCTTCCTAGGTACAGTAAGTTTCCGTCATGACGTTAAGGAGGTAGAAAAGAGATACTAAGGCTGTTAGAACACTGATATGATGGGAGATTGTTGCTGGATGTCGCATCATGAAATTCAGGAAACAGGGCACAAAAGGAAAAGCAACAGACAGTTTACTGGCAAAAAAAGAGGGGCTACTAAGCCTTTTGAATAAGGTTCAGATGTATATAACCAAGCTTCATAGTTTTTGCAAATAAATATATTCAGGTAATTTTTCACTACTAATTTCACTCACTCATCTGAAATCATATCGTAATAACATAAAAATGTCAAAGCAAGTTGTGAAAAAACTGTACATGATGGAGAAACCATGAGATCATTATTGGATTTAGAATGCCAAATTCCTTTAAAACAAACAGAGATTTTAAAAGAGTTTCTATGACCCTCAGTTTTGCCTGCTCCTTCATTTCCAATCCCCCAAAGCCAAAATAAGAAGCTGAAAATTAAACATCACTTCTGGTTTGGTAGGAATTTGTTTGTTTTTTGTTTATATGTATTAAATAATTATCTATCTATCTATCTATCTATCTATCTATCTATCTATCTATCTATCTATCTATCTATTATCATTGTGCTTATTTAATTCATATCCCACCTTTCTCCCAATATGGGAGTGCAACAGTGGGATCTGATGGAAAAAATGTCTCTGCCCTAGTTACTTATAGCTGGCTTAGAATAACCTCCAGTCTCCCAGCTTTTTGTGACATGCCTACAACTTTGAAATACCAAAGATAAAGTAAGGATAATTTAGAGGATAACCACATTTGTAGGGATCCTCAGCGTGTTTGAGGATACCGGAAAAGAGACCATCTTTACTCCATTCATCCACTCCTGCACCACATCCCATGCTGTACCAAACAGTCCTCCCAGGCTCCAAGCTGGTTACCATTCATAAAAAAAACTTCTACACAGAACTGAATTGCACATCCTTCCTTGCTGGTGGCAAAAATGATGACAAGCTTCGCATATGTTGTGTGCTCTTCAGGGCAAATATAAAAGTCAAAATAAATTCAACCACAGAGTTAATTATCCTAGCAGAGTCTACATCTTGCTTTTCAGCGCTTCTCCTACCCTGTCTTGTTTACCTTTATCACAGAGGTGGGAAAAGGAATGTAAGAATCTAAGTTATGGAAAGCATAATTATATGCTCAGTAATTTAAAGTAACTTGTCATTTCTAACACTAGAGCTGGGTTCATTTTATCACTTTCCATCGAATGATGAAACTGGAAACTGTCAGCTAAAAGCAGTGGCTTTTGGAGCAAAAAGTTGAAGCACTAAAGCCCAAGCCAATCATGTCTCCTTCCTAATGGTGGTGCTTCACAGATTTCCTTGTTAGACAATACATGAATGGTGAATGAGTAATTGGTTCAATGGGAGCTTCATTAGAGTCCAAGAGAGAAAACAGGATCTTTCATGTGAATAATTTGGGATGATTGGGGAAAGGTGAAGCATTTATTATAGGATTGGCTTGTGCTCGACAGTCAGAAAAATTGAAGCTCAGTTGTGCTGAAGTGTGAAAATACATTGGGACCTGTTCTGGTTACTCCAGATTATTAGCCAACAGAGTCATTTAGCAATGTGACTTTTTACTGCTTTCAGTCTGAATTTACTTCTCTTCTCCTCAGCTGTTGATAAACTGAACAAGAATCATCAGATGCTTTTGACCAGTTTACATTATCTCAATCCAACAAAGGAGGTGCATTCAGAGAAACAACCTTCAGCTTGCCAACCAGATGAGGATGCAAGTATGCACTTAGGATACCCATTCTCCCATCTCCGCTACAGGGTCCCTTAAAGATGAAACGTGCCCACCATGTTGATTGCTTTACAGGTGGCTTCTCTGCCGGGTCTGTGTCTTGCATTCCTGACATCCTGCACACAAAGACAAGGCCAATAGTTTTATTTAATAATGAACATTGCACAATTTTTTCTTGGTTTTTGCTAAGCCTAGGACATGAGCTATTGAGTCAGAGCACATTCATACTTTATATTTCTCATTATACATCTTATGGTTGATGTACAAAGCAAAAGAGAATGAAGTGTTGTCTCAGCATTGCGTGTCCCTTTTGCAGCAGGGTGGCCTGTATGGGGCATGGGATTGATCTCTGTCATGAGAAGGTTTCTCCCAAGGTTGAGACTGAAGTGAGTGAAGTGAAGGGTCTCTGGTAAGAGGATGGCCTTCCCTCCTGCATCAATACTGGAGCCTCCTAAGGTTCAATGGAGCCATCAAGGATGATGGTGCTGCTGAAAAGGAAGCTGATATAGTATTTTGTTTGGACTTCTTCTGTGGTTCGGTGGAGATTAGGTGTTCTTCTTGGCCTAGTGTTTTCAGTGGGACTGAGAGGTTTCCACTTTGACATCCCTCTCCTTCTCTGTGGCCTCTCTGCTATATTCTCCACAGGATGCACTGTCAGGATTGGTGATGCTCCCAAAGACAACATTGGTATCATCTGGAGGCTCAGTACCAATGTGTGGGAGGTCAGTATCAGCATTAGTATCAAGGTAGAGGAAGACAGCACAGCCTTCCACTTTTGCTTATTGGAAAATGAAGAAGATGGTGGGCAAGTGAGGGTGGAAAGAGATTGGTTGGGATACCATCTTTTCCAGAAAAAAGACCTTCAAGCAGGAAGTTTGTGTTGTGAATTCTTTGTAGATGGGGCACTTTTGGACAATGTGCCCCGTCCGAGACTATACAGACACTTGTTATGGGCACTGGAGAGCGAGACCTTTGTTCTGTAAGAGGTGCAGCATTTAAAGAGAGAGGACAGAGACATGAGGAGGAAAGGTTAAGGGGAGCAGATGAGAAGCAAGGAGAATTTTTTTTTTCATAGACAGTGGTCAAGATCAGTAGATTTAAAGAGGATTAAGGGTCAGAGGGAGATAGAAGAGAAAAATGTGGGAGGTTAGCACTCAGAGGAAGACAAATCAAATTGTGTCACTCTGGTAGGCAGAAAGAACCTGAATATAGGTGCCTGGAGACCATGGACATGTGTGCTGACCAGGAGGGGCAGGGCCTACCACCATGCTACTGAGCTGTAGAAGTTTCCAAATGGGATCTCTCTGTAGGCACAAAATCGAGTTCTGTGAGGCACAGAGATCACAAAAAAAAAAAAAGTTCCTTGGAGTTGTCCAGATGTAAAAATTCTGCCTCTCACAGTGATAGCAAAACAGAATAAATTATGCAAAATAGTTAAAATTGCAGAAGAGATTATCTAAAATACATGCTGCTGACTCTCTCCATTTATAAAATTTGTATAGGATGCAAAATTTAGATGATCTGAGCCTATTTTGTTTTGTTTTTAAAGAGTACATATTTATGATGGTTCACTTGATGTCATAGTGTCTCTTTTGTGTCTCTTTTGCCTTTGCAGCTGGAGAGCCAAGCATGGGCTCTTTTGCCCAGTCTTCTACCATGCCACCCCCCCCCCACCCATCTGGATCCATCAGGCATCCCTTGAACTCTGCCTGTGGGACATGCTGAGTATTCAGTTTTGGAATGGAAAATTAATACTCTCTACCAATGGTGTGCAGCCATTTTCTATTTAGGAGGAAGCAATTAAAGTCAGCCTTGTTAGAAAGCAGCCAAAATAAAGGTTTGCTGGCATTGACTGTTCATGTGTCACTGAACTGGCATAAAGGACAGGTCTTTGGTTATGCCAGTGGAGCTGACAGATTTCACATGCCTAATGAAAAGGAGAGTGATCAGAATAGCAATAAGGTAGGTCTCCTTCAAGTGCTGCACAGCCCAAGGGTTCCACAATGAAGCATGGCCTCTCCACACAGTGCAAATATTTAATGTTCCTCTAACTATCCCCTGGTTACTGGACTGTGACAGTTAATAGCTGTCAGCTGCCAAAGCTGCTGAACAGTTGGGTTCCTTTGAGAGAAAATGAGTAGTAAAAATGGAGCCAAGTCAGTCTAGAAACCCACCAATCATAAATGTGCTATAGCTGAGTGAGTCATCTCCTAGGTTCACAGTATAGTTGACCTGAGCCATCTTTCAGAAGCTATTGACCAAGGCTTGAGGCTGGCGTGCAGTATATTGTATCCTATTTGAGGTCCTTTAAGGCTGTGGCTTTCCTCAAGTTTATCAGTAGGTAGTTTCAGAAAGTAGATGCTTTTTATTAAAGCTTTCAGGGACTAATTTATTTCAAGGGCACATATACACAGTTTTACATTGTATTTTTCAAAGTGGTATTAATGGTTGCTTTTAAAGTGATTTTAATTGCTGCATTTAATATTTGTTTAATTTGTTTATTTGTGTTTCTATGTTGTTCAAATTATTTATGGTTTTATTGTATATTGTCCTGAGATCCTGGCCATTTCTGCACTACACTGTTATAGTGATATTATTCCATTTGCAATATCTTGTGGAATTCTGGGGTCTGTAGTTTACAGAGGCTAACGAGCTCTCTGGCTGAGAATTCTAAATACCCAGAATTCCATCGGATGTTGAAAGTGGAATAGTAGCACTATAACAGTATAGTGTGGAAAGGCCCTCTGTGATAACAAGCAGGATAGAAATGCTTCAGTAAAGAAAACCAGTCAAAATCAATGTTGACTGCTGCCCTCAGAGAGCAGGAGTTGGTCTCCTCAGTGTAGATGTCAGAGTGTCCATAGTCACTACACTCTTATAGAGCAATTATTTCACTTTCAACATCCGATGGAATCCTGGGGTTTGCAGTTTCAGGAGGGGCCGTCCGGCCAATGTTGAAAGTGGAATAATCGCGCTATAAGAGTGTAGTGTGGAAATGGCCTCAGACGGCAGCCAGAGGGACAGCTGCAGTAGTGGCTGCAGGAAGGCAATGTTGGTAGCAAGAGTGGTCATTGCAGGGGCAGTTTGTCTGAGTTTGAGTTTGTCCAAGTAAGCAGTACTAGTGGGGGTTGTAGTTTTGGCACCAACTTCAGCTGCTAAAACTAAAGCAAGGGTTGAGAAGTGAGCTGAAAGTGGTCTGTGAGCTGGAGGTTATACAAATGTAGACCAATGGGAGTCAAGAAAAGGAAGCCTTCTGTGAATTAGGACCAAGATTATAATGTAAAAATCCTATTTCAGTGTTTTTTTCCTTAATCCAGTAAGAGCTTTTTTAATTTTTTTTAAAAAAGGATACTTTTTATGCCTGTTGAATGGCAAAGACTGAATTTCAATATTTATATTTGACACATATCAGGGTTCTTCACAAGTCTATAATTGTTAGCTGAGATCAGCTACCAGGTTAAGTATATTTAACTAGGTAGAGTTTCCTGACCCAGTCCCTGCCTAATCCTGTCTTAGTGGGCAGCAGCCTCCGTGAGTGACGGGGTTGTTCTCCCATTGAGCAAGATGCAGCAGACGGATGCTCCACCCTCCTCCCATGAGCCACCTCTGCTGCGAGGAAGAATAGCAACAACGATCCTGATTCTGATTGTCACACCAGAGTCATTCCCAACCTCCAAATACTTTATAGACTTCAACTCCCAGACATTCAAGCCAGTATGACCAGTGTTTAGGAATTCTGGGAGGTGAAGTCTAAAACATCTGGAGGAACAAAGGCTGAGAATGATTGCACTAGAGATTGGTGGCAGAAAGAGGCTGCAAACTCAGCCTGCTGACTGGCAGGAGAGCAGACCCTCATCACTTGCAACGGCTGCTGCCCAGTAAGTTAGAACTGGGGGACGTTCACAATCTTTACATATTCTCTATGCTGTTGAATATGTAGGAATTGTGAATACAAATCATTTAAGTATCTATAACTTCAGGTTATGCGCTTGTAACTGTAATTGTGAATCCCAGCCATTATTTAGTTTTTTAAGGCTGTGTGTGTGTTGTTGTTTTTTTATGTAGGTAGTTCAAATGTGGTGAGGCTTAATCTGTGAGGAGAATTATCCTCTGCTTCAGTGGGGCCAGGATAGAATATTGGTTTAGAAAAGAGTATTCAGTTGGATAATAAGAGGTTTCAAAGGAACTTTGAGCCCCTTTCAGCCTCTTCCCTCCAATCCAAGCAAAGTAGGATTTGTTATTTTTTGTCTGCAGTTTCTCCCAATCCAGATAATGTTAACTGTGCAAGAAGACAGAGACTATTCTGTTTTAGCCAGGACGATTCAACAAATAGGGTGTCAGTTTATAAATTATACAAAAGGTTTATCAAACAGCAATGAGAGTTTGAAAGAAACAGGAAGCTACTTGATTTCATATTTCTATAACAGTGCACAAAATATATTCTCATCTGGAAAATAGCAAGAGAAACTTAGATCATTTGCCTAAAATAATACATAAGCAGGATAAAAAGCAAGGAGGACTTGATATTTCCTCCCTCGGGCCTCAAGGCAGGACAGAATTTACAACAGAATCCTAAACACACTTAGGACTTGATGTTGCAAAAAATGTTGCAGAAATAGAAAGCATTTGCAGCAATTCATTCAGAAATGCAGTGTGAGATTCTGCTAAGTTTCTTGCTCCGAGAGGATGGTAGCCTTTGTGTAATACCGCCTCTGATCCTTCTTGTTTCCAATTGTTTCAGATTCCATTTTCTATAAAGTATATGGTGGCCAGTTCTGCGTCATGCAAAAATAATGTATGCATCCCCAGAAATGAAAGCAAAAGAGGGTGCCAATTTAGAGAAAATGGGCATGTGCTAATTTATATTTAGAGAGGCAGATATTCAGAAATATTGGAATTTATGCAGAAATACTGTACACTTCATCATAGGCCATTTCCACACTATGTTGTTATAGTGCTATTATTTGGCTTTCAACATCCTGTGGAATTCTGGGGTTTGCAGTTTAGAGAGGGGCATTTAGAGTCCTCAGCCAGGAAGCTCTTTGGCCTCAGTAAATTACAAACCCCAGAATTCCACAGGATGTTGAAAGTGGAATAATAGCACTATAACAATATAGGGTGGAAATGGCCATAGTGCTGCAGTTCTCAAAAATATATCAGTTTTAGTCTGTTTCAGTATGAAGGGGTGGGAAGAAAAAGGAAAGGAAAAAAGAGCATTATTACTCATTTCCTCAGATGCAACATGGAGTACAATATACTAGCCTCAGATAAACACGCCTAGTTCTTAGCTATGGAGGGGAATTAGAATGAAATTGTATAATAGAAAATTGCCAATTGTGTTTTAAACATTTGCAATGGAAAATTCTGCTTTCATGAGAATGTGTTCTGCTGAAAGCACTTTTTTTGAAAAAAGAAAGGAGTATACTGATTATACACATGACTTTAGTAAGAAGCAGCAACATTAATATATGCAGTATGCTAAGAAGCCCTTGCTCCTGTTCAAATCTTTACAGTATTAATAGACTGGAATTCGTGAGCAGAACCCAATCCAATTGTCTCATTTAAAATCTTTTCTTGAAACTCCTTTGTTTCAAAACAGCCACTTTTAAGATCTGAGAGACTAAAGTGTTCCAGCACTGGTTTCTGTGTGTTGCCATTTCTGAAGTCAGATTTGTGTCCATGGTGCATAGAGATTGTCTTCTTTGCCCTGCTTAGAGGGGAGTGAGTATAACTTGCAGAGAGTGGTATATGTTGAATTATTGCATGAGCAAGCTAATTAATCTCTGGTATTGCGGATGGCATTTTTAGGAACTATAGTGATGTTGCCAGAGTCAGCATCTAGGTTTCTAGCATGGTCCTTCCATCCAAGCTGTGTGGCCTATGAGTAGGCGAGTAGCTTTTCAGGTTTATACTTGCTGAAGTTCAAGAGCTGTTGTAATCACACACAGGCTTGCTACCAAAAGCCTATGAAAGGGAATTCACAGGATTGTTTGGGCTTGGCTGTACAGCTCATCGATGGTCTGTTTCTACCTACAGCTGGGAACTGTGGATAACAACAAGTGTGCTTAGGTATTTTCTTATTGAGGCTTGTCTTTTAGGAAATTGTTCGAGAAAAGGCTGATGTAAATTCATGAGTTCTGAGTCTGCGTCTTGTCAGTCTGAGCAGATGAAGTTGTATCAGAGTCTGGATGAAAATAATATATTTTGTTATATTCTGAGTGGAAAACTGAGATATGGAATTATTTATAAAAATAAACATGTTGTTGTTAAATTTCATCAAGTCAAATTCAGCATACATTGACCCTATGAATGCAAGATCTCCAAGTCACCCTATCATCAACAGCATGCAATCCACAATTCTAGATTGATAAAAATCACAGTTCCAGATAAAATCACAACTCCAGATTGAGTAAATGGAGGCTTGGAATCAGCAGAAATTTCTGTTAGCAATAACTCAGAAAAATGAAACAGAATAGACATAGTTTCAGCTAGTAAAATTAGTGTTCAATGAAAACTGGTGTTTTTTTTACCCCACTCCCCAAAACAAGTGCTTTCTGTACTTGTTTGATACTGTGGGGAACCAAGTTCCATGATAACCTCTTTGTTTTCCTATTGCCTTGGTGGTTTCTGTTTTTAACTTTAACTTTTCGTCTGCTTCTAATAAACTGCCAAAGAACAGGTTGCTTACCTGTAACTGTGGTTCTTCGAGTGGTCGTCTGTGGCCTCATACATTAGGAGCTTTCGCGCCTGCGCGGTAGCGTTCGGAAGATTCTAGAGCTCGTTAGCTTTGGCGGGAACCCCTCCCCCACGTCGGTACTGCGCATGCTCCTCCCGCCGACTAACGGTCTCTCCTCAGTTCTGGTCTGCCGAATCAGATGGGACCTGAAAAGAGGGGAAGGCAGGGCGGGGATGTATGAGGGCACAGATGACCACTCGAAGAACCACAGTTACAGGTAAGCAACCTGTTCTTCTTCTTCGTGGTCTCTGTGCCTCATACATTAGGAGACTGTGTAGCTTACCAGTAGGATGGTGGGTCAGGTCCCAGACCCTACAGCACAGAAGACAGCACAGCACGACCGAACCGGGCATCTCTCCTGGAACGGCAGTCGAGCCTGTAGTGGCGCACAAAGGTCGACGGCTGGGACCAGGTCGCCACATGGCAGAGTTCCGACAGGTCGACGCCTCGCAGGAGGGCAGCAGATGTCGCCACGGCCCTGGTGGAGTGGGCCCGAAGCAGGTCTGGCGGAGGCTTCCTGGCAAGCTCATACGCCAGTAGAACAGTCTGCACCACCCACCTAGAGAAGCGCTGGGTGGACACTTTGTGGCCTCTCCGACGCCTGCCATAACAGACAAACAGGTGGGGTGTCTGTCTGTAGGCTGCAGTCCTGTCCTTATAGAAGGCCAGCGCCCGACGCACATCAAGGGAGTGGAGGGAACGCTCCAGAGGTGTCGTTGGGTCCGGTAAAGGCCGGCAGGATGATGTCCTGGCTGAGGTGGAAGTTAGACACCACCTTCGGCAGGAAGGAAATGTCAGGCCAGAGGACCACCTTGTCGCGATGAAAAACTAAGTATGGCTCATCGCACCGTAGTGCCGTCAACTCTCCCGCCCGCCTGGCAGAGGTGACAGCCACTAGGAACGGGTCTTCATCGCGAGCAGCCTGTCGTCCGACGTGGCCATGGGCTCGAAGGGCGGCTTCGTCAGCTGGGACAGCACCAATGACAGCGACCACGGCGGTAGCGGCGGCGAACCGGCGGGTAAAGGTGCTGCAGGCCCTTCAGGAACTGCTTCACGGTACCGTCCCTGAAAAGAGCGGCCGACGGAGATCGTGGCGGCTGGTATGCTACGATCGCGGCGAGGTAGACTTTGAGCGACGGAAAGGCCAGGCCCTGTTGCCGGAGATGGAGGAGGAAGTGGAGCACGGTACGCAGGGTGACAGGCGATACCGGCTCTCGACGTTCCTCGGCGAAGGCCACGAAGTGCCGCCACTTATAGTGGTAGTTCCTTCGCGTGGACTCCTTCCTGGCCGCGGTCAGGACATTCAAGATGGCTGGATCGTCTAGGGCGGTATCCTCCAGGCATGGAGGGCCAACAGCGGCAGGTCCGGGTGCAACACCAGTCCGTCGGAGTGAGACAGCAGGTCCGGTACCTTTGGAAACCTGAAAGTCCTGCCCCGGGCGGCCTTGATCAGGGGTCCGAACCAGTGCTGCCTCGGCCAGTACGGCGCTACCAGGATCGCGCCGCCTGGTCCGCGATGATCTTCGCGATCACGCGGCCCAGGAACGGGAACGGAGGGAAGGCGTAGATCAGCCCTTCGTCCCACGGGAACTGGAAGCCGTTGCCAATGGAGCGGCGATCGTGACCGGCCCTCGAACAGAACAGGCGGTACTTCGTGTTCTGGCTGGTCACGAAGAGGTCGATGGTCGGCTCGCCCCATCGGTCCCAAAGCATCCGGAAGGCCTCGTCGGACAGGGACCACTCGTGATGGGAGGTGGTGTCCCTGCTGAGAGCATCCGCCGTGGTGTTCTCCTGCCCCGCCAGGTGAACCGCCACAGGGTGTATCCGGAGCGGGACGCACCAGTTCCAAAGATCGAGTGCGATGGCCAGCAGCGTGGTGGAGTGTGTCCCGCTTTACCTGTACACATACCAGACCGCCGTCGTGTTGTCCGTGAGGATCAGCACCGTGCGGCACGTGACCAGGTGTCGGAACGCTTCAGGGCCTTGTGGATCGCCAACAGTTCGAGAGAGTTGATGTGGAGGAACAACTTGTTGTCCATCCACCGGCCTCGGACCCGGAGATCCCCGGGTGTGCGCTCCCCAGCCGAAAAGCGAGGCATCCGTCGTTATCGTGACCGACGGCCTGGGTTCGCGGAACGGCATGCCCGACAGCAAGTTCCGGTACGACAGCCACCACAGGAGCGATCGACGTACCTGTTGGGGCAGACGGTACCGGCGGCACTGGTTGTCCCAGAGTGGATCAAAGGCTCTGACGAACCAGTGCTGGAGCGGCCGTGCGCGTAACCTGGAGAGGTAGGTTACGGCGGTGGTCGAGGCCATGTAGCCGAGGAGCTGTTGGATCCTCCTCGCTGACAGCGTCGAGGCCTCGAAGGCAGCAGACGCCGCCCGACAAAGCGTCCGCGCCCTCTCGTCGGGGAGGAAGGCCCTCGCCGAACCGAATCAAGGGTCGCCCCGATGAAGTCGAGAACCCGGGTGGGCTCGAGATGGGACTTCTTGGGGTTACCTGAGTCCAAGCCGAGTGAGAAGGGACAAAGTCCGATGGATGTCCCTGTACACTTTCTGTTTGCAGGACGCCACCAATAGCCAATCGTCCAGGTAAGGGTAGACGGAGACGCCTCTCGTCCGCAGGAAGGACACGACCGGAGCCATGCACTTGGTGAACACCCTCGGTGAGGTGGAAAGCCCAAACGGCAGCACCCGGTACTGGTAGCTGGTGCCGTCGATCACGAACCGAAGGTATCGCCGGTGCTGCGGGCGGATCGAGATGTGGAAATAGGCGTCTTTGAGGTCTATGGACGCAAACCAGCCCCCCCGGCAGAGGAAGGGGAGGATCGACGGCAGCGTGACCATCTTGAACCTCTTGGGGCGGATGTATCCGTTCACCCCTCGGAGGTCTAGGATGGGCCGCAGGGACCGTCCGCCTTCGGCACTGTCAAGTACCTCGAGTAGAAGCCGGTGGTCTTGGCTGAAGGCGGGAGCCTCTCGATCGCTCCCTTCTCGAGGAGGGACTGGACCTCTTCCAGTAGAGCCGAGCTGGCCGGGATGGACTAGTAGACACCCCGTGGCGGAATAGCCTGGAACTCGATGGCGACCCCAGGTGGACGATGGTAAGTACCCAGGAGTCCGCAGTGATCTCCCGCCAGCAGTCGAGGTGCCTGGCCAGGCTCGGGTGGTGGAACAGCTCTACTGGGAGGGCGAAGGATGGCACGGGTGGAGTCCTGCGAAGGCCGTCAAAACCGGGACTTCGCTCCCGAGGACGACTTCTTAGACGACGAAGATGGGCGCCGTCTGGGAAGCCTCCTGGAAGCCGAAGAGGTCAACGGCCTTGACGCGGTCGACCGCGGCTGGTACGCCGATGAAGAGGAGGACCTTCTCCACGTAGGCCTCGGCTGGAAGGAGCGGCGAGTTTGGGTAGGCTGGTTTATGCCCATCTTCTTCGCTGTCAGCCGGGCCTTGACGAGGTGATCCATGGCCTCGTCAGTGGAGGAATGGGGAAAAGCCCTTCGCCGTCGAAGGGAAGGTCTTCAATCCTTCGACGGCTGTCCTCCTGTAGCCCACAGGACCGGAGCCACGCGTGGCGTCGGAGGGCTACGGCACCGACCATCACCCTCGAGGTAGCCTCTGCGGCGTGCCTCGAGGTGGCGAGCTGCTGTGTAGCCACCGCAACGGCCACGCCAAAGATCTGCATGGCTGAGGCGCGTGACTCCTCCGGTAAGTCAGCGAGGAGCGGGCCGAGTCGGTCGAACAGATTGTGATGGTATGCCGCGAGGCATGCCATCGTGTTCACCGTCCTGACCACCAGGGACGATACCGAGTAGAACCTTCGGCTGAAGGTATCGAGCTTCCGTCCTTCACGGTCCGGAGGGGTGGTATGTGCTCGATTACCTCCCTTCGTCTGTACCGACTCGCCACATGGAATTAGGTACAGGGTGTTGAAAGAGGAACTCCGCGTTCTCCTTCTGTGTCCTGTACAAATGCTGCAGCCTATGAGGAATAGGCTGTGCTGACGCCGGCTTCGCCCACGGCTGCTTCATCGCCTCCACCAAGGTAGGTAGGAATGGCAGCGGTGCGGTTGACGGTGGGCGGGCTTCCAAGTACTGGAAGACCGGGTCCTGGGCTTGGGGAGCAGGTTCGGTCACCCTCAGGCCAAGGGCTGTGGCCATCCGGAGGAGAATCGCCGAGAACTGGTGGACGTCCTCCGGCGCAGACTCCGGAGCTGGCTCTTCAAATCCCAGTGGTGGGGACTCATGAGAAGAAGGGGTGGACTCGGCAGAATCGGAGTCCGAGTCGTAGGAGCCGCCAGATGGTGATGGTGACCTCCTGCCTCCTTCTCCTCGGCCGGCCCAGGGGGCCCGGGGTTGCCAGGACTGCCGGAGCTGCAGGCTGCGTCGGGGACCAACGGTCGATGTCGTGACCGGTATCGGAGTCACCTGCAGGGGCACAACCGCGGGCCTGGGACGGTGTGCCGCCTGCGTGGTGGAGTCGCCACTACCGCCGGCTGGGCCACGGTGGGCTGTGGCATCGGGCGGGTAGCTGTAGCCGTCGTCCGCGGCGGTGGAGAAACAGCCCTGTAGCGAGGTGAGGGCTCAGGGGACCGACGGCGACTCGGCGAGCGACGCAGGGGTGACCTCTCATAGCGGGGGTAATGAGCCTCCCGCGGTGGCGAACGACACCGGCGACGAGGCGACCAATACCAAGGGACTGGGTGGTACCGGTCCCTGTAGGATGGCGAGTACGAGTAGTACGAGCCAGCCGGTTCGTGCCACACCTGCTCCTGGGCGTACCTTCCTAGGTAGGCCGGAGAATACGCTCTCTCTCCCAAGCGATGCCTCTCCAGGCGCATCTCCCGATATCGCGGGGTGGAGGCCTGGCCTGCTGCTCCGGCGAGCGGGACTCGTCGCGTCGAGAGGCTGGGCGCTGTCTGACCACAGCCTCCTTCGGCGTTCTGCCGAGGGTGGACGGCGACTCGGCGGAGTGATCTCCGCGATCAGCTCGGGCGGTTGAGGAGGTGAGGCCTGCACGACCTGCTCCTCGTCCGACACCTCGAGGATTACGCCTCCTCCGGAGGCTCCTCCTCCACGGGGAGCTCCATAAACGGAGGTTCCTCGGCGGGCTGGGTGGGTGGCGGAGTCGGAGGTCGCACCACCTTTGGTGGAAAGCGTCGTTTCTCCTTACGCTTCTTCTTCTTCCCTTTCTCCCCCAGGCTCTCAGTGGCTGGGTGCTTCTTCTGAGCCGCGGTCAGCGGCCTAGAGGAGGAGGTTGGGGGCCTGCGAGCCCACAGGTTCCTCACGTGCCCGAGTTGTCGAGATCTTCGGAATCCTCGGCAACTTCATATCGGTACCGAGCCCGGTACCGATGTCGACGAGGTTGAGGGCACGGCAGCCGCCGCTGCTGCCAAAGAAGAAGAAGACGACGAGGACGGGCGTTTCTCGGCCATCGTCACTGGGCCCTTAGCACGAAGAGACTCCTCCCAACAATGGGACTTGAGCCTTGCCGACCTGTTGCGGAGAGTCTGGTGGGTAAACCCTCTGCAAATAGAACAGGCCTGAACATTGTGCTCCTCGCCCAAACAAATCAGGCACTTAGAGTGTCGGTCGGAGAGAGCAACCTTCCTTCCACAGGAGGCGCAGCGTTTGAAAAGAGCTGACATAAACGGAGGGCAAGGCAAGAAAGAACAAAGTCCGAGAACGCCAAACACAGTCCAAGATCCGAAATCGTCGTCAAGCCAGAGAAAAGGTCAAAACCGATCGAGAAATTACCAAAGACAAGTCCGAAATCCGAGAGGGGTAGTCAAAAGCCAAATCTGAAAAACGAAAATACCAAAAAATAGCAATCGAGAAGCAAGCCAACAAGCAGAACCTTCTGTACGCTGAGGCGGACAAGAAAGAACTGAGGAGAGACCGTTAGTCGGCGGGAGGAGCATGCGCAGTACCGACGTGGGGGAGGGGTTCCCGCCAAAGCTAACGAGCTCTAGAATCTTCCAAACGCTACCGCGCAGGCGCGAAAGCTCCTAATGTATGAGGCACAGAGACCACGAAGAAGAAACTAAGAAACACTACTTTTCTTAAGAGTTCAGCCACGTATAGCTCTATTTGTAACAGAATGTAAAAAACATTTAAAAATTCACTTAGTAGATTCATAACAATTGGCTGAATAAAACTGTATTTTTTAATCTGATATACCCAAACATGGTGATTTTATTAGCAAACAAATTTGATGTTTCTGAGATAATAAATTTAGCTCTGCAAAAGGTAGCAAAAGAAGTATTCCATATTTCTTTTTTAGACTTTCTCTCTCCATATTCTCCTCTCTGCTAATGGAAATAAAAAGCACCCTCTTGTGGGTTCAAACTTTCCAGGCATTTTACACCTCTAGTTCCCAGTGTCCGCACTTTCCATATTTGTTATCATTATAAAAGAAGGAATTAGGTCCTCCTAGCATCCTTGGCCTCTATGGGAGAAGAGAGAAAACTATTAATGTTTGACAAAATAACTTGTTCATGTTCACAGAAGATTAAAATATGGCTTAAAGAAACTGTCCTTTCAGGAATTAAAAGCAAAGTAGAATGTTTATGGGGGAAGAGAGAAAACTATTAATGTTTGACAAAATAACTTGCTCATGTTCACAGAAGATTAAAATATGGCTTAAAGAAACTGTCCTTTCAGGAATTAAAAGCAAAGTAGAATGTTTAAGAAAGATTCCTGCAGTTGTATGAGACCCAGAAAGTGCCCACAAGAAGGCAAGAAGTCTCTCAAAAGTCTGCTAAATGTGTAGTGATTATCTGCAGGAAATAAACAGGCAGCTGAGAAAGAAATGTAACAGTACAAACAGGCCTGACGTTTATGCCCTTCTGCGAGTTAGTGCTCACTATTTTATTTAATCCATGAGATATTCAAATAACAGCCATAACATTTTGAAAATAAAACTCCTCAGTCCTCCTTTGATCTTCTGTCAGACTAATGAATTCCAAAACTTTAGAAATCCTGCAAGCTACAAGAAAGTAGTTCTACCTTTCCAAATGTCTGTCCTGAGTCCATGACATGGGAACTATATTTAACCACAGGCCAATCACATGATCATTGAACAGAAACAGCACAAAGGCATGAAGGTTTAATACTCTTCTGCTTCGTCGGCCATTGGTCCCTACATAGGGTGAGTTCTTTTCAAACCCCAACATGTAACACCATGGCTTAGAGATGTACATCCAAAATGTGCATACCTCCTGCATTGTAGCCAACTGTACTTTGGAAAGCTTATTCTCATATTCTGTCCTGAAGCTTTTTTCACTTCTACATTATAACAATAAAAATAACCTGCTCATTAACAGAAGCAAGGCATGTATTCTCTTACTTAGCAAGCTGGCATGAATTTTGTCTCAAGACCCTAGAGGGACTGTTTAATAAGATTTTCACTATTCAAATTATGTGGGTCTGTCCAGCCCTCCTCTCTTGTTCTCATGTAACTAATAGAAGTATAATTAAACAATAGCAAAAATGGCAGAACTAATTACACCCCCCTGCTGCAAGAAAACCATAGAATCATGAAATTGTGGACTTGAAATAGATCCCAAGGCTGAAGGTTAATCTACTCTCTTTTTAAAAGCTCCCAGCAAAGAGACCCTATCATGGTGTGAGACGCTTCCATGCAGATTCATTTATCTGCACCGATTTCTACTAATTGCAGAATCCAATTTTATTTGGCATAGAATTAGGTTATGTTGGTCTATGATCTGTCTTTTCTTTAGTGCCCAGTTCACACAGCCCCACATGCAAGTCATGTCTTGTGTCAAGGGTGTTAGTCAATGAATATCACTGC
The DNA here is from genome assembly GCA_948472985.1 of Iguana delicatissima. Lineage (NCBI taxonomy): Eukaryota > Metazoa > Chordata > Lepidosauria > Squamata > Iguanidae > Iguana > Iguana delicatissima. The sequence goes on from CAOKZL010001588.1 coordinate 139,975, forward strand.
TTAGCAGCAGCTGGAAATCTGCTGCTGAACAAATATGTCTAATTGACAAATTCTCTTAACTGTGTGGCTAGGAAGTTTTCCAGTTTTCCACATCCAGTTCCTGTGCAACTCTCTAGACATTAGCAGGAGATATGCCTGGCCTGACCTGGCTTCAAAATACAATCCACTGTAAGACTGCTGCAATCTTTATTTTAGCACTGTGGGGACTTTATCTTAATGATATAGAAAAACTGTTCCCATTGGGTACCCTTTATCTGCTAGTACCTTCATAGTGAGAAAGCCAGTATTGTGGCTTTGGTGCTGGATTACGACTCCAGGCGACCCAGGGTTCAGATCCCTGCTTGGGCATGGAAACTCACTTGGTGACTTTGGCAAGTCACACTCTCTTAGCCTCAAAGGAAGGCAATGGTAAACCCACTGTGAACACATCTTGCCAAGAAAGTCCCATGATAGGTTTGCCTTAGGGCTGCCACAAGCCAGAAACAACCTGAATGCACACAACAGAGTGGAAAGGTTATAGCTCTCTATAATTAATACATAACCCTCTTCCCTCTTTTCTATATGATCAGCTTCATCAGGACACAATCAGAATTAAAATGAAGTATATTAACTCCTTCAATTTCCTTTTGTAAGAGATTTATTCCAGGGAAGGCTAGGCAAACAAATGAAAAGCCAGAGAAGTCCTGTATCACAATTGCTTTATTTATCAGTATCAAATTACATAGTAAAGTAATGATTGACATTTTCAGAATGTCTCCTTTGAATACTGTAGTACAAATAAAAGAAAATCTCTCATTTATCTGAAGTACATTATTGTCTTAAACCTGTGCGTCAAAATAAAAGACTTCTTTTGGCATATCTTGATGAGATAGCCTGCATGAATATTTCTGTACTTCATTTCCTCACATGCATATATTTATATATATTTATATATATATATATACACTTTGAGATACGTCCTCAAGCTCACAACTAGTGAGAGTCTTCTTATGGGATTTATTTAAATCAAAAACATCCTGACCCTGTGTGGAGGAAATAAGATTCTAAGTAATACTTAAATCAATGTTAGGGAACATGGTCTCGCCCTTACTTAGGAGCCCTCTCCTAAATCTACTATAGCAGCTTTCTACAAGCTGGCACTCTTTAGCTGTTTGGCTATAACTCCATCATCCCAAATGAGCATGGCAATGGGATCATGGAATGAGGATGATGGAAGTTATATTGTCCACTGCACATGGGCACAAAGAGGATTTTTCTTCTTGTGTGCACCACTGCAATACCATTCATTCAGTCTTACACCAGTTGAATATGTTGAGGATTTCTCACCTGGCTGAGGTGACTAGCACAGGCCAGGGTTGTATACTGGAAGTAAACTGCAGCCAAACAGCTGTGGGTGTTCTCATAGAGTGCTGTTACTAGAAACTGTACTAAAGGTAATGAGTCCCAAGTGGAATAGTGCTTGGCCTCTTATTTAAGACATGCAAGACACTGTTGGTTGGAAACAGATACAGGGAACATATAAGTGAATAGAAGTACAGAAAACTCAATGCAGGATAATTAGGAAAGGAGGGAAAGGCAGGCAATGTGTCCTCTTGATCCGTTGGGTTGGCCAGTATCAGTGAAAGTCAGGTTTCTCTGGGAAGGTGCAGCCGGAACGCTTGATAATCACACTGGCAGCATAGTGTCCAGCACGGATGCATTCTGTCAGTGGTCGGTCATACACAAGCTGAGAGAGGAAACCTGAAGAACAAGAGTGAGACAAAGAATGAGACTGACAGGACTTAGACCTATCTGGGAACCTGCCCAATCGGAGGAGCATATGAAATATGGGCTTTGTTGTCTATGAGATTGTTCTGTGTGGCTCTTTTATGGATTGTTGTACATTCTTCTACTGGACTAGGAATTTCAATCTGTCTTTATCTGTAACTCATTCGTAAAACTCTGGTTAATTGAACAAATAGAGAAAAAAAGTTGGCTGATCTCATGGATAGATTTTAAATGTGAGATCCAGCATGGTGTAGTGATCTGAGTATTGGACTAGGACTCTAGAGATCAGGGTTCAAATCCTGCTTGTAAGGGAAACCCACTGGGTGACCCTGGGAAAATCACACTCTCTCAGCCTCAGAGGAAGTCAATAGCAACTCCCCCCCGATCAAATCTTGCCAAGAAAGACCCCTGGTAAGTTTGCCTTAGGGTTCCCATAAATCAGAAATGACTTGAAGGCACATAACAACAAATTTTAAACAGGCTGATTTGTCAGTGTTCTGTATAGGGAAGAACATACTGGTTAAGTACCAATAAATATGCTAGGTCAGAAAAGAATTAACAATTCCCAGGACAGAAAGAAAACAGTTTTGGGGATGGGGCATCTCCCCACAAATCTCAGTTACACACAATTCTGTACCTAGGTTTGCTAGTCACATCCTAGCAGTGGCAACACACTCTACCTACCAAATGTAGCCACACTTTCAGAAGTGAAAAAGCACGTTTGGCAAAAGTCATATTTTTTTTTTCTGAGTACCACAGTCAAAATAGTCTGTTACCCATTAAATTAACACTCATTCTTACAGGACAAATCCCTGGATGCAAAAACATTGTATGGGTATTACAACTTTACTGCGTTGAAGGCATGAAATTTGCCTGTGAGATAGTGAGTGGATAAAACCTGAGAGTTGGTAGAGTCCGTCTGCATGTAAAAAAATAGGTAGGGAAAACCAGCTATTTCTGCGTCTGTGTGTCTAGAACAGACACACACTATACAGACTCAGACACCCCTAACTGAGTTTGGCAAAGAGCAGAGCCAAAAAAAGGTTTATATAGAAAGATGAAAAATGAGCCTTTTCATTTTGCCCAGCATTCAAGATTATGCACAAAAATTGCAAGGACTGGGAAAGAGTTTGAAGAGTGGGGAAAAAATTAACAGCTATTGCTCATGATGATATCACTATTACTATTATTATTAATTATTACCACCACTACTACCTACTCCTCAGCCACAAAAGCACTCAGAGCAGCTTACAAATGGTTAATTTGATAGTTCCCTGCCCCCAGGTTCACAATCTAAGTGAGACATAATACACAAGGGAAAGGGGATGGCCTGCAAGAGGGTATTAAGTCCAACAGATACTGCCAATTCTTCTCTACCTCTGAGGCCAGGGCACTGGCAGTTGTAATGGAGGGAGGGCCTTTCATCTGCTTCTGGGCCTAGGCATGATGGAGCTGTTTCTGCCACTCCGTCTTTCCCTCCAAGGCTAGGCCAGTGGTAGTACCAATATACAGTCCTCCCTTCACATTTGTGGATTTGACCTTCATGAATCTGATTGTTTTCAAGGTGCGCATGTGCCTCCCCCCATTCTTCTGTTCCAATTCTCTTGTGTTTTGCCAGGCATGGAGAAGGAAGGCAAATGTGCCCAGGCAAAAGGCAAGGGAATGGAGGGGAGGCACGCACGCACCTTCTCTCTGGAGCTCCCACTCCCACTCCCTTACCTCTGGCCCCATGCTAAGAATTTGCGCTGAGGCAAAAGGCAAGGGAATGGTGGGATGCCACGTGTACACTTTCTTTTGCCCCTCCGGAGCTCCCCCCATTGCCTCTGGCCCTGAAGACTTGTGCTAAGGCAAAAGGCAAGGGAATTGGGGAAAACACTCCCGTATGCCTTCCTTCTCCCCTCCAGAGCTCTCTCATTCCCTTGTCTTTGGCCCTGGTGCAGAGAAAGAAGGAAGAGGAAGGAGCCCTGGAATGGAATGGGAGGAGACACGGGATGGGGGGGAGTTTATTCACATTTTTTCCACTTTTGAGAGGGTTCTGCCCCCTGAACCCTCACAAAAGTAGAGGGGCACTGTATATGATATCTCTGTCTCTGTCTCCACCTTCATCTATATCCATCTATGTTCCTGATATCCAGAAAAGCAAGGCTTTAGGCCACACCTTGTAAATGCACTGATGACTACGGGAGTTGCACAGGCTTTGCTCTCCTCCAAGAAACCCTTAAAAGTCTACCATTGTATTGGGAGGGGGGGTCACCAAGGATCTTTAAGAAAGAATGCACACAACATTCCTTGACAATAGATTGTAATTATCTATCATATGGATGGAGATGTCCCATGTGCAGAGATGAGTGAATGTGGTGAACAGCAGACTGAGCAGTATTAGAATTCCGTTTCTGCTGTGAACTCAATAGGCAGGTCACTCTCTTTTTATCTGCTCAGTTTTCATTTGCTAGAATAGGATAACTCATTTAAGAAAAAGATTATGACAAAATGTATGTGTAAGACTTTAAAGATCAAAGAGTAATATATAAATGCTGAAAATATCATCACAAGCAATGTAAAAAGTATATAGATAGTTACAACTGCAGCTAGTACAGGTTGGGCGTGTTCTAGAGTATGGAAGGTCCATCCCATTTTCAGCTCCCCCAGAGCTCCAGAAAGCCACAATGGGCTATCATGGCCACCTTTTTGGGCAACTGGAAATGACAACATACCACTGTGCAGTCACTTTGGCCTCACAGTTATCTTTTGGGTAACTTTGCTTTTTCGGGGTGGTTGTGGTGGAATGTTCCTAAAACAGCATTTTAAGGCCTTGTAATGGTAGGTTCTTTTACGCCAAAAGATGTGGTTTTCCTTTAGAAATGGAAAGAATGTTAGCTGCTATTTGTTTCCTTGTAAAAAAATTGGGAATGGGCTGCGAAGAATAGTATAGAAGTGAGAGTTGTATACAGTTTTCACCTGCTATTTGCACATCCCAAAATACTTTGAGAACTTATTCTGTGCAGAGGTTTGTTTTTTTTTTTTGAGGGGTACAAGAAAGGTGTTTGGTAGATAAAAAACACTTATTCACATAAACTCTACACTTTTTCCAGAAACATACTTTGGGGGAGGGATTGCTCCCCAAATACTAATTTTATTGTTTTCTTTTCTTTGCTCAACCATTCCCCAAACTTTTTCATGCAAAAAACCCTCATCTATTTCTGAGCAGAATAATTTTGCAAAACACTTCAGAATGTGCGATTCATTTTATCCAGGAGCAGGGAGAATACCATGAAAATTATATCTCCATTGATGAAGAATGACATCTTGTTGAAAAGCTTTGGCTGTATGTGAGCCAGGGCCTTTGGGATCTGCGTCTGGTCCCAAGAGATACACCAGCTCCCATGGGATTCTTGATACCCAACCTGATCTAATTACCATAGTTACCTCCTGTTAGACTACTGTAATGCACTGTAGGTGGTGCTGCCCTTGAAAAGTGTTTGAAAGCTGCAGGTAGCACAAAGCAACTGCCAGTCTGGGGCCAGGTGTGGATTTTAGAGACCATATAGCAACAGTTTTGCAAGAACTGCACTGGCTTCCAATTTGCTTCCAAGCTCAATTCAAGGTGCTGGTGTTGACCTACAAAGCCCTTGGGGCCAGGATATTTGCAAGACCGCCTCCTCCCATATGAGCCTGCCAGAAACTAGAGATCTTCAAGATCTCTTCAAGATAAGCTCTGTTGTGTGTCCCAACACTTCACGAAGTTAGGCTGGTGGGTACATGTAACAAGACTCCCCACCCAAAGACTTTAGGCTGACCTCATCTCTCTTAAGCTTTCAGCAGGCAGCCAAAACAGTGCTGTTCCACATGGCAGTCAATGCTTGAAACTGCTGTTTTAACTATTTTAAAGCTGGATTCTAGGGTTGTTTTTACTCTGCTTTTAGGAGTTTTTAAAGAGTATTTTAATGTGTTTTTAATTTTTTTAAAATTGTGGTATTGTTTAAATTGGTGAGTATTTGTTCATTGCTTCAGGAGTTCTTGTGGGCTGGGAGGCGATACAGAAATAGTTTAAATGAATGAATAAATGAGTAAACAAATGATACAGAGGACTGGGCATGCAGTCCTATCTCAACCATGAATTAATAGGTAGCCCTGGGGAAGCCTCATGTTTTGTCTGTAGAATATGAAGATACTTCAAAGGCTTGTTGTGGAAACAAATGAGAAAGTGATTATGAAGGCACTTCTGCATGCTTAATACATTTATTTGATTTTTCTACTGAAGGTGAGTATATATGCTTTTTCCAAACATTTTTAAAAATGATAAACAGCAAATTTCATGTTTTACATTAAACAGGCAAATTCAGATGTTTACAGTTAGGAACCCAAACAATTTTAAATAAAATAAGCATTGCCTGTTGGCTGAAAGCTGTTCTGCCATTACTGTCAAAAGATATTTACCTTTAGACTAAAAGAAGAACAGTAAAGTATATTTTTAATCAAGAAGATCTAAATTGATGAAGTGGGGTTTCAATGTAATAAGAGTATTTATCAATTTTAAATAGACATTCTCCAAACTGTGTACTGTTTAATATATTTCTGCATTCTGGATTTGACTTTTTTCAAATACATCTTTTAAAGCTAAGAAACATGCATGCTGGGCCATGAAATGCAGGTCTAATTTTGTGGGTATTAAAAACAAATCTGTAAAGCTCATCTTCAAAATGTGTGTCGTCTTTTAAAGAAAAATATTTAAATAGAGAAGCACTATCACCACCTCTTAATGCTCTCATTGGCATTTGATATTGCTGCTGGTGGAAAGCTAGCCATAGGTCATTTACAGAGGCATTGCTGTGATATACAATATCATACACACACCTCTTTGTTACCAGTGCTGTGATTTCTGCAAATTGTAACTAGGTGACTTGCAAAGCAGATATCCAGATCTTATACCAGATGATTCACCATCACAATCAGTGCATAATACAACCTACAGCAGCAAGATGCTACAATTATGATTAAATGGGTAGCAAATGACAGTCAACAATTATCAATTTGCCTTTAATCAAACCAGTGGCCAATTACCCTAATGGGAAGCTTGTTCTCTTTTTAGTATTGGCATCTGCCAGGGCCAAGGAACAACCTTCACCTTAACTTGACACATTCTGTATTAGCTTCACTGAATTAAGAGGGACTTTGCTTCCATAAAGGGTCTGAAGAATGCAACAATTTTAACAAATAGCTCTGTTTCACATCTTGGACTCAGAAGGAACTTAGATTTGCAAAGTGCTAGGACAGAAAGACAAACATTTTACGGGGGACATGGAGGCCCTTCTTTACAACCTTCCTCCCTTTTTTATATAATGTTTTTCCTCTTAAAGATGGAGGATGGAGTTGATGTCCCTCTGGTTACTAAAATGAGAACAACCATGAGTGACTTCTGATGTCATCACGTATACAGGTACAGCTGTGCGAACCGATGCTAATAGGAGAATCTCATCAACATAATTTTCTTTGACTGGGTTTATACAGCTGTGATGCATATGCTTACTTCATGTTTAATTATGCTAAGGTTTGATATTCGTTCTTCACCTGTGAATGTGTCACCATACAAACATTTAATCTCATGTTTGCCACTGAATCTGGTAAGTAGATTAAAATAAAATCAGTTTCTAAAATGCAAGAGTCACCCCTGGAAATGTATGGGCAGTGTGCTGTGTGATTAACTTTGGGGTGCACTGTTTTCTGTTCCTTTCCCTGTCTCTCTTTTGTTCCTGTTGCCTCGCTTATCTTCTGCTTGCAAGCCATTCTGTCTTCTCCTACTAGTCCTGTTCTTGCTGGTGAAGAAATAAATCCCAAGTTCTTTTATTGATTTAATCTTGGGAGGAAAAAAAATTAGGGAAATCCGTGTACATTAAATTTACTCAGTCTATGCTGTATACTTCAAACAGAACACTTGGATTATTTTCTGACACCCGGTACTGGCTACACCAAATTACGTATGAAATGAGAAAAACCCAACTGTCTACCCACATCCTATTTTCTCTCAAATTTCTGTTCTTTGGAAAAGAATAATAAGCAGTAATATCTGAAGACCCATTAGCAAGGGCTCTCTTGCCAGGCTACTAGACTTTAAATGAAATCTAATTAAACTATTACAACTCTTCTCCATCTGCCTAAGGCCATGTAGTTACCTATTTTAAGGAATACATTCTGGCAATTTTTATTTGTCCCCTTATATATTTACGTAGTTTTTCACAGCTGTGACAGATGACAGTGAAAAATTGTGGTTCAGCTCATCCAGCCTGGCACCATGCTAAGGACTTGCTTCCCCCTCACCAAGTAAAATCAATACCATGTTTGAGCAAACACACTTACAGCTTTATTAGGATGTCTTGCTTGTTTCATAACAGCAACCTGAAGCTGTGGTAGCAAATCGACTCAGCTCAGTTAAACTGAGAGAGCAGGGTAAAGAGGCCCATCAATAAAGATGTTATAAAAATACTCTGTAGGAGACCAGCACGCTAGAACGAACAGCCTGAAATGTGTCAATATTTTTACTCAATAGCAATATTTTTCCTCTCCAAGAATGAAAAACGGACACAATGAGATCGCTGTTTATCAAGAAGGCCAAATACTAAATAGTAAATATTTCTTTTCTAGTCAAATTCCATCCCACTGTAGTGTTTTTTTTTATTCCCTGCTATACATTCAGCACAATTTCTTGTTATTATTTAGACAGTATCACTAAAAGAACCAGTGGAACAAAGTTCAGTAAAGACATATTTGCTACATTTTTCTATGTAGGGATGTGAAAGGTGAACAGTGAAGAAAGCTGATAGGACGAAGATCAATTCATTGGAAATGTGATGCTGGAGAACAGCTCTATAGATACCATGGATTGCCAAAAAGACAAATGGGTGCGAGACCAAATCAAGCCTATCTCTCATTGGAAGCCAAAATAACTAAACTGATGCTATTGTACTTTGGGCATATGAGAAGAAACAGCTCACTGGAAAAAGTCAACAATCCTAGGAAAAATGAATTGGCCTAATAAACGCTGACATGGCCTGAAATTTGCAAAGCTTGAGTAGAACAGGATTTCTTGAAGGTATTTCATTTATATGGACAAGCTGACTTGAGAGCACCTAACACCTACAACAAATATGGCAGTAAAGGATTTTAAGAAGGGCAGTGTTAGGAAACTAATTATTTTGGACTGCAACTGTCATGCTGGCTGGGTGAATCTAGAAGTCACAACCCCTGCAAATGTAAAAGAAGACAGGTGGTCTTGCACAGTTATTCTGGGAGGAACCTCTAGACCAAAAGACAGCATGAGAGAGCAAATGGAGTCATTAGGCACCTAGGGACAGATGAGGGTTTTGGAGTCAGATAACAAAAAAAGACCTATCAGAAGAGGTGAGCAGCATACAAAATCGTAAGGGGAATTACAAGTAATGACAACAAGTGAGGAATGAACTTGGAAGTGAAGAAACAGTTCATGTAGGGACTAAAGTGTGATGTTTTGTAAACAATGAAAGAGATAATGGTTGTTGATGTAAGAGTTCATGGCAAAAATAAGAGACCTGAGGTTTGGTGCGATAGTGGAAGGCCAGAAAGAAGAAGGCTGCAGTGGTCAAGACAAGAAATTACCAGATGTTTTAAGTTTAGAGTTTATGCTAAAGGATGGAGAGCAACGGTAGTATTTCTATAGGAAGAGGCAGCATGACCTGGTGATAAGACTGAGGAGCAAAAGAGATGGATAGAGAAAAGAAAATGAAGGATAATATGCTCAGCAGGCTGCTGTTCCCATCTGTCACTGATATCTTCTAAAAGCTGGGAGCCTGCTTTCATAATGTTTAAGAACAAGCAAAAGTCAGGCTCGTGGTGGCTCAGCGCATATACAGGTGTTTCGAGTCTGCACCCGATCTCTGCCTTTCATGTCAACCTGGGCTGAGCCACATGCATGAACAATGTATGGGATTTGGTATGGTACGTTATGCATTGCAGGAGCATGAAGACATTCCTGGGCAGAAACTCAGCACTATATGCAAAGCTAGAAAAGAGAACTGGTTTTCAATATAAACTACAGTCCACGCTCACAGAATTAAAGGCAGTAACATAATACAGCCAGCCCTCCACATTTGCAGATTTCACTTTTGCTAATTTGATTATTCACGGATTATTTGTGTCATCTTTGCGGCTACCCTATGCCATTTTCAATAGGGACTGCAAGTCTTGTGAGACTGAGAAGCTGCGAATGAGGCTTGTAAGCCTCTATTAAAAAATGGTGTGGGGCAGCAGAGGAGGTGGCAGTAAGCCCCACCAGCCACCCACTTCTGCCCTGTGAAGGAACCCTGATGCCTCAAAGGAATCCATGGTGGGTTGAATATGGAACTCATACTTCGGTTTGGGAGGGCCTAGAGTTATTCACGTTCTTTCACGGGGGTCCTGTGCCCCTAACCCTAGCAAATGTTGAGGGATGACTGTAGTTACTAGGAAAGGAAGGGATAGCTAAAAGAAATAAAAACAGTTTAGGCAGAATATCAGTTTTTACATCCCTCATTTTACATTAGCTATATATCCCAACAGGGATAATACAACTTTCTGCAGAATTTTAAGTCCTTTTTTTTAAATTAGAGAATAAATTATCTTCAAATAAATAAAGAGAATTATTTCTTAGCTTCCTCTCTTCCATTTTATTATACATTTGACATGTTGCATAGAAAGACTGGAAAAAATAACATCTCTGATAAGGACAAACAGGACAGGTTTCTGACTGCCAAGGAGCAATCTCATTTATTAAAGATACTGTTCAGAAACGTGAGACATGCAGTTGCTTGAGCAACTTTGTTCTGACTGTTTCTAACCATGAGAGCAAGGAGAGAAGAGAGAAGTTACTCTCCAAACTTTGCTTCTCGTTATCAGCTCTCAACAGATCTATCTAATCAGTTTGATGTACAAAGATTCAGTATATTTCTACATTACCCAACAAACAAAGCTCTCACAGCTGGTCACAAATTAAAGTTTAAAGACAAACCATACAATATAAAAACACAATAAAATAATGTACATATCTTAAAATAAAACATAATAAAATAAAGCCCAAATAAAAACCAACAGTGAGTTTTAGCACTGTACAATTTAAACAAAAATTAAACAACTGGGGAAATTAACAAATCTTCAACTGAGAGTAAAAGACATGGGAATGCATTCCATAACCACCTTCGCTGCAAAGATAATCACCTATGTAGTCTTAACTCATTTGCTAGAAGAGGGGTTTCTGAAGATGATCTTCAAGCCTAGTTATATGACGTTGAAAACAACTCTTCGGGTAGCCAGGTCCCCAAGCCATTTTGATGGTTAATACCAGGAATTACAACTTGATCCAGAAAGGGACTCCAAGCAAGGGCAGATAACAAAGCACTGGTGAACTATGAGCATATGGGCCAGGGCTTAATATACAATCATGAATCCCCTTTTTGGGTGAATTGAAAATTTTAGACTGTTTTGAAAGCAGCTCCATGTTTAATGCATTGCAGGAATCCAAAAGAGAGGTTACCAAAGTGTGGCTAACTGCAAGCTATTGCTGTCCAACAGAACTGGATATGGTATATCAGCCTAACCAGATGAAAGGTGCTTTCTGCCACTGAGACTGCTGTGCCCCTTTTGACAATGCTGGATCCAAGAGTACCTCCAGATACAAAACCAATCCTTTTGGTAAAGTCCAACTTTCTTCATAGCAGGCTGAATGCTACAAAGGTGGGTAGACAAAGCTACCTAACAACCATTCACTATGTCCATCTTGCCTGCAATGAATTTTACTTTATTGACTATCAATGCCCCCATTACTTTGCTCAGCACTGATTCAGAACACTCACTGGAAAATCATCTGGATATAGATGACTTTCATCCACATATCTGAAGCAACTTTCCCAGAGGTTTTCAGTATACCAGGAGTAGCCAGTGTCAGGGGTGCACATCTTCATATTCAACCCACTTATTAAACGGAAATTTGGTGACATGGCATTGCCAAAAAATGTTTCTACCTTGTTCCTTGTAAAATGAAATAAGTCTTTCTGCTTTAAAACAAAGTGCGCAAGCACTATGCCCCCTTTTTTGAAGCTGAACAGTGCTTCTTAAAACATAATTTGCCTTGACAACAAAGTGCTTATTCCTTGCATGCCTTATTTTAAAGTGAAAGCAACTGTTTTACTGCATTATAGGATTTCAGTATTTTCGGCACGAATTTAGTGTCAGATATGAAAATGGAGGAGGAGGAGGAGGAGGAATGTGGGCTATGGCTTCCACATAGCCCATTCCTAATATTGAACACCATGGAAAACAGGACAGAGCCCTGAGGAGTCCCACAGCATTACCACCAAGAGACAGAGCAACAATCCCCCAATAACAATTCTAAATCTGTTTACGTAGGAGCACAGGCACCACAGTACCGTAGCTCTAACTATAAACCCGGATAGTCTATCTAGAAGATCATCATAGTCAATGGAAGAAAAAGCTGCTGACAGATTCAACAGAATCAGCATGGTTGCACTCCCCACCCTTTCCCTGTAAGCATCTTCCTCTATCTTAAGCAGCATAATGCTGTTTGAACAGGAGCACTCCACCTAGGGTTGTAAGTACACCACAACCTTTTATTGCAGATCCCACTTTTTTTTAAAAAATCCTGGAACATGATAGAGGAAAGCAGATTTCTAAACCATGATAACTAGCTGAGAAACAGTGGTGAACAGCCAAAATGTTTATCAAAGTAGTAAGGGTTTTTCAAATGTGACAGAAAGAGAAACATGGAAGGTGTTTAATTTGGCAGTATGTTGTTTATGGAAGGTTATTTAGAGAGATCAAGCAGCTTCAGAAAAGCCTAGATCAAGATGCAGCATTTGTCTTGGTGGGTTAACAGTGACATGAATTACCAAAACACAAAGCAAAAGGCAGGCTGTAGCACCTTCCAAGTAAAGACAGATGTTTCAACAGAAACAGCAGAAATAGGTAACAGTGAAAAGGCTCATTATATTCAAATGCAGTGTTAATTTCAGTACTGTATGTATACAGGTGGAAGAACAGATTGTTCAGAGTCAAATCAGGCACCTATGTTGAGTTAGTCCCTTTTACACTCAACTTTGGTTAGAATGAAGGAGGGTGCAGCTAAAACCTCCTTTGTTCTCCTCTCTACTTCATTCATGAAGACCATCTGAACAGAAATTCAAGGCACTGTACACAGTAAATCCATATATATTTAACTGCTAACACCAAGCTATCAGCTGATAGTTAATGGATTTAGTCAGGGGAAAAGATCTGTCCTACAGAGGAAAACACCCTCCCCCAATTCACTTCTGTGATGATGCCCAAAGGACTTCTTCAAAATTTCAAATGTGCCCACAGGCCTCTAAAGGTTAGGGGACCTGTTTTTGTTTTTTTAAAAAAAAAACATTTATAATCTCTCCAAAATCCCAAGTTTTGGACCACAAAAGGAGACAACAGCAAGCATATAACTTACAAACTCTCTCAACTGACATAACTGATTTTTGTTATGGAATTTGGATTTACTAGACTGAAGCTGGAGTTCCCTTGCTGCAGAATATACAAAAATCACCTATTTAAGTCTAAACCCACAAAAGTACCTGCAGTTATTTAAAATTCAGACTTAAACATTTAAATGAAAGATTTCACACCCAAAATTTGAACATGCAAATACACTCCCACCCTCCTTCCTATCAAAGTTTTTCTGGATCATTTTCTGATCCCTTGTGTCATCTGTCATTGTTTTAGCCTCCTCAAAAGTACAGAGGATTTCCTTGTCTTTGGAGGATCTTCTACTGCATTCTGTGCACATCTCTTACTCATGTCCTTCCTAAGAGGAGAATATATTCTTACTTTCAAAAGTTGTGAATAGCAAAACTGATTTCTTTAAGAACACTCAGACTATGAAAAGGGAGCAGGAATTCCAAAGAACTCTAGCAGCCAGCAGCCAGTTTCCAGCTCCTTTCCTTCTGTACCCCCCTCATCGTGGTTCCTCAGAAGTTTAGGCAAACTGTCTTATGTATAAAGGAGGCCTTTTAGGCGGCAGCTGGCTTTCCACCTTTAATAATCATAACTGATAATATCAATTGATTCTACCAACTAATTAGGAAATGGAAGGAACATACAAGATTGCACATCCTTTTCCTTGGCTCCCAATGTGATTTACCTGGTTTTAAACAGCTGGTGGGCTAATGTTACATGTGCTTGCATGTAACATGAAGTCAGATTAACAGGATGTTGGAATTGGAGAGTGGCAAAACTAATATGAATAAGATATGATGTCACAGACACACACACAACCATTTCTGAAACCTAGACTCATGAAGATTTCTGGCCATGATTCAGATGTAGCAGGATTAAGTTGTAAGCAAATAACATCAGAGATATCAATGGCTAATAAAAGGACATGTGGCATCATGTCCTGATCCTGTAACAGATTCAAAGCGATGCCTGATTATTTGGTCTCACCCTGTATCTTAATCCGTGTTATCTAGCCCCCTCTGCGCTCTGCACCTTTTTTTTTTTTGAGGCAGAACATATCATATTACATTAGGGACGGGCAAGTTGGGAAGTCGTTGGAGGCTTTTCCCTGGCCACCAGCAGCAAAAATCAGCAACAACTGTGTTCTTTGTATAGTTCAAGAGGGTTTGAGAATACTCTCCTACACCAGGTCATGTAAGACTGCAGTTTTCTCCTTCTGTCACTACAAGAAGCCACAGAAAGAGGGAAACTGGTGCCTTTTTGCACAATTTAGGCAGTGTGGATTGTGGTGGGATGGCAACTGTTGATGGTACGAAAGAAGGATTCAAAACCCACCTGTGGACCATGGCCTTGTCTTGCCCACCCTGCTTACATAATTTTCATTTACTTAGTAGGAAATAAGCCTGAGAAATCAGGACATCTAGATATACAGTGCAGTGTTAGGATTCCACTTATGTAACTCTTATGATGCAAACTGTGTCAGCAGGGCCACAGAGATATACAGGGGACACTGGTGTAAGTGTACCGATGATTTGTTTTCAAATTTCAATTTCTGCTACTCAACAGAATTATTCAGTTTTTAAGATGGAAAAAGATTAAATGTTGCTGAAAAGTACAAGAATTTAAGGATATAAAGTAACAGATTAGATTTTGTGTGTGTGTGTGTGAGAGAGAAAGAGAATGGGAGGGAGGGAGGGAGGGAGGGAGGGAAATGGTGTTGTCAAAATCCAGAAGAAGCAGTAAAGATTAAGCCCAGGCATGATGTATTTCTAAAATAAAATCAATACATTTTACTAATGCATTTGCTTGGCATGCGTAATGTGCTATCTAGAATAGATTTTAACCTTGGGAAAGAGGAAGAAAACAAAACAATACTGTTGAATAAAATCAAACTACACACTCTGAGGCAAAGCTCTTAAAAGACTTTTTAGCACAGACATTTACAGTTATATAGTAGCTGGATAGTGTAGCAATTCTACACAAAGAAAGTAAACACTTCATCCATTCAATATGATAAGGAGAACCATCCCACTGATCCCACTGATCTGGAAGAATGTAAAGTTGGTATCCAGTAGCAGATTTTTAAAACCAAGACAGGTATGGGGGGAAATGAGAAGAGGGAAGATCTGAGTAGTTTAGACAATGACACTCAAATGCAGATACTTAACTGCAGTGTGCAGCCCCCTACTGGATTTTGCTGAAGCTTCAGTCTCCCAAGATTCAGAACTAAAAGTGCACAATTATAATCAAGTTAACCTGAGGGACAGCAGCAGCTTCACAAGGGAAAAAGCTTATAGCTTAGCTAGGCTGTAAATTTCTGTAAATATAATAAAAAAAAAAAAGTGAAAAGAAAATGGGGAAGAATAGAACTCCTCTGCAGTTCAGTTATCTGCCATGAGAAAACTAGAAGGAAACAGATTCCTGCCACAGATGGCCAATGTTCAACTTAGTTCCACATCTTCTCTGGCAGCGTTCAGTCATTAGTTATCACTCCCCTGCCAACACACCAAAACCCATACAAGATAGTTGATGACCAAACTAGAGATAGGTAAGTTTCTCTCCATAGATTAACTCAAGATCATTTCTGAGCCAATCTAAGCAAGCAGGAACATAATTTGAAAGGGAAGGAAACTACTGGCACCCTTAAGACTAATCCATTTATTACAGCATTAGCTTTATGTACCCAGTCCACTTTTCAGATGCAAAACTTGTGACAAAATAAAATAAAATAAACTGGTTAGTCTTAATGGTGCCACTAGCCTTCTTCTTCCTTTTTATACTGAAAAATACCAATTAGTTCTATTTCTGAAAAATAACCTATTTTAGAAATGTTTTCTGCTTCCATGTATATTAATGAAGACAGCTGTTGATGAATTAACAAGCCAATTAAGAGAATTAGACCCTATGTAGGTAGATAAAAGCCACAGGCATTACAGACCCCAGGCTCTACACATAGAGACAGCAGACTACACTATGTTATATCAAGCACACACACTGTTAAAATTTTGCTACACAAGATAAATAACAAAAGAGGAACCTCAGTATTTCACTGTAGTTCTAAAACCTCTGGATGAGCACCCTATAATCTGACCTCTACACTGCCCTCCTTCCATCTCTCCACTATTTCAATCCTACGCGAGGTCCAATTCACAAATATTTTTCCTACCACAAGATAGATTTCAGGCAATTACCTGGAATGCAATGAGTTCTATTTTTCTTGTCATGCCATTAAGACTACATTCTAAAAAGACAGACTTATACCCAGGTTATACCCAGGTCATGACAGCTGCTTCCCACAAAGGTATCCCAGCCTTTAAGTGACTGCCTTAAGGTTATTTTCTGTTGGAAAGACAGGTGTAGTTTTCAGTCTCCTCCTACTTTCATAAATGTTCCAAGTACTGCCATCCTGTTTCCCCTATGCCTGCTTTCACATCACTTGCTATGCCTGGATTAATAGCAAATTCTCTGTTGAATTCAGCTCTCTCTCCCACTTCCAAACTCTGACTCAAAACAAATCCCTAAATTCTCTATAGTATTATTCCCTTCTGTACTTTTTTCCAACCAATTATATTTATTTAATGGAGTCAAATCCCCCTCTATTCTGTTTCTCTTCACCTTATTTAGACTGTAAGGTTCTAAGCAGGAACTGCCTCCTCTTATAGGGCTTCCAGCATTTAAGTCAGTTGGAGTTCGACCAAATTAAGACATTGGCTCATGCTCAGTGTACTGTTTACAGTTACATATTCATGTCATCTTACAAAATGTAAAGCTAACATGCTCACCACTGACTGTATGCTGAACTCAGGATTTCCTTGACTTCTCCAAGAACTATGAATAACCCTCCTTTGAATAAAATGTGTCATGTTTGTAAGTTATTAGTATACAGAGCAGGAATACAAAATGAAACCTCTTAGTTTATACTAAGAACAAGTATTTTCTGTGTTACTTTTGCTTTTCAGAATGTTACCAGATCTTCTGAGGCTTAAATTCCAAGATTCAGGGGTGAAAGTGGAGCATGAGAGACATTAGTGCTTCATAAACCAGGGATGGAATATTTTTCATGCATCATTTATTTACACCTTGTTTTTTGCCCAGACTGGGATTCCATTTGGCTTCAGACACAGGGGATAGCAGCTAATGGATCAGTGCTATAATCTGAGGAAAGTTAGGCAGAGGTGGACAACTTGTAGCCCTCGGATGTTGTTGGAGTACAACTTCTACTATCCCTCACCATTAGCTATGTGGACTAGAGATGATGGGAGTTCTGGAGGGCCACAAGCTGCTCACTCTGATCTAATAGGATACATAGAACTTTCAAACATTACAATGTTCAAAATGCAGCAGAATACCATTGTAATATGCAGGGATAGGTATCAGTAAAATAGCTTTTCAGCCACATTAGCATTTCCTGCCCTAATTTTTTAAAAAAGTAGCATGGTTGCAAATTGTTAAAGACTTAAAGTTTTTAACTCTCTGTAGTCCTTTTTGCACTGTACATCGGCAATTCAAGAAACAGATGCAGAAGAAAAAAAAAGTTCAAACTTTACCCTTAACAATTTACATAATCATTAGTATTCACTACTATCTGTTACAAGAAAAGCAATACACTAACATTTTAAAGCCCTGAGAGGATATGAGTATATTATGTAGCATATTTGAAGCAGTTTGTTCGTGCAACATTCTGACAGATACACTTAATTGTGTGAAACAATGTGGATATTGCATAATAGCATATTATCTTATAAAGGCACAAAACACTTTTTTCCTGAGAGAATTAACAGGCCATTAAAACAAAACTTTAGGATGCAAATTAAAACTTGAACATTAAAAAAAACCCATAATGGTAAAAAATCCTTCTCAATATTTTTAATGGAGTAGGGGTGCATTTCTGAACAAAGCGTTAAAGCAAACAGTACATACCTCCAACAAATGCATCTCCAGCTCCATTGGTGTCAACAATCTCACTCTGATCACTAATTAGGACGGGGAAAGCTCTCACTTCACTTTCTATAAGGGAAGAGAGAAAAGAAAACATTGTATAAGACATTGCAAAGAAACAATCACAATAAAACAACTCAATTTGGATACTAAAATCAACTCAAAGCTGAGGCTTGATTGAAGTTGCCAAAATCCATGGATGCAATAAACACAGACTGAAATCATCTGGCTGATGTGAGAAAGGAAAGAACATGGCCTTTGTGCAATTCTAGAAAAAATGCATTTTTTTTTGTTGGTAACCTAATTCTAACTAACCCAATTCTAGATGTGTTTAGTGTTGCAACCTTGATGGAAACATTTTGAAGTCTTATTTTCTGTCTTTACAGTTCTGCTGGTATTCAACAGATTATTTTAAAATGCTATATTTCAGTGTGCCATTTCCAATGTAACTTACAACGTGTGGGCACAATATCCTTAGAGTGCTAGGGTCACAGATTAACTACATGGTTTTAACTAATCAGTAAGGTTTTTCGAGGGGGATATGATAAAAGGATATGATAAAAACATAATTACTACCTTTTTAATTAGAAAATCACTAGAGTAAAGCAAATCTACGCAAGATTTGCCTCCCATCAATGTGCATTAAAGAAAACACGCAAACTGGCTTGTACTTTGGTAGACAGGCATAGAAAAATGAAAGAACAGACCACAGGCCTTTCTTTACTCATGATGTGAGTGTTTATGTGTTTGTGTGTGTGTTTGTGTTATGTATGTGTTTATGTTTATGTGCTTTAAAGTTCAGGCAGACTCCCAGGACAAAGCAACCTGAAGCAGCAATACAGGAAGCTGTCAAAATGTTAGGAAGACTGGTAGGAAGCAAGATGGAAAGTAGTTCATGCAGGGAAGTAAAAGAGACAAACACATCACAGAGTCTTCCCTATCTCCTTTCTTTTGCGTTTTATCAAAGAGAAATTTTTATTTAGGCTGTCACTGAATTACAAAATCTTAGTTACTGTATTACATGTATCTTAGCAGATTTATTATTCAATCAAGTTTGCATAAAACTGCATATGAAAAAAGTCAATGCTACCTACATACCAACTGACTTTTAGGTGATGCATGCTTGTGCTGTTGTAAACTATCTTAGAAAAGACATTTCCTCTTCTTCTCATTCCTTTTTTCCTCACATAATTGAAATCTGTAGTTTTACCAGGTCCATGTATTAAAAAGGAGCTTTGAAAAAAAAAACTTGGAAATGTGGTACTGTCACACTCACACTGAGACAGGAAGCTGTGGCAGGACTCCAAGGGGCCTCTACAACTACCTGCCTTAATGTGTCCTGCAACTGAGAGAGCTGTCATTTCCCAGTGTCCTGATGCATTTCAGTTGTCTTTTCCCAGTGTCCTGATTCGCAGTGCCTTGGGAAACTTATGCGTGGGGCATTCATTGACTGGGTTAAGAGGTAAGGTATGTATGTACGTGTTTATTTATTTTGAGGGAGTGGGATCAGCAGAAGTAGCTACAAAGATGGAGCCCTCCTGCAGCTGCATCTGGTGTCTGAATATCTTGGCCTCAAGACTAGGGGAAGGCTATTTTAAAACATCAAAAAGAGTACTTCTCAAGGTTGCCTACATCAAAATGAATTCAAGGATTTCAATCTCTGCACCATTTTTGCACATCCCACAACCTGTTCTGGGAACCAAATGCTTCAAATAATGAGTTAATCAACAATTCAACTAATCGAACTATTTCAATTACAAGCTTCCTCCACTTATCTGACAGGTTAGGGACTGGAGCACTGTCGGGAAACAGAATTGGTTGAAAAGTGGAAACCATGTACCATACTGTAGGCAGCATGAAGGACTTATGGAGGCTCATTTGTTATTAACTGTGTGTGTGCTGCTTGCAAAGTTTATCGGCTGGCTTAGTACCCTTTCCCCCCTTTCAATTCACTTTGCAAACAGTGCCCGTGTGTGAGGAGTTTCAAGCAAGTCTCTGTAGGCAAGAAGAATCGATGAGAGAATGGAACCCCCGTTAAATTAATGGATCTGATGAGTGGGTCATCAGATAACAGGGCGTCAAAAGGTGAGGGTTTCTTGTATTAGTAACAGTGACAATGAATTAATTCCCAAATTCTAAGGTTTAATATTATCAAATTATTTTTCAAGCCTAATGTTCCAAACTCTGGTAAAGAGGAAACAAAGAAACTGTTAAGAATGGAAGGCAGAAAACTGATTTGAAATCCTACCCACATTCATCTGAGAGTAAACTGCAATGAACAGAAAGGGACTCACTTCTGGTTAAATAAGACAGGATTGAGTTGTTCTTGTTGTGTGCCTTCGAGTCATTTCCTACATAGCAACCCTAATGCGACCTTATCATGGGTTTTTCTGGAGCTGAGATGTATGATGCTCCCAAGGTAAGCCAGTGGGTTACCATGGCTGAGTGGGGAATCGAGCTCTGGTGTCCAGGGTCATTGCCTAATGCTCAAACCACTGCAAAGAGATGGGCAAGGTTTCATGTCCTTTTGTGTAAGAAGCATGCCAGTTTCTGCAGAACACTGAAAGATATTTATACGTGAATGTACTATCTTCAGGTATTGTACATGTTAATAGGGTTATGGGGCTCTATTGCTGGATCTCAAAATCAGATGGCATTCCAGCCTCTACCTCAAACACAAGTAGAAATCCTGATTGCAAGTGGTTCCAGCAAAGATCCATAGTCAGCAGTTGCGTAGGAATGGGGGGTGCAGGGTAGGAATTGCCCCGGGCGGCAACGTTTCTGGGGCATCCCGGCCTGTAGCCACACCCCCGCGTGCCCCGGCCATGCCCCTGCACAGTGGCCACGCCCTCGCACTGTAGGCCCTCCCTTCCCACCCCCCCTCCACACACTCCAAGCTCTGCTACCAATAGTCAGTAACATTTGCAGTGGTAGGCTGCAGAGCAGCACAACCTCACTGGAGCAGTGCCTGTTCCTCTTATACATAACATTCTCTTCACAGATGTAACATATAAGGAAGAATTTAGTTTGCCACAAAGAATGTCTAAAGATGCATAATTAATCGAATAAAAAGAAGGGGGTCCTTCCTCCAACTTTTCCAAGGCAACAGACATATACAAGAGATGTGCCTTTAGAATTTATAGGTCTTCTCTCTGAGACTATGACATTTCCAAATTGCACCTGCACATATTTTTAAGTGCAAAATGGAATATAATTTCACCTTTAAAATTAAGCAAGAAAAATGTCTATGTAATAATTGTGTTGTTTGAATTTAAGAACTTCAGTGGAAATACTGGGGACTTGGTAGTGCTTAAAAATATTTCAAGAATATTTCTATGTGTGCAGTACATCACATACATTTGAACGGATACAAATGTGAAAAATGTCCCCTATCTAGTAGATGCACAAGAAGTTTATATCCCCTGTTTTCACAAGCACTCTGCCATACTGCCACCCAACTAAAATGCATACGGGGAGAGCTTCAGAAGCAACCACTGTTGCAATATGGCTATCTGGAAAATGAATTATCTTGATCCATTTCAATTTGTCTTCAGAACTGATTAAAATAAAGAAATAACTTTCTGTCTTGACAAAAAGATACACTGTCTGACTATCTTGACAGTCACTCTGTGGGAGCTGAATAGGGTGAATGTTTTCCTCTTGGTTCTGCTGGCCTTTTCAGAAGCTTTTGGTAATATCACAGGCTAATGGCCTGTGGAATCTCTCAGTGATCTGTTTGTCTCCCATCCTATTTAACATTTACATGAAAGCACTGCGAGAGGCTGTCTAAAGATACATGATTCAGTGCACCAATATGCTGAAGACACCCAATTTTCCTCTCCTTTCCATCTAAATCCAATGAACATTCTATACATGTGGTTACCTTTGAAGAGTGATGGAGATGATCCAAAATGTGGTGACAGCACTGTGTTGGACACTGGTTACATGGAACATTAACTCCTCTGCTACAACAGTTCTGCAGTTTAATAATCCATTTTTAGGTATGAAAGTGCTAGTGATGACCTATAAAGTGCCATACAAATTGAGTTCAAGGTATCTAAAAGATTGTATGCTTCCATATACACGTGTTTGGGCACTGAGATCTCCAAGAAAGACTCTATTTTTTCTTCCACCTTCAGAGATACATTCAGTGAGGAGATCAAGAAAGGACCTTCTTAGCAGCAGCCCCAGGTTATGTAACTCTCTACAAAGGGAGGTTAGGCTAAGAACCCTGTTGTCAGGGAGGCAAATACCTTTCTATTCAGGTATTCCATTCAGCAACTGCTGCCTGCATCAGGGGTTTTAAACTGGTGTACTGGGCTTGTTTAATTTGCACAATTTATTCTGCTTTCCCTGGAACTTCTTATTTTCATTTAATTTCCAGGCTGTGTGGCTCCTTAGTCCACTACTGGCTGAAGTCATGATTTTGATGAGTAAGTATTCATCCCACATTCTATCAGCAACAGTTCATTATTTCACTGAATAAAGCTCAACAATGAGCATGTCACCTTATAAATTGGGGGTCCCGGGAGGGACACCTAAATAACCAAACCAAACAAGCAAAATGGGGAAAATTAGCTGGAGCACTCTCTTGGCTAGCGAGAGGCAGGGCAACACAGCGAGATCTTTTATCCTATGTATACCGGTTCAGGTCAGTGAGGAGTCAAGCAGTTTAAAATACTAACAGTTTTGTTAAGCAAGAAAAATAATAAAACTCAAGCACACCTAACTAGTAAGGAAAGAAAGAGAGTTTTGTGGAGAAATAAGCAATACACCACCTGTCCAAAGTCCTGAAGACACCAACTGGGGAGAAGAAAGGAAACTCGGTGTGGAGACCGAGGGGAACCTGCTGAGCCAAGCGGCAGCAAGACAATCCGGCGAGAGTTCCGGACGGTTTCAGTGATTCAGCAAGGTTTTAAGTGATTTCAGCCAAGTCCAGCGAGAGTTCCAGTGATTCAGCAAGAGTTTAAGTGATTTTAGCAAGGTCCAGCGAGAGTTCCAAAGAGCTCTCAAAAACAGGGCAACTTTTATAGGGACAGAACGACTGCAGGCTAGTCTGGTCTTTGCAAGAGAACAATGAGTTTTGGTCTGGGGACAAAGGCTCCGAAAGGTTGGAATTTGCAGGATTGAGTTATGAACCGAATTGACGACAGTATGGCTGAGATGTAGATGCGGCTAGCTCGGCCGTTAAGTACCTGGCTTGCCAGGGTGTTTTCACAGGCAAAGAGTCCTCTTTGTCTTGCAATCAAGGTGTTTGTTTTCGGGTGGCTACCCCCTGAAGCGGAACTGGCTATATCTGGTCCTTTACAACTATCACCCATGCCTAGCTTCGCGCTTCTCCAGCGGAGCCTTACAAACACTTAGCTGGTGGCAGGAAAAAGGGCCGAATTACGATATCAAAATGATATCTTAGTTCACCAAAGACCAGACCAGAATGCCATGGTAACAGGCATGTGATGGAAAGGCAATCAGCAAGTGAAAAAGAGGAGCATTCACTCACAAACATTTGCACTATGCTATAAGCATCATGATGCAAAGTCACAAGGTGCTTGTGAAATGGGAGAAAAGATGATGTGGTGTATTATCTTAGGTTCTGAAACTGTAATCTTTTACTCCTTTTCTGTTTTACTGTACATTCTTCATATGATTTGCTTTGTTACATAATTTGCTTTATAATCCCCCAAAAATGTATGTACAAAATTCTGAACTGTCGTTTTCATTTGGGGAAACCTCAAAGTACAAAACGTTAATATGAATATTTCTCCAGGAGTAATCCCCTCTCCACTCTTCAGCAGCAAGCTACTGAGGAATGTCATTTTCTCAGCTTCTTGAAGACAAGATGACAAACTGGTAGGCAGAAATGTAAAGTGCCATAATTGAAGAACAGATTTCTATTCTTTATGTTTAAACAGTCACTGTCACCAAGGAAATTTCTAAATTATGTGTTTGAAGGCGTTCTAATGCTACAGCGTTGAAAGACAACCTACATTCATTGCATGGGCCTTATCTGCTCCATGTAACAGAAAGCACTTTCCTCTCTCATCATTATGTGTACCTCAAATTGTGGGTAATACTTTACGCATCTGAAGAAGTGGGCTGAGTTGTTGGAAACTCATACTTTCCTACTGTCTCAATTTGGCAAGAACAGTCACTATTAATCCTCTGCCATCCTCCTTTTTCAGCTGCTTTTAAAATGTCTCACTTTCTCTCTTTTCCTCCTACTTTCTCCCTTTCTCCTCAGCTTACTTTAACTGTTGTAAACTAAATTCAAAGTACAAAGTGCAAAGTGAATTCAAAGCTTTGTTCAGTTAATTCAATAGGGTGGAGAACAGGCAGGGCGGTCTTGCCCCTCTCAATAGACTCAGGCAAAAGTAAACTGTAAAAAGAGAAGTAAACTATGTGTTCTTCTCTATTAAGAACTTTGTTATCTTGATCACACTCTGATGCTGCTTGGTCACACATGTCCCAGTGTTTATCTGTGAAATGTTGGGGGGTTAAGAAAGCTTAAAAGAATCACCATAGCGCAGTGGTTTCAGTACTGGACTATGACCCTGGAGACCAGGTTTTGATTCCCTGCTCAGCCATTGAAACCCACTAGGTGACCTTGGCCATCTCACATTCTCTCATCCTCAAAAATCCCTATGGTAGGCTTGCCTTAGGGTTGCCATAAGTTGGAAACAACCTGAAGGCACAAAACAACAACAAGAAAACTTGTGCCATAATAAATTGATTAGTCTTTCAGGTGCCCTGGGACTCTGTTGCGTTAGGTACTGTTAAGTGATATACATTTCTGTGCCACTCATCCCTAGTTTTAACAACCTTTCAGCTTTGTTCTTTAGTTGATCCTACAAGTAAAAGAAGTCACTTTTTTGAAAATGCTCTTTGAGGTTCCGGATTTCAACATCCTACAAAGCAACCAAAATTATGCCTTCAGAACCACAAAACCACATTTCACAAAACAATTCCAAGGACCTACCGTACACCACAGTTGTTTACTCATGCCCTGTAGTAGGAAGCACCATCCTATCTAGATGACAGATAATGATCACACCATACAAAGTCAACATGTGGTTCTGAACACACACTATCTCTCACTATTTCTAATTATTAAATCATCTACTACTGTGCTCCTGCCCTTTGAGGCATAACTCGGATGGAAGAGGATACCCATTCATCACAAGTATAAGATTGTTTCCTTCTTCCTTGGAATCAGTGCTGCACCGTTTTCCTTTGTATGGCTTAGAATGCCTACTAAAGAGAAGCGATTTAGTAAAATTTAGTAAGTTACTCACTACCCCCAGATATCATGGAAGCTGGTTCGTTACATTTGGCCCTCCATATCCGTGGATTCTGTATCCACAGATTCAACCAATCATGGCTTTAAAATATTAAAAGAAAAAATCCAGAAGGCAAACTTTGATTTTGCCATTTTATATAAGAGACACCACTTTACTGCACCACTGTACATAATGGGACTTGAGTATCCATGAATTTTGGTATACATGAGGGGTCCTGGAATGAAGAACTAGCAGATACTGAGGGCCCAGTGTATAATATCCACATAAAAATACATGCCAAATGAATGCTAAAAGCAAATTGTAAATTTCATTTTTAACATCGTATCTTCAATCCTAATTTTATTGTACCCTGAAGGGTTAAACATCACTCTCCTCCTGTGGCCAGATGGACTAAACCCCACTCTCCTCATGGATTTTCAAAACTCAAGTAAAAGGCTAGGGATGAATGGCTTATTTTGTACCCAACACTGTCATTCCCTATGCTACCATTACACATTTAGAGTAAAATCTAACATATTAACCCTTAGAAGTAAGTAATACTGAATACAGCGAGACTTGCTTTTGAGTAAACACAGGTATGAGGATAATGCCTAAGTCTTATCTCTAATTTTTATCCCTTGTGTGCTTAGTGAAGTTATAGGGTTATAATCTTCTTTTGACTCCACAAATTCCTCCCTCCAGATTTGTAAACTCTGTTGCCTTTAATTAACATCTCCACAGATTTCCAGGTTCATGCCTCTATGTTTGTCTCCCGCTCCAAGAAAAGGAATGTGCATATTAAGTAGTTCTTCTTAAGGCCTGTGTAACTTTTGTATCTGTTTGAAGCAGATGATGATGATGATGTTAGCACAATGAGATCTGAAACAGCTGATCTCCAGTGGTTAGATTCAGCTTGCAGCAACATTCCTCAAAATGTAGAGTAAAATACTAATCTCAGGGGCATTACTTCTAAAACATAGTAGAATTAAAAACTTGTGCAGGATCTGTCCTTCAAATGAAACAAATTTATTCATCCTAAATTAGTTTCTGATTGTTCCTTTGATAATTATGTACACAAACCCATGATCCTTTTAGGATCACCTAATTAGTACCGACATGATTTCATCTAATTGCTGCTGTAATTGGAATATATAGGATTTACCTCCTTTCACAATAATTACATCTGCATTTTAGTATAAATTATGGAACAGTTTATTTAGTTTATAGATTATTTCCCACATATGGAACACAACTCATTAGGATGCTAGTTACTATAATCACAGTTGTGACAAACATTTTCTAGCAAGAGCTCCCCTGAATCATATGTCTGCAGAGCAAACCTTTAAAAGCATGCCCGTGGGATAGAGAGACCCATAAAAGTAACAGAACATGGTTTAGTAACATATATACATCCTACTGTGATTTAGAGCAAAAACTTAGATCTATTAAAAACCCAGCCTGCTCAATATAAACACAATAACCCACCAGGCCAGAGGGCTAAATTAAAAATATCCATGCACCACATTCCCAAACTGCTGTCAAATTTATGCCACAGCCTGTCATTTTTAATTACTCCTCATTTAAGTATTTCATTACAAAACTATTACTTAACTCCATCTTAATTTTCAGCTTTACATTTTGATCTCTGATCATGTATTCTGAGCTTATTTTTGTTCTAAACATCCAAATAAAATTTAGGAAGCATATTAAGGAAACAGTGAATTAGGAATGTTCTGGCCAAAAGACAAAACATTAAATGGTTTGTAAAATCTGTGGATACTTTTTCTGCTTGGAGCTACAAATTATTATGAATGGAAAACAGAAGACAGAAAATAGCAATTGATTTAGTGTAGAGGAAAGAGTGTGAATTATTGATTCTCATGTGGAGAGAGTCAGCTAAAATCAATGGAGTTGTATCCACTCGTTTATATTTGTTATATATTTGGCTTAATGGTTTGTGTTACTGAAATTATCAAACTGGCCAGCACTGAGAAAGTTACAAGAAGTTACATAATTCTTCACAACGACAGGCAGAAAATCTGGCTAATTCATAACGTACCCTAATCAACAAACTCTTCCAATAAAAAGTACACCAAATTGCAATTTACGAATTCCAAGAAATGCTACCTCTCAATGTAGAAGGACACTGACTAGTGTCCTGGGTGTCTTCAGCGTTCTCGGCTAGCACAGTCCATCATTTTGGAGTTAACTCTGGAGGCAATTTTCTATGTTTCACAGCACTTTTTTGTAGTGTTACCTGAAAGCTGGTCTGCCCAAGACATTCAGATGCCCAAGAAAGGAAAACAAAATGGCGGCCTGCCTCCTGACTGGTAATAATACATTATACAACCCCACAGTTCAGCACTCTTGAGGGCACACAAAATTTTGCTGCCTTACAATTGGGCCACTCTTTCTAGCTGGTCCTTCTTGTAGACGGTTTGGCCCACATAGACTGTGCGCCTTTCTAGTTTTGATTCTGGATTCTGTTTCACTTACTGAGATCAAGTCTACCAGGCAGCACATGTTTTATGGCTGAGGCTAGTTGAAACTCTCACTACTTGCCTTTAAAGTTAATTCAGAAGCATAAGCTTTTATTTGTACTTTTGGCAGCTCTGCTTGAAGGTGTTTTTTTCTGAAACAACTAATGACATGACCCTCAACTCTAACAGTAATTTTTCTAAATATATATTGTCTGAAGAGAGAGAATACCCTTTCTGGTATGCAGATAAGGCAACACAGTGCTATCCTTACAAAGTGCCACTTTTATATAAGTACCTGCTTTCTTCCAGAGTATTTACCATTTTTAAGCTTGCTTTCTGTCAACAGCTCTTTTATCCCTCTTTGTTGCCATTTTATTTCTGCTGACTGTCAAGACAGTTTTTGGGCAAGCCTGGCATATATCAGTAAATTCCACATGCAGCTCTTGCTTTTTTAAGGGAGCATTCTTGATCTTTCTGCCAAGATGGAAGCTCTAAATACTTTTCAAACAAAGTAAACATTAGCAAAGCCAGATTAAGTGGTATTCTATTCTGTGTTAGCAGCCTTGGTTATACAACTGAGACTGACAAACCAGCTTCTTGAGAGAATAGTGGTGGGTCAATCAATTTTTTTAAAAAAATTTTATTAAAATTTTCATGAAAAAAACCCTGTAAAAAAACCCCCTCCCCACTTCCGGACATAAATTTTTCCAGTTGAATCTGTGTTTAACATTCTATTCCATATAAACATTCAGTTCCATACATTATCTAGATCGAGGGAGGTACTGGTACCACTCTACTCTGCTTTGGTTAGACCTCATCTTGAATGCTATGTCCAGTTCTGGGCACCCCAATTCAAGAAGGACATGGTCAAGCTGGAGCAAGTACAGAGGAGGGCGACCAAAATGGTGAGAGGCATGGAAGCTATGCCCTATGAGGATAGACTTAGAGAGCCAGGGATGTTTAGTCTGCAGAAGAGAAGGTTAAGAGGGGACATGGTAGTCATGTTTAAATATCTGAAGGGATGCCATGTAGAGGAAGGAGAGGGCTTGTTTTCTGCTGCTCCAGAGACCAGGACAAGGAGCAATGGATTCAAGCTGCAGGAAAGGAGATTCTACCTGAACCTCAGGAAGAACTTCCTGACAGTCAGGGCTGTCTGGCAGTGGAATCTGCTGCCTCGGAGTGTAGTGGAGTCTCCTTCCTTGGAGGTTTTTAAGCAGAGGCTAGATGGCCATCTGTCAGGAATGCTTTGAGGGTGTTCCTGCATAGCAGGGGGTTGGACTAGATGACCCGTGTGGTCTCTTCCAACTCTACATTTCTATGATTCTATGATTCTATCTCTATTTTACAACAATCGTAAACTATTACTTTTAGCTTATATTTTACTATTTACATTTTATCTTTTATCACCTCATTTTGTCTTCCTTCTTTCTCACAGCCTTCTTTCTTTTCCCCTATTTCATTCTTTTATCCAGTTCAATACCTCTCGCCATTGTCTTTCAAAGCCCTGGACTGGCTTATTTTTAAGTGAAAAAGTTAGCTTTTCTGCCGCTACCATATCCAGGACTTTGAATTTCCATTCTCTTATATCAATATACTTTCCTTCTTTCCAGTGTTGAGCATAAGTCAATCTTGCTAGAGTTATTATATATAACAATGTCTTTTGATGAAATCTTATTTCCCTTTGTTGCCCTAACATATTCAACAAATAAAGTTCTGGCTTCATTTCAAAATTAAAACCATACATTCTTTGAACTTCATCATGTATTTCTTTCCAAAACCTTTTTTTGCTATTTTGCAGGTCCACCATATATGAAAAAAAGATCCCTCTTTCTCATCACGTTTCCAGCATTTTCCATTCCCATTTCCTGTTATTTTTTTCAGTTTTACAGGCGTCATATACCATCTATATAATATTTTATAAAAAATTTCTCTTAAATTCAAACTTGGTGTAAATTTTACATCTGTCTTCCATGCCCTTACCCATGCGTCCAACTCAACTGGATATCCTATATTTTGAGCCCATCTAACCATGTTATTTTTAACAATTTCTGGTTCCATCTCTCTTTGTAACAGTATTTTATAAAATCTAGAAATTCTCTTTTTCTAGTGCCCTTTCATCAATACATCCAATTCATTTTCATTTCTTTCAAACCCATATAATTTTTGATCCATTTTAAATCTCCCTTTTATTTGTCTCCATGGGAACCAGTTAATTTCATGGCCTTGCTCTTTTAATTCCTCTTCTGTACTCATTCTTAACTTTGTACCATCCTTTTTCAACAGCTCTTGATACGGCAATAATTTTCTCTGTTTTGTTGGAGCAATACTAAATGCTTCTTGGGATGAGGTCCACATCGGAAGTCCTCTATAAAATTTATGTTTTATTTGTATTCACGCTTTCAATAGAGACTTTAAGATACAATGATTGTTAAAGTCTTTATTCACCTTAACTTTGTCATAGCATAAGTATCCGTGCCAATCAAATCTGTTTCCTATTCCTTCAACTTCTTTTATTGTTGTATTTTCCACTTGAATCCAATCTTTAATTGTTTCTACAGCATGCTTGATAATATATTTTCAGTGATGGCACATCAAAACCTCCTCTCTCCTTTGCATCTTGTAATGTTTTAAATCTTATTCTTGGTTTTTTACCTTGCCAGATAAACTTCCTTAGTCTTTTTTTCCATTCTTTAAAGATCTTTTCTTCTCCTATTATTGGCAAATTTTGGAACAGGAACATTAGCTTAGGCAATAGAGACATTTTAAAAGCATTTATTCTTCCTAAAAGAATATTTATACAAATTTATATTTGTCCATTTTGCTTTGAATCTCCTTCCATGTCTTCACGTAGTTGTTATCAAATAATTCTTGATTTTTATTTGTTATATTTATGCCTAAATATTTTATTTTTCTTACTATTTGATATCCTGATCTGTTTTCCAAATTTTCTTGTTCTTTTTTTGATATAGTTAATGTCATCATCTCTGTCTTTTCTTTATTTATCTTATATCCTGCTATTTATCCATATTTTTGCAAGATTTCCTTCAACCTCTGTATTGAATCTTGTGGTTCTCCAAGAAATATTATTACATCATCTGCAAAGGCTTTGTACTTTATCTCCTTCCTTTTTGTTTTTAATCCTTTCATTTGTGGGTCTTCATTTATTGCCAGCAGTAATACCTCGAAAACTGCTATAAATAATAACGGTGATAACAGGCATCCTTGCCGTCAATCAATTTTTAAATTACCATCAAAGACATTATTACATTAACACTCCACTCGTAGTTGCTATTTATCCACCTGTCTTTAATACAATAATTAAACAAATTTGAGCTCTTTGATTTTCTAGGGAACTTCTGATGATGAAACAAGTAAGATGGAGACTAGAATAACATCAGCAGAAAACTTGCGAGTGAAGGCAATGACACAATGTCCAGAACTTATCTGAAGGCTCACTCCACGGCAATGTGGGCAGCAGAAAGCTATTCCTTTCTGCCAGCACTGTATCTGTAAAGAGCTGGCCAGCAGAGGTCCTTTATACCCTGGCCTACAAGAGAACTAGATCACCTGACAGCCTCCTGTTAACAACTTTCCCAGAATTTTGTATGCAAAATTGCTCTGATTTGGATGCTATGGTTAATACAGACCTGGTATAACTTTGGCTCCCGCCACTCCAGTGAAAATGGATATTTTTCAATTTGTACACCCTGTGCATGTGGACAGGATTCTGGGCGAGGTAAGGGCTACCACATGTGCCCTTCCTGGCTCATTAAAACAAAACAAAACACAGAGGGGGACTGACGAAGCGGCCGAGAGAGTGGTCAATGCCTTGCTACAAAAAGGTGGAATTACATTATGCAGTTATAAAGGAAGCAGTTATAATGTCATTGTGGAAAACCCCCTCCCTGGATCCCACCACACTGGTTAACTACTGGCCAGTTTCCAGTATTCCATTTCTGGGCAAAGCACTGGCCTCTCAGCCCAGTGGTTCTTGCATAAGATGGGTTTTCTAAATCCATTTCAATTTGGTTTCAGGCCTGTCTTTGGTTCAGATACTTTGAATTGTCTTAGTGGGCCACCTATGCCAGGAACTAGACAGGAGGAGTGTATTCCTGTTTACATTCTAGGCTGCCCTGCTGGGACAGGATTTGGAGGCACCTGTTACAGTAGCTCCAATCCTACGTGGAGGGATTAACCCAGAAGTTGGTGCTAGGAGACCCTTGCCCAGTCCTCTGGCTATGGTTCCCTCCCTAAAGAGGCCTTCCATGGTTTCTTTCTAGAAGCGAAAACTTCTTTTTATTTCACCACGCCTCAGAGAACTAATTCCAGATGGGGAAAAGGCTTTTATGCATTATCTGTTATTTGTTGTTGATGCTGTTTTTAGTGAGTATGTTTTAAACTGATTTTAACATGATTTACACTGTAAATCTTAATTATGTGTAATTTTATCTGTACTTGTTTTAACTTTTTAAACAATGTTGAATTCAAGGGCTAGGGAAAGGGCAAGATATAAAATAAATAAACAGTGACCGAGCAGCAAGCATCCTGATTTTGGCCTCATGGCAACCCATACATTTTAATGTAAACTTCTTATGCAGTGACATTTTCCCCTGAATTGATATAAAATGAATCTTTTATCCTTTTGTTGCTCCTCAGAGAGAATATTTAAAGGCATCTAGTCCTTACAGTTAATCAGGTCTTGGGCTGAAAATACAGGGCTGAAAAACTGCTGTAACACTGAGCATCTTTGAGGATGTGGGTAGGTACAGTTTTTCATGTCTAACACATCTGAACTAATCCATCTATTTAATTTTTAACATTATAATTTTAACATTCAAGGCAATCTCATTTCCCAGTTAGGATAGCCAGGCTCAGAGCATCCCAGGCACTGAAATTTAAGGACAAAACTAGACTTAGTTACGGCTCCTGGTGATATCACAAGGGGCTTGAACTTGCTGATATAATTACACATGATAATGAATAAGGATCCACCACAGCTACTTGGAGTATGCTTCCAAATAAAAACAAAAGTTCAACAAATAAGAAAATAGTTTTGTCATTAGAAACCAGGTATTCCAAAGGCCTACTTTAACCAGAAAAAAGAGCCCAAACCTTTTCCCAGCTCTGTTTTTAACAGCTTTGCAAGCACGGATTTTAATACATGGGAGCTGTAGTGCAAAAAAAGAAACTTTTCCAGGCAAAAATAAAGTTTTCTCAACTCTGCTTTTAATCATTTGCTATCATTTACCAGTGTCTCACACTGGTCACATTTTCATTCCTCTTTTTTAAAAAAATATTTCAGTTGTGTAACCCTCCCTCATGTCTGTAATAATCATCATATCATAATCTGCCATCATCATCATCACCACCACCACCACTGTTTTTCTGGGAGAGGGGAATTAAGATGGTAATGGTTTTACAGCTTTTAAACTGCTGATAAGCTAACATATACCAGTCTTTATTTCATGGTCTTTCGAGGGTAGGGCAGATTGGACAGATTGAGAAAAAGCAGTAGAAAGATAGTGAATGCTGCCAGAAGTGAGAGAAGGAAAGAGAAAGAGAGCAGGGGAAGGAAAGAGAAGACAAATACAGCTAGGAGAATTTGGGCTGGGTGAAGAACAAGGCGGAAAAGAGTGACTGGGAGATGTGTGGAGGAAGAGAGAAAGGAGAAAAGGAGATCGGAGAAAACAAAAAGAGTAAGAAAGAAGGTCGAAGAATAGAAGGGTAACAGCATTAGTCTGGTGTTGTGAGGGCAGGGGAAAGAGGACAAGAAAGAGGGACTTAAGAGAACTGGGGAACAAGTAAGAAGATGAGCAAGTAGGTACAAGATGGCGAGGGCAAGGGAAATAGGATAGAGAGAGTGAAAGCAAGAATTAAAAGAAAGGAATCAAGTACCTAAGCAGAACTGAAGAAGAAATTCATTCATATGAAGCTTTTTGCTAACAACTGCGCAATGCATGTGTGCCTCAGTGCTAGGAAGGAAACCATATTCCACTTTCAATCATTTAGGGCAGGGTGAGGCCACTGTGAACAAAACTGAGAGAGAGAGAGAAGGAACAACGTAGCAATCTGGCAGTATTCTACTGAATGATTCCTGAGTTACTGAACAGTGAGTCAGCTCACTTCTCCTTCTCTCTAGGCTTTGACGCTGGCCATTGTTTGAGAAACTCTGAAGGCTGAGGTGGCCAAGTAGACAGAAGCCACTCTGAAGGAGCTAGCAGCAGTGGAAGCCAACAGCATACAACATTTGTTTGCAAGGCAGTACTCTTGTCCTGCAATTCTTCCCTTTGTCCTGAAACCTGAGACTCAGGGCCAGATCCTGAGATATAAGACTCTGTTCCCCGCTCTTATTTATTTTGTAGCTTATTCTGACAAAAAGGAAGAAGCTTGCTGCTGGAAGGAACATCAATAACCCACTCTGTGAGAGACATTCAAACCAGTTTAGACACTTTGTCCTACTTTTGAATCCAGACTATTCTTCCACATGCCCCCTGTTGCTTTTGGTGCCCCAGCTTCATGCTGATACTCTTCGTCACAATCTCTGTACTGTTAACCAACCACATAGCTTCTAATTTCCACAAGTGAATTATGACATGAACTACTATTCCCAAGGTATTATGAGAAGAGAGATAGGGGATTAAACCAGGGTCATTCTGTCATTCAGGAGACTGAACTACAGCTCTCTAACAAAGATTCTAAGTACCATAACAGCTGCAAATTCCAGGATTCCTTCCAATGAAGCCAAAACATAATTCTGTAAAGTTTCAGTAAGTCTTCAATAAAGATATTGCTGCATGTGAAGCAGTTCAGAAAACAACTGAACTTGTTAAATATAATACAGATTACTTTTAGTCATTAAGAACTAAGGATTTCATACTCTTTAGTTACAGTACGGGGGGGGGGGTCAAGATTAAGGCTCCAAATTAAGTTCCTCATAACTTTGAAACTTTTAAATATTTAAAGCAAGTAAAATGTAATCCTCAGGGAACAGATACAATACAATGAAAGTAAAAGACAGGCAAATATTACCACCTGTCAATACAAGGAACATTAAAAAGTAATAGCATTAATAGTTTATGGTTTGCTGAAGTGCTTACAGATGGAAATTCAAGAGCTCTGTGCATAAACTAACCATGTGAAAAAGGTACTATAATCTAATCTACTATAATTACACAATTATTAATGAACTTGCTGTTGATAAACAATGCAAGCATTAGGATATTATTATTTTTTTACCACTAAATGATAAAGAAAGCTGTTTATCCTCTTTCTACTATACTCTCAGTTAATAAGATCGACGTTGCAGATGTTCATGTATGTGGCATTGATGTTTAATGGTGCGTAATGCTTTAGGTGGTTCCCATAACCTCGCTTTGTCTGGTATGAGCTTACTCAATTGATATGATAATAGAGAAAAGAGGGCTGAAACAAGCTGGGCTGTCCTAGCACAATTTGCATAGCTTTTAAATTTGCCATTATTTGATAGCCAACTGCTTATAGAATTCTTGTTCAGTTGTCGCTGACAGCAATATATTGTACAAACAGAACTACAGAAATGTCTGAGCAGGTGGCATTGTGGAGAGGACAGGCAAAGAATAACCAGCTTATCACATTTTTAGTATCAATTATTCAAACTGAATTCTGCTACTTCTTTTGTGAATAAAGTTCAATAGTCATCATATTTGGTCCAGGTCCTATGGAGTGTATCACACAAATACAGGCCATCAGATTGAGGATACTCTGTTCCACAAATTTACTTTTTTTCCTCTCTCTAAAATAATTGCCTTTGAGAAGTTTATCATCTAACTATGTCAGACCATACTGCTTGCCTTGGGTCCTTCAGATGTTTGACTGTACTTTCCAGATTTGATCTGCATCTCTCCTAGACCACACTGCTTGCCTCTGATGCTGGCAGGCTTATACAGGCATAGATAGTAGCTACAAGTTACTTAACCTAATCAAGTGTTCCTACAAGTCTGTCTCAATTATAACAGGATAGCTAAATAAGCAAGCAAAATAATCACATTTAGAGAAAAAAAAGCATAGAGGTTATATTACACAAAACCTGTGCAGGGATTTAAGGTGTCAAGCCCCATTTTATCTAAATATAAAATAGGTTACAAATGTATAGAAATTTCTCATTTCATGCTGTCCTCAGGAGACTACAAAAAAGTATTATAAAATCTAATAATTGACACCATTATTGTCAAGAGAAGATGAATGAGTTTGACAACAGCAGAAACAGCAAAATATTACATGAAGCTTTTCAATGCATGAGCACCTGAACAATGGCTACTTTAACAGAATGACTATTGATCTCAGTGGATCAGACCCAAAGGCAGTAAGTTAATCTCTCCAGAAATATTTCAAGCCAGCTAAATATTTTGCAGTAAGACGTCATATCATGGCTTTTTTACTCAACATGATTGTTAGGTATGATTCAGACATGTTAATGAAAAATTTCAAAACTATGAAACAAAACAGCAAACAATAACAAATGAGAAGATCCCTTGAAATATATAGGAGCAATTAGGACAGTTGGGGTGAAGCAGCATATGCTGTAGGAGTGCTAGATTTGTTAACTAGAGAGGGATTCTGTGCCTTTAATGACTGCATAGAAGAGAAAATTTGAGCAGGTGTTGCTTGTCATCCAAGCAAGTAACAAGCCACAAGTAACAGACAAGTTGGAGCAGGTTCAGAGAAGGGCAATGAAGATGATAAGACATATAGAGAATAAAACATATGAGGAAAGGTTGGAGGAGCTTGGCAAATTCAGCTTGGTGAGGAGAAGCCTGAGGGGTGACAGAGCTGTAAGCACCTCAAGGGCTACTATAGATCCTGTTCCTCTGCTGCCCCTTAGGGTAGGCCCAGGTCTAATAGTTTGAAGTTAGTAAAAAGTAGATTTCACCTGAACGTTTGAAGGAACTTTTTGATAGTAAGAACAATTGGGCAACTGAACCAATAGCTAAAGAGGTAGTGGGGTTTCTCTGTACATCTTGTAAAAGGGACTGGACAGCTCCTGCTAGGTATACTTTGGCTTGGAGATCCTACATTGAGCAAAGGTTGGACCCATGAGGTCCCTTCCAACTCTATAACTGTGTAATACCTGATTCTACGACGGTGTAATACCTGCTGAAATCACTTCTTCTACACAACCATTAACAGGACAGAGGCCTTCTCCAGGTTTCACTGTGGCAACCCTAGTGTGCTTTAAGACTGTATCACTTAAGCATGCACATGGAAAATCAGAAACATCCAGAATGATACAGCAGCAAAATGGATCATATTACTTTCAGAATTATTTCTCAGATATTTGAGGTGAAACTTTGCTTTTCCCCAGACATTTTAAATAAAAAACGCAAAATTGAAATAATATATTGGTTTAAAACAATACTGAGCTGTGCTCATATGCTAAAAGTTTATACTATATAAGACAAAGCAGCAGATTTAATCACTGAACTTAGAGTTTTAAATTCAAAGCATCTTGAACCTGGGCACTATGACATTATTAGTAAACCATTAATGGCCTGAAACAAAAAGAAATGTTATTAATTAAAGGAAAAGCAAGAAAAAGTTAAAAAAGGAAGTTCTATGAAAAGTACTGAAAATGACCTAAGGTGCCACAGACATTGATTTTTCTGCGCTCCTGTAAGACAAAAAAAGTTAACATCAATAAAGTATTGATGTATTACAAAATCTGCTGTAGGCCAGCTTTTAAATCTAAGCTTGTTGGCCTAAAAAGAAAAGAAAGCAAATAAAAAAAAAGAAGACAGGAGTGATATAGTTCTAGTAATATGGTTAGGTATATTTACAGGAACTTAGCTTCAATTTCAGTATAAGAAACTGCTAACACTCCTTGAAATAAATGGCAAAAGCTGACAGATTTTAACAGACCTGGCTATTCCTTATCATTAAAAAAATATGTTTGATCTGCATTGTATTATATATGATTAATATTTTTTTTCAACACCACCTATATAACAGTTATTAAAGAACAGGAATGTGAGTCGGGCTTCAAGGAGCTTGCAATCTAAAATTTAGTGCAGGCAGAGAAAACAGAGGAACAGGAGAGACAAACAGATAGAGATGATGGGTGAAAAATATGCATCCATTATATCTATTAGTCTCAATACTCAATTAAACACAAGGGATGGCATCATAAAATTCATGGGAAAGAACGCTCTGAGGAAGGAGCGGAATGTAGGAAGAGCGATGGCATCATGAAGGTGCTCAGGTGAGCAGTTCAGCTGTAAGAGAGAGCAAAAAGTGGGGAACTGTGGTGTCAGCTGAGAAAGGATGCTGTGGGTGGAGAAGTGAGGATCATAAGGATTTATCAGGAAACTGGACCAGAGAGATAAGGAGAGGAGGCTCTGGAGGACTTGATCTAAGAATAGATAGGTGGTGTAGCGATATAAGGATGATCCAAGGATAATCACAGGATTATTAAATATGAGTATTAAGGAAAATCAGATTAAGATTCATGAAGATCAGAACATTATGAAAGCAACAATAAATAGTTATTTAGGCTTGCAGAGTTCTGGAGGCAGAGGCTGAGGTGAAACAATGGAAGACCACAGCATAAAAGGGCACAGTAGTCAGTGAATGATACGACCAGAGTCTGAACCAAAGTATTTGTCAAGGGACAGAGAAGGGATGTCCACCTAAAAAATGCTAACCAGTGTGGAGAGTAGTCTTGTATCAGTATGTTCTGTTTTGCTGTAATCATTCTACCAAACTGTACAAAGAGAAAGAGGGACTCATTCATGTTTAACCACTAACAGAGGGTCTACACATTCTAGCTCTTTTCTTAGTTCCTTTCACATATACCTCAGCTCCTTTCTCCTCACCATCCTACTGACTGTCTGCATTCAAACCAGGAGAAAGCATGGGGAGAGGAAGCAGGAACTGCTAACCACTTTTCACCCCACATATAGCATTTCTCATTCAGCCACCCGCTGCTTTTATGACCCTTTTCACATTTCCTCCTTCTCTGTTTCACACTGTCTTTGTAGAATGGAAAGGAAGACAAGGCTTTGTATGCCATGTCTTTGCAAAAACCTCCAAAACATTATTTTCTCAGCTGACTGCTCTTGTAGAAGTTGATCATCAACACAGGAGTGATCACAACTCAGAGTCACACGCTGATAGAAGGAAACTGACAGAAGAGTTAAACTGTACAGTTGAGAAGAGACACTATTTTCATTAGTAAAACTGGAGGTAGGCCCAGATAAACTATGTTATATGTTAAAGCTGAATGAGTCCCATTCCACATACGACACAACAATTCCATTTGTCACTGACAAAATACATGTTTGGATCATTTTGCCATTCATTTTAGGTTAACATATATACAAATCAATGTGTACAGCTGTAAAAATGTGATGACATGAAATAATACATTAAAAATGTTACATGTGTCCAAGCATATCGAGATGTCTGGAAATTTCAAAATTAATCCACAAAATGAACTATTTTTTTCCCCTTTAGTTGCCTTTGAATTATGCAAACATTGTTGCAGGAGCCCAGAGAACACAGATGTCAGGGTAGCTCTGAGTCACAAACGCCTGATTAACCATCTTCATACACTCTGGGGCTTCAGGATCAAAGGGGGTATATTGGCGATAGGCATCCAAGAGGCGTTCTAGAAACGTGCCGGGAGTCTCAGTGGCTTCCTGCATAACCTCGGTCACCTTTGTCATGTTGGTGGGTTTCTTCATTCCTACTCTCATAGCCTCCAAAAGCAGGGGTTGGTATTGTAGTAATTGTTCCATCCCTGCTGGCCCATTAGGATCCCAACGAGGATCTTCTAAGGGTACCCTCTCCCTCAACCAGACCTGGGGGTTGGGGTGTCCTTGTGGGGTCCTTTCCTGGGTTAGCCGCTCCATCTGTTGGATGATGCAGTGCCTCTCTTCAGTGGTAAACAAAGTTATCAGCAATTGCTGGCAATCTTGCCAATTGGGCATATGCGTTCCCATTATGCTAGAGCACAATTCCACAATCGTGGGGCTTCTCTGTGTACGAAGCATAATGGGTTTTCCAATTTAACAAATCAGACGTGGTGAAGGGCCTGTAAACGTAGGCTTGTACTGGTACAAAGCGGGGCTCCTGTTCACCCTGTCATGGGTT
This sequence comes from Iguana delicatissima, assembly GCA_948472985.1. Lineage (NCBI taxonomy): Eukaryota > Metazoa > Chordata > Lepidosauria > Squamata > Iguanidae > Iguana > Iguana delicatissima. The sequence goes on from CAOKZL010001588.1 coordinate 180,062, forward strand.
TGGGACCATCTGAGTGAGCTGTCGGAGTGGATACAAACTGGTCGTTGATTTGGCTCGTGTTCGGTTAGCTACTGGGGAATCTGCCTTAGGCGTGTTGCCGGTGAGGGGCGAACATAGAGCCTCTAGGGTTCCAACAGAATTTTTCAGCGTGTCACAATAGGAGTGTGCCGTGTCCTCCCAATCAGAACCTTTAAGGGGACCGGCCGGACTGGCAGTTGCCATCTGAGAGTAGTCTATGCTAGTCCCCTGAGATGAGACGGTGCTGCTGGGAGACGCCGTTGCTCCTGCGGCGTGAGGGGCGTGCTCCACCTCAATCCTGGCCGCCACTGGCACCTCTGCTCCAGTCCCTAACTGCTGATCTGGCCCCGCCTGAGGCGGTGTATATGGTGGCAGCGGTGTAAAGCCTAAGAATGGGACGAGGGGGGCCGATGGCTCTGTGGGTTCCTCTTCAGGAACTTCTAACACTGGTTTTAACTTTTTAGCCAATTTCTCCTTCCTCAACACCAAAACTTTTGCCTGTGACTCCTGGCATCTCAGTAACCACGGTGGGGAAGAACGCACTACAGTGTCCCATGAATCTATATAAGGGAACTGGTCTGGGCGCCCTGGATTTCCCACTATCACAGAATACACTTTGCTGATCTTATCACTTTCTAAAGACCCCTCTCGGGGCCATCCTACATTGAATGATGGCCATTCTACTTCACACAGAAACCGCAACTGTTGAGGGCTCATGGGGGGGTCTCCATAATCTCCACTAAACCCTTTCTTAAAGTTTTTCAGCATACACTGCAGAGGGGTGCAACCCTTGCTTCCGCCACCTCCCATGTCCTCCTGCCTAAGATGAGACAGACACAATAGGGGAAGGGAATGGTCGGTGAGTAAAGGGGTCTCACCGACCGACACACGAGGAATAAAACAGCACACGCACGTGTCACTGGCTGGTATCGCCAGACGATCACGGTCAATAGCCAGAACCGCAGCAACCAATCACTGCACAACAGTCACACACTTGCACACACAGTCCCTGCCTCCCGCCGTCCCGCATCACAAAGCGGAACAGTTTCCTTAGCGCTTTTACGGCTAAGTACTAGTGTCCGCTTGGGAGGTGATCAGGCTCCCCTTCCACCCTGAAGCGAGTGAGGCGTCTGGCCTCTAACCAGATTCTACTTGCCTAGGTCTTTTGACGGCGCAGCGGACCACGAACCACTTCTCTGAAGATGATGATTGCCAAATCGAACACAGAGGAAATTTTCAGTGGAGGCAGGGCCCAGTTTCTATACTCTGCTTCCAAGAGGAAGGTTCCCTCAGTTCAGCGCTTGCCGTTTGGGCGCCCCTAGCGCAGGTTCCCCCGTTCCGGCAAAAGGAGGTAGCCGGTGGGCCCAATGTGGGGCTCGTGCGCCAAGCCCCCCTGCCCGGCAAGGCGACTCAAGAGCAGGCAAAACGCCACCTTGGTGTCTCAGCGCCTGCAGCAATCCGAGTCATGGCACCATTTATGTTGCAGGAGGCCAGAGAACACAGAGACCACAGAGCAAGAAAAAGAGTAATTTATTACGCACGGGCTTTTGGCTGGATGTCTCCAAAAGACCAAAAGCCCTGAATTTAAGTTTCACAGCTCTTTTATAGACAAAGTTCACAGCATACACAAAGATCACAGGCAAAGATCGCAGGCATGTCTCGGTCCGCCCCTCCGGGGTCACAAATACCACATGCTGTTACTAGCTAATTACCCCCGCACTCAGACCTTGGAAAGTGCTTATCTACAATCAGCAATTACCGCAGCCAGTCAATAAACAACACCCTGGCTACATGATCAACATCCTAGCTACGTGATACATTGGCTCTCGTGACCTTTTTACCCTTCTTAAATCTTTCTCCGTTCCTCTGACCTAAGTCCCCAGCTTCTACTTTATTTCTACTTTATTATTTCTAATTCATACCTAAATCAACATGACAATTTGCAAATGTGTTTTGCCACATCATCAGTAGACAGTGCATATCCTTCTTACTGGATAGTCATGGAGCACAGACTTTATTTTTTTGAAAACATAAGATGATAGACTTATACGCAATACATATCCAAAACAGTTCTGTTAGTTAATGTGATTCACCAACGAGCAGATCTCCTAACACAAACAAAGGAATTCAACTGTAACATTCGTGAGTGTTAGGGACATAAACAAGGGTTACAAAGGACAGCAAAATAAAGATGGTTATAAGCACCTCATCTTGGTTTAGAATAGTCTTGTCTCTGTCAAATTTTTTCAAGGAGTACTTTGTGAAGAGGAGGCTTGCTTGTGGGTCATTTATTAGGCTAACTCCTTAGCAACAGGAAGTTTCCAGTGCAGTGATCACTGTGAGGTATAGTTTGACAAGGCTCCTGGGTCCTGATCAAGGCAAACAGCAGAGACCAACAAGATCAGCCAGAACGGCATGTCATGGCACTCATGCTCAAAATCCTCATGATAATATCTGCTTCTTCTTTGAGGTATTTCTTCTTGTTCTTTTTTGCATGTGGGCACTCCAGTGGCTGGAGTATCTGCTTTGTGAATCCTCACCTCCCACCCCTCATGAATTGAGTGAAAATAAAAGAAATGCTGCATGTACTGATAGAAGAAGACCACCTACATTCATCACGGTCATCTCTTCCCCAAGTTAAACACCCACTAAGTTATTTACCTTGCTTTTAAAAAGGCACTAGACAAGTAAGCAGCATTCTCCACTAATTCTTGCAAAGATGCTTTCAGTTGTCTGCCAAGACGCACAAGACAAAAGCTAGATTATATGAACACAAACAGATTGCTATTAAAGGGTGAAAAAGCTCTTCCACCATGTGGTTTAAAGTAGAAATCTTCATGTTATCACTTCCTGACACCATTCAGTATTGTTATTATGTCCCACTATAACCGGCATTTCTTCTCCTCTGATTAAACATTTTATAATGCTGGGTGTGTGTGGTGGGGGAGGTTGATCCATATTCAAGAGGAAGAGTGTATGTGAGTGTACAGGGGAAACAATAACAAATTGGTATATCTTTTGAGAATTGCCCCACAGGCCATGCATTTTTATGTTCTTAATCATTATTAAATGACTTCATGTCACACACTGCCTGCTGAATGGCTGAGTCCTGACACAAGAATGAATTACAAATGAAATGGAAGATCAAGCTGTATTAGAGGGACTGCCTCTGGGAAATGAAAATCTTTAATTCTCTTTTATTATTGACATTTATTTGGCTGCTACGAATAAAAACACAGCAGAGATTCAGCCACGCTAGTGTGCTGAATAGCTTATCCCTAGGCTCAAAACCGACTTAACATTTATCATGTTTGTTTATGTAGCTGACATCATGGTATACAATCTCTACTCATCTTCAATTTATCTGGAATCCTTTTTTTTTTAAGTGAAGTGCTTTCTCATATTTAACTTAATTGTCATAATCAACCAACAGGATTGATTAGAAATTATTAGCCTGCAAATAAACTAGCTGCATTTTTGTTTTACCCAAGAAGGATCAATGGATATGCTATCAGCTTCAATTTTGAAGAATTAAACTAATATACAGTGAAAGAATCTACTAACATTTATGTGCACCTGTTCTTACTGTAATGTTGTTTGGATCAGCCATACAAGGCATGGGGAGCTGTTAAAATCCAGAAATGAGAATACCAGAGCAACTGTCACAGTTTCAGTTGAGAGATCATTCTCTTCTACTGTTTCTAAAACTGGACTCCACAAAAGAGGCAAAAGAATATGGCCCAAAACAGCAAACGGATATATGATGCACCAGCCACTGACTGTCAGGACAAACTTTGTATCACTTGTATATTGTATAGTGCTCAATAATATCTGGGCTATTTAACACTGGATGATGCAGATTTGATTACAGATTGAATCAAGAGCATAGAGAAGAAAATAGTTAGACCCTAATTAGTCCCAATTTTAATTCAACAATAACCAAAGAATTTGTTACACCCTTCTTGGATTCCCTTATACCATGCTGATCATTGGTCACATAAGTTTTGTAATGTTCCAGGGAAGGGTTGAGGTCCACTTAAGAGCTCGATGGAAACGTTTACATACAGTTACAACAATATAATTCTGTAGGTATGTAACACATGATAATGATGAGGTGCCACAGAATGACAAAAGACATTAGAATCTCAGACAACTTACATATAACCCTGCAAATGACCTCTACTGTATCCATGAAATGGAACTTTTTTGTGTCCTAGAGAACTACCTAGGAAATCTCATGCATTTTTCGGTTCATCATGTGAAGTAATGAGTATGTAAATAGAAAGACCAGGACTTGGGAATGCATGAGAAATAAACGTGGATGACAGTAATGCACTTAAGAAGTTCAATAACAAACATCTGCAAAATGAAAAGGATTAATCTATATAATGTTAATTAAAACAGGTAATTAAATCCAATAAAATTGTGATTGTGAAACAAATCAACTATGGTGCATCTTGCTGCCTGAGCCCACTTTTATTCCATGGCAAGAAGACTCATCCATTAGTCACTCCTTCTAATATTAAGGAAAACCCTGTTGGGAATTTTGGTAACCAGGTTTGTCATTCTTGCACAGCACAATTCTTTATAGATAATTTGGATAAAGTTCTAGGCCTTAAGAGAAACAAAATGGAAATGAACCATGAATAAATATATTTTCTTGTACATATTAAATCTTCAAACTGCATAGGTTAGCAAGCTATAGCCCTGTTTATTCATGAAGCACAGGCAACCAGAATTAAAGAGTGTTAAAAGACAAGCAGTCATGTTTCAGCACTAAAATTGCTATTTTACGTATCACCACTTCATCCCCACAAGAATGCCTTCTTCTTCAAGGGTTAAAACTAAAAGTAGAATCTTCTGTTTAGATTTTTTAAAAGGCAGTTGTAATGTCTTTCACAATACAAGTTCATTTTCTCTGCTACTACTTTAAAATAATTAGACTGTCATATAGTGAGCTCCTGTTTGCGCTCAAAGTAAAACTATTGATGACTCCTCATCCAGTGAAATCAATTATTTTCAATCTGTTTTGGATGACACAGCCTAACCTACAAACACTTCATTGAGCTATAAACCATACATGTGAATGTTTAGCATCAAAAACCAGAATTCTGTGTATATTTTGGTTCAAAAGAATGCACAGTGTATTTAAATCTTGTGGGCATTGGTACAGTAACATTAAGAGAGAGAAAAAAATAATGAGAACCAAAATCTACAGCCGTACTAAAGAGTGCATCAGTCACCTGTGCTGCTGTAATAATATAATCACAACTTTCGAAGAACTTTGTGATATACAATTCTTTTCCCTACGACAGCATAAATCCGCAACCCAGATGTTCCCTCTATGTTTTCTCAAAATATTTCTCCAGAAAGGACGTTCTCAGTTACTTCAGCTAACAACACAATCCTACAAAAATGTACTCAGAAGTAAGTCTCTCAGATCAAAAGAGTGGGTATAGGATTGCAGTCTAATCTGCTTTGTTGGAATTAGAATCTAACCTTTTTCTCTTTTTCCACAGAAATAGCTCTTTTCAGTGCTTCTCTCTTTCTCCATTATGAGAAAAAAAATTCTCATCTACTTCCCATTTTTTCCCCCTCTAACTGCACAAGTACAGGCTACACAAGGCACTGTATGTTCCAAACCCTTAATCATGCTGCTCCTTCTTCTGACTCATACCTTTTGTTTTACCCTTTTTGAAACACAGCGCTCAAAGTTTGTTGTTGTGTGTCTTCAAATCATTCCAACTTATGGTGACCTTAAAATGAACCTATAATAGGATTTTCTGGGGCTGAGTGTATGTGATGTGTCCATGATCATCCAATGGGTTGTTATTTCAGCTGAGACTTCATTGCTCAATGGAATGGTATTATCTCCTGTCTCTTAGATACAAATTTTAAAAACAGCCTACCTGTAGCCATAATAGTGTCATCTTTCCCTTGGGTGAACACAACAACTCGCTGTCTTTTAAGGTTTACTTTCGGCAAGGCTTGTGTTTTCCGGGCTATCTCTTTAATGTCCTCAGTCTGGTAAGAGAAAGACAAAAACAAAAACAAGATGTAAGAAGCACCACAAAATCCCAAGGAGGAGAACAGAAGTTTATAGACACAAACTGGAGTTCTGTTTCAGGATCAGATCACAATTTGACATTCCATTTTGATTAGAACAAGACACAACTCTGTAAACTGATATATAATGAAGAAGTATGATTTGTTCTAAACAGCATGCAGAAGCTTTGTAAATGAAAAGGTAGGAGAACAGATGAGAAGTATTTGAGCCAAAGGCTCCTGTAGGCTTGGCCTCATATTCTAAACTATGGCTTAGATTACTATCTGCACTGGGCCTCTAAGTATTATTCTGGTACAACCACAACACAGTTCCATTATAATCTTTCCAAAATTATTCTTGTTAACAAACTGCAAAGAAGAAGTTTTCTCTATGACTTAGCAAAGCACACAACTTTATCAGTAGGAGTCAGTGATACACAGAGGAGAGAAATTTGCTTATAGTGTACTTCTTACATGTTAGGAACAAGCTTTTCAAGACTGGTAGCTCTTCACTTTTATTGACACTGAAAGTAATCTGTCATCATATAATTTGTTTGTTAACAATGTGTCTGTCCACTCCTTTAATTATGAGATTTTATGTAGTCCATTCAACATATACAGATACTGTAAAGACATTCTGAGTCTTTTTTCATATATTCTGAACGATCACTCATCTTTTTTTTTAAGAAGGGCGAAGATGTCTTTAGGAGTGTCTGAAATACCCACTGTCCATTTCTTTGTATAATGAATATACACTGTCTTTCTTGCCACCATAACTATTTATCCACAAAAAACTTATTTTTTACCCTTTAATCCTCATCGCAGCAAATGAAACATTTTAATACCCCAAAGTAATTTTTTTTGTTTTTTTGGCAGAAATCACACAGAAGTAGATTGAGAAGACAGTCATTATATAATGCTGTCATCTAAAGTGCTGAAGACATCACTGAATTTTGGAGGGTTCCAATCATGGCAGACAGCATGGAGGACGCGATTTAGCACTCGCCAATCAAGATGACCGCGATCACGTACCTTAGAGCACTGTACTTGACAGGAGAAGATTCTTCTGTCAAGGAAAGGGTTCCCTGATTCATAGAGAATGTGAAGATTTCAAAAGTAGCTGGATTGGGGCGGAGTGACAGCCATTCTGGAACAAACAGCAACAGCTGGGACCTGGGCTGCAGAAGCCATTTGCAAAGCTTCAGAGGAGTCAGGAGGTAAGAGGTATTGTCCTTCATGGACAATATGCTTTGTTGCCGCTAGATGTCTTGGGTAACAACTAGAATTGATTTAAGCTGAATTATTGCTACAAATAATGAATCCCTGGATTGCAACAGCTGTAATCTAGCCTATTAGATTTAAGATTTTTTGCTTAATTTCAAAGGGAAATTTTTTCTTTTTGTTTATATTTCATATTGTTGCTTTTAAGTCTCACTGGATCTACTTTGGGCATTCTAGTTTTTCATTGTACTTTTATTACAATAGAATTTTTAAAATAACTCTGGACTTTTGTGTCTCTCTCTCTCTTTTTTTAATTTGGTTATGGATGTAGAGGATTTTCTTATTGGATTTTAATTTGGCTCAATTGCCTAGATGTGATTTTTGATGTTTTGCCTGTTTGGACTGTGACTGAAATTTATTTCAACCTGGATGGAAATTACATTTTATAAAAGCTGGATGTTGTTTATATTAATATGAAGACTATGATGGCTTCTTTCCTCTTTGTACGGTGACTTTCTCACTTCCCTTCCCCCGGGGATAGTGTGTTGTCTGGGAAAGTTTCCGTTGTTATGCTGTCTTATCTGCTGTGCTGGAAAAACTGGATGTTGTTTTTAGTCACTGAATAGAACATAATATGGCTTCAATTAGGGATCTTATTGCTCAAATTAAAAATGGTTGGACAATCCAGAGGAAATACCAAATTATTTTTTTAGACTTTTGGGTTGAATTTAGATAATCTATATCAGTTACTAATCAAAAGTTTGACAAGATTGCAGAAAAGCTCTCAGTATTGAAATTGGTGGAGAGGATACTAAAGAACAGCTGCAACAATCTGATAATTTAACAGCTTTCCAAAGGAAAAGAGATGGAGAAATAGCTCAGAAGGTTTTTCTCAACTTGGATATGACAAGGAAGCAAGAAGATGCTAGCTCTGAACAAAGTTCACTGGAATTGACCACATCAGATATGGATTGTGTGAAGAACGGAGGAGATGATGTCTTAACATTTTCAACTTTCAAGCCCCAGGCTGTTCGAGTGATTGACAGCATTGGAAGAAATAGATAGCTTTAATTTAAAGTTATAGGACCCTTTATGGGGAGAAGAAGATCTTCCAGGGGGAAAATAAGTGCAGGATGGGTCTATCATTGGGTAGATCATTCTGAAAGTGGTGCTTTATAGGCTGATTTTTTCAAATTTGGATTTTTAATTACAAGAACCCAAGGCATTGCTTAATGTTGATCTGGCTAGAGAATGATTTTCTGAGATTGTCTAAACAGAACTTTGCTATTATAAAAGGAAATCAGAAGGGCTAAGATATGTAACATGTGGCTTGTTAAATAAACGGGCTTTTGACTTCGGGAGGAACACTGGGTCGAACCTGAGACCCCCTTGTACCTGTGGAAGACCAGGTAGGGTTCACTGGAACACAGGGTGTGTAATTCACCAATGTCCTTAGAGGAGGTAACCAGAACAAAGACTGTTTTAAATGTGAGGAGGAGAAGACTGGCAGTGGCCATCGGGTTAAATGGTTTATGTATAAGTTGATAAAGGAAGAGTGAGAGAGACCATGAAGGTACAGGGTTGTGAACTGGAAGACAGCGGTTGAAAAGACCCTGGAGGGAACCTCTTGATAGTGGCATTGTGCAACAGTGCTGCTGCAGGGTGTCCCTGTTGCTGGTGTGCCACTATTGCTACCAAAAAGAAGTCTGAGTCTTTCAAGTAAAGGAGCAAGGTCATCACAGAGTGCTTATCTGTGGGAAGCAATGGGAGGCCTGAGTGAAGGCACAAAAGTGGTGCCACTTGAGGACAGAGGAGCACTGAGTGGAAGGTTTTTGACATGCCAACAGAACAGCTTCGATGCAGTCCTCTGACTGTTGCAGATGTGCCACACGGTGAGGTGGCGAGACTTGAGGTCTAGATGTCATATCATGCTGTTCCCCTGAGTCAGAAGAGCTGGAGCAAACGGGAGATGGAGATGGTCCTAGGGGACAGGTGGAAGAGGGTTGAGAATCATGCTTGGTGCAGCTACCAGGAAGTGATTAGGATGTAGTTTGAGTAGTCTTCCTGTATCTTGACCAAAACACACATGAGGAGAGTAAAGGTCAGAGGTAAGAGATAAGGGATAGAGAAAGCATGGAAGGCCTTAATGATTGCACACAGTTCCAGGGCACTGATGTGGAGGTGACACTCCATGTGAGACCATGTGCCCTTGGCAGTGTACGCCCCAGCCCTGCCTGGATGCATCCAAAGCAATAAGAATGGCTGGTTGAGGGCAGAAGGACATGTCCTTGGAGAGGTTGGAAGGGTGAAGTCACCAGCAGAGGGAGAAGCTAATGTAGAGTGGCAAGTCACAAATTGGAGTGGTGTTGTTGAAAGCAAATCAGTAGACCAACCACAGTGGCAGAGTGAAAATGCAGCCTGGCACGCGTGGTGACCATAATTGTGGCTGCAAAGAGGTTTTGAAGCTACATTATGATGTGGGCCTAGAGAGTATATGATGGATGAGGGAGGAGATTGTTTGAGCCCTGGGTGAGAGGAGGAAGGCTCTGGTGAGCCTAGAGTCAAAGACAGCTTAGACGAATGGTAGATGGTAGGAGGGAGGACTTCTTGATGTTGACTTTAGAGCCCAAGTTTGAGGAGGAGAGTGAGAGTTCTGCTTACTTCTTGTGTAATTGGGACTCTGTCACAGCTGCAAGGAGCCAGTTATTGACGTAGGAAAATATGGGGGGAGGGTCATCAATAACAATATTCTTCATGGTGTGCTGATGGTGATCTGCTCGGACCAATGGAACTGGCGAAGTTGAAAGATGAGGTGGACGCCAGCTAGACCTAGAGGTGTAACACTCAGGTAGAAAGGCTAGAGATGGAGTGGGTGCTGTCAAAGAGGTCCTGGGCTATCCTGTGGGTCTTGGATTGGAGGGCTTGTAGAAGTTTGGGTAAGTGAGACAGGTTCTGGCTTTGTATTGAGGTCATGAGGCATCTTGTGAATAGATGGCTCAGCTGGAGGAGGGATTTGAGATGACAAACAATGAGCTGCACGTTCCAGGGTTGACCTCAAAGTCATTGATTCATAGTGGTCTTTGTCTTGTGCCCACTTCATCTCTCTGGAAGTGGCAGATTCAGCAACACTTTTGGCGTCTGGCAGATTTTGGTTGTACGCTGACAGACCTGCCCAGTGTTGCAGTGGCCAGTCTCAACTCTGGATCACCCTGTACCAGGGTGTGTATGTGACTGACTGACCTAACTGATTACAATGAGGAGACCACATCAATTTGGAGGAACACAGTTCCTGAAAGAGTGAGGCCAATGGCTTTGTCTTACAAACAAGAAGACACTGAATGGAGCGGGCAATTTTGTGCAGCTACATTGGAGACTTTTAGAGATTGCTCCCAGAGGAAAAGCCGAAGGTGGGAAAGGCAGTTTTTGAAGACTCAAGTCGAGCAGATGTTCACACAGTGGCCCTCTCCAAGGCAAAAGAGACACTCGGAATGTCCATCTGAGTGAGGAATCTTTCCTCCACAAGAGGAACAATTCTTGAAAAAGGCCCTAGAAGCCATAAAAGGACTCACCACTGACAGAGTTGGGAGTAGAGACAGAAGGAGACATCAAAGATAAAGCTACTCAGATGGAGATCCGTTATGAGAATCTGACAATGAACAAAAAAGGAACTGAGAGAAGAAGCTCTTGATGCTATTAAAATGGGTGCCTAGAGGGTCAGGGTTAGTCAGCTCAGGAACACTCCATGGATGGATCTGCGCAGGTGCAAAGACTCATGTGTAAGGCACAGAGACCACAAAGAAGAACCAATATACATGGGCATCATATGGTATAATAAACCATACGCTCACATCCACACTTACTATTAATACTGCAATAGGGCAGTGAATAAGAAAACACTTGCAAAGACCACTGCAACATCTTCTAGTTGTCCTTAGAATAACTGGCACAAAGGTGCACTTCACTGGCGGGGAGGCAAAGACATTTTGCTATTTCTATGAGACTAATATGAGATTTTCATGTAAATAAATGAAAACAAATGAAAAAAAATTATGTCTATTTCCTGTCTTTTAGAGGTTACAGTAACTTTTTTTCCCAGTTGAGAATGACAGGTAATATTAGGACACAGAAACTGTGTTGGTTACATTTTTTTGGACTGAGGGTTCTGGGAGTTTTGGTATTGTGGAATATCCTTGTTATCTTTTTCATTATTGAGGGGCTATTCTTGTGATATTTTGAGGGACTTTTTCTATTTTAGGCCATTTCCTTAATTTTTCAGAGGTTCCTAAAAAGTTAATGCATAATTTAATGGGTAGTCCAATTTTTTTTTAAAAAAAATGCAACAATAAGAAGTAGTATGTGTGTAAAATGAGCTACAAAATGAATTACTTTAAAATAAAACTTTCCAAGCTCTTGTAATATTCTGTTTTCCAATTTTGCTTTTCACTCTTTCCTCTTCAAAAGGCTTTCTGATGACAGTTTCTGTAAACTATACACAGTGGTTAATCCAGTATGACCCTCATACATTTGAAGCTGTTTAAACCAGGTACAGAATCCCACTAGAACTTATTTTTCACTTAAGCGTTTTCCAATATTTTAAAGATGAAAACGCTCTTTATTTTATATTCTGAGCCAGAGTAACATTTAAGACTGTGCTCCCCACCCCAGGCCATTTGATGCAGGGGACTAGCAATGATTTTTTATTCAATGCACCAGCAACTAGCACCATATTTATCCCCATCAACAGAATTGTTTTTTTCTTTCCTGGAAACTTGGTGAGGATCAGCAGCCAATGGCTGAGGGACTGACACTAGTCTAAGGAACACTACATTGATTAGTATTGATTTAAGCCATGTACCAACCACTTCCATAAACTACTTTCTTTTTGATGAGCCCAACTGATTCTTATTTCATTTGTAGAACTATGTAAACTGTCTTCTCACACTGCACTTTACTGACTTGATTTTACTAGTAGAGTTTCCACATTTTCAATTGTTCTGAACTAAAAATGCACAGAAATACAAAATAATTTGTGTGCCATGTATGATAACTGACCTTAACAAAAAACTAAACAATGATTAAATGTTTCTAGAATTTAAGATTAAATAAATTACCAGAGAGCCAATGAGATGTCGTGCTGCTGCTTTTGATGGCACCATCTCTGCTACACTATCTAGTTCTAGCCATTCCAACATAACAAGTTTTTTAATACACAGTACAAAAAGCTATGTCAATCTTTTTTTTTTCATCTATGTTTTAGCCCTTCTTCAGGTAGAAATGACAACTACCGGTAACAACTAAGAACAACTAAGGAATACGTATAAGACCAACTACTCCCAAATGAGTCATAAAGATCTTTATAGGTCCTTTTTTTGTATCCCCCTCTTCAAGTAAGGAAGCTAGCAACTGAGGAAAGGGCTTTTTCTGCAATAGTGTAACTCCTTCTTCAGAGTATAAACTTGGTACCATCTTTGCTAAGGTTCATGTCCCAGAAGAAAATTTTCAATACTGCCCCTGATTTCAGTTAATTATATGGACTGTTGTGGTGGGCTTATTATTATGATTATTTTAATTTATTTTATATTTATATATTGTTTAATCTGCCTTTTCATTTAAAAGGAAACATAAGGTGGTATTTTTGAATGCTCTTCCAAGAAAGGTAACTCCCTATACTTTGAAAATTTGCATATCAGAGAGAAGGTTTTAGTTTAGCATTCTCCATTGTGCTCTCATTTTCAAACTGCAGGCAGGAGAATGAAGGAGAAAATTAGGAAATGCAGCTTCTTCACCTTTCAAAGTGTTTCAGTACAGGAATACTTCCTAGATTCAGCAGATTAGATAATTTGGGGAGTAATAATATAAATGTCGTAACTAAGAAAGACTAGTGTTATTTAAAGAAGAATCAGTGCTTACTTGGATTTGTTATATATACTTGTTGTTGTGTGTCTTCCAGTCATTTCTGACTTATGGCAACGCTAAGGTGAACCTATCACAGAGTTTTCGCAGGCTCAGTGTGTGTGATGCACCCAAGGTCATCCAATGGGTTTCCTTGCCTGAATGGGGAATCAAACCCTGGTCTCCAGGATCACAGACCAATGCTCAAAGCCACTACATCATGCTGGTTCAAGCAACATACTGAACTTTCAATTAGCTTTTGACAATGTTCTTAATAACAGTTAAATTAGACCACCTGATCCATCATTATTTTGCCCTTAGTTTTCATTCTTTTAAATACACCAAGAGTGATCCATTTTCAATGCTCCTTTTTGCTAACGATCTTTGGAATGTGTTAAGGCTAAAGAAGAAAAATCCTCAATGTACACTTATCCAATATTATACACCACCTTTGGCAGAAGCGGTATGTCACTTTCTGCTGCCAAACAAAAAAGGTTGATATGGGATAAGATCATAATTACTGTGCCCTTTAGCAACATTCTGTAATCAAATATGGCAGATTTATGATGTTCAGCAGAAACTGGTAGTACGTATTAAAAAGTGATAATAGAAAGATTAATATAAAAGTGTTTGGCCAATGCCTGCAAAAGAACTTTGTCACTCAGTATGAATTAAACTAGGCACATCCCAAGATTGTAGCTTATGGAGAGAAATATAAAATGGCACAGCCTTTACACTTTCAAATAAATTATTTTGTTCTAAACTAAATGTAGAAGATCTACATCACTGTTTTATTTTCCAAAAATATACTTAGCAGACATTATACAAATTAAGTTTTTCCTCTGGTCTTGATTTCTATAAAGTGTGTAACATAATTTATTCTGTGACAATTAAATGACAAAACACAGAGTTTTAACACCTAAATACTGACAGGAAGGCTTATGTGCTTTGGGGTTATCTTGGAACAATCTAAATCAAGTGCATGCACGTGCTCGCGCGCACACACACACAGACGTTCATCCCTTTCTCCTCCTTTGCAGCTGACCAAATCCAAATGACTGCCTCAGATCAGCATATGGTTTTCTAGCTGTGTGTGTCTGATTAATGCAAATAGGAATGGAACAGTTCAAACACTGGCTGAGTTTTTTAAGGCTGGTATTATGCCAATCGATTATCCTTGATTTGTTGCTCAAAGGTGGAGGAGCATGGTTGAACATTACAGACATATTGTTTTTATTGTTCTTGCTTTTAGTTTTTGTCTTTTTTAATACCGTAAGATTGCATGACAATGATTGTTAGAAAACGGCAAATCATAAATTGAAGAAATCACCACCACCACCACTGCCACCATCCAATTTGCTTTCCCAATACATATGCCTGATGATAGAACTCTTAATATTGGTAAATGCAAATAAACAGACTGGTGTTTTGACTCCTTGACTCTTTGTGGACCACAAGGATAACAAGTGCTTTGGTTGTAACGTGGCAGTATTTAATATACCGGTATATGAGGCTTTGCCCCCCATGTCCCATACATGTGAGTTATCCTGATTAATTGATTTGGATATAGCATGTGGATAACTCTCTGCAAGTGTTGATATTCAAAGATCAAAATACTAACGTCATGACTAGAATCTCTATAAACAGTGCAGTTAGCACGTTAACAAAAGACTGAGATTCCACGTGTGCACATACATATTAAGAGACTGCACACTGATGCAAACCCAGATGGAAAATAGCACTTGGGTATGTTAACAAAAGCACAGCCCACTTCTCTTGAAGAGGCTGTGTGTAAAAGGCAGGGTTTACATTAATCAGCTCTTAACAATTCCATATACAACCTACTGAAATTAATTTGCATAACAATAATCCACATATGGTGGAGTTTAAGTTATTTAAAATGGTGTTATATTTCAGTATTTAGTCTTGCTTCACCACTGCTTTAGCGGTAGATCCTTATAGAGTGTAATTCAGCTAATGAGGTGGCTTTTTAACTGAACAAACTGACAGGTCCCATATCTGCAGAGGCAGCTTGAAGCTGTGCCCAACCTCTCAGTTTCCCAAGAGGCTTTTCAAAATTCAATAAATAACATCTGTAGGCGATGTTGGGTGCAGACCTAGTAGAGTGCGTCATAACACTGAGCTGGCAGAACAAAGAAACCATGACGACTGCCAAGTTTCTATGGCAACCGCAGCGAGGCTTGGAGAGTATAATAGCACATCAATCACTATCCAAAAGAACTTCACTATCAGCAAGAAAAAACCCTTTAGAATCTGTTTAGTGTGCAACGTAGGTTAACTCACCTCAAAGCCTTGCTCTCTAGCAAAAGTGGCAGCTTCCTGAAATAATAATAAAAAGGAACAGTTAATTATAAAGTGGTAGATAATAAAGAAATAACACATTTCGAAGCTCATTCAGGCAGTTTCCTTTTATATAATTATCTCAATATGCCCACATGCAGTTGTTCAGTTACTTGCACTGAAAAGGTTGCTTCCTCCCCTGACAAGATAGCAATGAAGTGTCAACACACTAATGAAGGAAGCAAAATGCATGTTTTCCTCCCCACTGGCAAAGTTTCTTTGGACTAATGGCTGTTAACAGAAAAGGGCACAGTTAACCACAGGACTTATCACTATTAATCATTCCTACAACACTTCCCAAAGGGCACAACACTGAGGCTTGAAATCCATTTCAGAGGCAACATAGGATTGTTGCTGTTGCTGCTAAAACAAGCACCCCACACCTCTTTCCCTTGTACATTTTAGGATCACTTACCTCGTGCCCTTTTATCATCACTTTGCTTCTTTCACTGACAGCACTACTGATGAAGGAATTAGCAATGTGATGAAGATAAAACTCAGGGTAAGTTATCTTTAATGTAACAAGCAAGAAAAAACATGGATGCCATTTTCAGTAACAGTCTAGTACATAATATAGCATATAGTTTCAGTGTTTGTAAAACAGGAATTTGTAATTAAATTTTCAAAAAGACCTGTATCACACTGTTCCATCACACAATTTGATTCTAAGTCTTTAAAAGTGACTGTTAATCATCAATTAACATCTTGCTTTCAGAATTTAATTTAATGCCTAGTTTCAGAAATTTGGAAAGCTTTTTTGCATCAAGCAACTCTAGTTAATCTTAGTCAACTAAAATGCATCCATCAATTAGTGGCAGAACCAGACCCATTCCTTAAAACATTGTATTAGTTCTACCATAGCCTCAGGATAGCTCTGCTTATTTCAAGAAGCTCAAGCCATATTGATTTCTTACTTATACTAAACATTAATAGATCCAATTAGACTTTGTGTTTTTAAACAGAAGTACTGAAGACAGAGAACGGTATCAATGCAATTTCCTAATCTGTTCTAATATTAAGAAATCACTGCAGGTAGTGTAGCTCTTGTTTATAATGATACAAACATACAGTTTTAAAGCAGCACTTGTTTTGTATAATACAAGCAATATTTTAACACTTATTTCTGTATATGAAATCCTATTTCTAAAAAAGCCCTTCATTAATCTCCCAAATACCATAATTACCATATATACTTGTGTATAAGTTGACCTAAAGTGTAAGTCGACGGCAGGTATGGGGGCCAAAATTATGGATTTGGTTATGACCTGTGGATCAGTTGAGAGTACAGCTTAAGGGCATGCAACAAACACATCTTTT
This sequence comes from Iguana delicatissima, assembly GCA_948472985.1. NCBI lineage: Eukaryota > Metazoa > Chordata > Lepidosauria > Squamata > Iguanidae > Iguana > Iguana delicatissima. Next base: position 196,916 of record CAOKZL010001588.1, read on the forward strand.
CTCTCCTTTTAAATATGAGTAGAGGGAACACACTTAGGAAAAGCTAAAGAAAAGAATAGGATCTGTTTATTCGAGGTGTTACGATTGGGATGTGTGTAAATTGCATTGCTGATCTTGAAATGTCTACATCCATATAAAAACAGATGGGGGGAGAAAGAACAAGGAAAGCAACCTGCCTCTATCAGGGACTCAGTGCGAAGGCAGTGACAAGAAGCAGAGGCAAGGAAACTTTCTTGATGCAACTTTCTTGGAGCATGGAAGAAACTCTTTTACCCCATTACCTCTTCCTTGCCCAAACCAGAGAAAAGCAGCCCTCCTTCCTTCCTCACTTTTGTTTTCAGCCTGAGTGGCATTCAGTAGCAATGCTGGGGAGCTTGAAGAATGTGGTGTGCCCTCCATTTGGGACACCTGAGGTGGAATTGAGCTATTTTAAATAAGGGCTTACTATATAAGCCTCATCTCAAAGGCTTGCACAGAGACTACAAAGCCTTGCAAGGCTTATACATGAAGCCTCTATTAAAAATGGCCACTGCTGCTCCACTTCACCTCAAGAACCCAAAAATGGAAGAGAGTACAGAGCTCATCCAACTGTAGTTGACACCATCTGTTTCTAGCACTAACCTGTGGGTAAGCTGACCCAGTTTTAGGAGGGTATTTTTTATGTCATTTTTTTTTCAACTTATACACGAGTATATATAGCATGAGAGCCATCATCTTGTAGTGGTTTGAGCACTATCAACCTGGAGGAGTTGATTCCCTGCTCAGCCACAGAAACCCACTGGGTGATTTTCAGTGTGTCGCATACTCTTAGCCCCAGAAAACCCCGTGATAGGCTCGGAACTGACTTTAAGGCACACAGCAGCAACCACCACAACAAAAATATATACAGTATATCCTCTATCACATATCAGTTCATAATAGAAGATGATGTTTAGCAAATCTCATTAATGCTTAGGTTTACATTTTATAGTTCCATTTTGCTAAGAAGTATCATCAGTACAGAAATAATAACTGGCTCCAAGCAGAACACTAAGTGTATCAGCCAAAGGAACAGTCCACAGGAAAGTTCTTGTGCTCAAGCTCTACAGAAATACATGGGGTAATGTGACAGAACTACTCTCATTCACTTCAGTGGGGACTGCAGAGAATTTCCTGGCAGATTGTGTTCCAAATCATTTATGGAAGCATTTAATGCTTATACGTTTCTAAGCACCAGTGAAAAGGCATGTTGAAGTAGGAACAAATGATAACTGCAGCAGGAAGCTGAAGTTAATAAAATCTGATAAGCTTAAAAAGCACGCCTCCTCAGGGTGATCACTGCAAAAACAGAAAGCTGACCAAGTTAGCCTGAGCTGAGGTTTACAGGCAAAGACAATGACATTTTTAACAACTTGGGTCCTGGCGAGGTTAGCCACATTGACAATTTATTGACAAAGATTCCTCCCCCACAAACAACTCTGTTGTCAGTGACACTCGCTAACCCAGCTGTCAAGACAAAAGTGTAAGGTTCAAAGGTATCATGCAGTGTATTCTTAAAGCAGCATGCAATTAACAAAGGGGGGAGGGAGGCAACGGGCCTGCCTGAAAGCTTCAACTATAAAGTATTGCACTTACAATGAACTACAATAAAATCCAGAAAGGCTTAGGTGAGAATGGGACCCGGACAATGGAAAAGAAATCCCTGCCCCCGCAAGAGTAATGGGAACCAGAAGTTCATAGAAAATAAGAACATAAATGAAATACCGCATATTTAAGCCAGATGACATTTTTAACTTCAAGTTTTAGTCGTGCAATTGAAACAGGAAGTTAGAAACCTATCCTGAGGAGGCCACATTTAAAAGCTGGGGTGCAAAAGGATACTAGCATCTGTGTGAAAACTATTATTGGACCATGAAGCCTGCATACTATACTCTTCTGGGGAGCGAAACCTCTTTGCAGACCAAGAACTTTCAACCTCTTTGCAGACCAAGGGGCGTCCCTTCAGGGTATTTCAAATATTACCTAGGAAAACCCAGGCATCTTCACTCCCCATCTCCACCACCTGCAGTATAGTATGGCAGAAACTATAAGAGCTTCCTTTGTGTCAATCACTTTTTCTTGCAACCCTTAATATTGTTGTGTAAACTCTTTCCCCCTCAAGGGTTAGGTTCATTTGTATTGTTCTTCATATTTCAGTCAGGTTTCACCTCTTCTTTTTCAGCATGGGTGTTTGGCATTGTTGGGCAATAAGTTCACTGGGAGTGAATCACGTTTGTTTCACACTTTCAATGGTATTCCGTTCAGGAATGATTCCTTATGTTAGATATTTGCAGGATTCCTACTAATCAGGCAGGTCTTAATGTGGAAAGTCCACAATATAAAGGAGGCCCCTCACTGCTGATTCACAATAAAAGCAAGATAATGAAACAAGCAGCTGCCCATCTGTGCACCCCCCTTCCTTTCCAGCAACCCATACTGGGCTTCACAGATGTAATAAAGAGGGCAGGTTAAAAATCTAACCATAGAGGGGGTAGTAACATATGGCAACTGGTAGGGTAAGACATTCCCTAGTGCAGGTGATAATAAGGATAATAATCTCTATATTAAAGGTCTTTCATTTTATATCTGACATCAGGAATCACAAAGGAGATGGGATTAAGGAAATAAACAATCTTCACAGAAGCTTTACAGCTCCCAGGAGAATGCAGCATTTTCCTTCAGCATGACATGTGACAAGAGCAAAGCAAAAAACCAAACCAAAACATAAAACAACAGAACAGAATTTTCTTGGGTGGCTGGATTTTAAAAGCAGTCAGTTCCTTCGACACTGATGACTTTTCTCTATCGTACATTCAACTTGCCTGATACATAAGCACAGACATTTTAACTCATGGTTTCTATCTCACTGCTTTGGCAAACCTGATTTCAGTGGAAGACAGTCACATTATTCCCTTTTGCTGAAGATCCTATTCTTTCCTCTTAAACTGCAGAACCCAACACTGAAAATGTAATTAGCTAGCAATAATGAATATTAAAATGCACTGCAAAACACATACTCAGAACAGGGAAATTCACACTGCATGAAAAGGATGTATAGGCAGAGCTGCTGAACTGCATCCTGTCACTTAAGTCATCACACCTTTTTTCAGCACAACATCAAATATAGGAAACAAGAGATAAACTAAAGAGACAACAATAAAAAGGCAGTTTCTATTATGTCTCCTTCTAACTGGCGTTTAACTTTCATACTGTTTTCTAGTTCTCTTTCATGGGGGGACAATCTCCTTTCTTTCCTTTCTTCTTTCTTCTCCTCTGTTTTTTGTTTGTTCTGGCTTAAAAAACACTTAGACATAACATGGATTTCACTGCAGCTGGCTCCCCAGTATTTATTAAGTGCAATTGTCTATAGAACTGAAGGAAGTAAATAAATGGATTGTGGCTTGTTAAAATGCTGTATGGTCCTTTTATAGCCAGACAAAATCTGTTTAAGGCTACAGTTTTAAGTATTCTTAAAACCAATGACACTTGCTTCTGAGTTAACAGAAGCGAGCTATCACTCAGTATGAATATTTCAGAGAGTTCAAGGATTAGCGGTATGGTACTGGCAACTTCAAGGCATGCGCACATGTACACAGAAACACAGTGTTATAATTTGGTACACTTCCAGGTCAAAAAGGAAGTTAAAATAAAAGCTTCTGGACCCCAAAAGAACTCTGGCAATGATTCTTTGTGAAGTTTATGCCAACAGCTTCATTTAAAACTAGATCTCTCACAGTTCATTTTGATTTGGTTCATTTTTGTTCATTTTTGTAGCTATTGCTGCAATTAGAATTATTTATCTTTTTTTTCCTTTTTTTCCTTTTTGGTCCCCCATGACGTTTACTCTTCTAGTAGTAAATCAAATATTCATTCACATTTACTCTTCTACTCCATATACATATAGTCATTGAAAATGAGGATTCTTCTATGTTTTTATTGTATTAATTTTTATCAGAGAACAGGTTCGACCCAGATCGAGGACAAGCAACTTTTCCTCAGTTGAGGGTCACAGGCCCTTGCAGGATAAGATGTCCTGCTGGTGGACTTTCTGTATGCAACTGGTTGATTGCTATATTAAGGAAAAGTTGGGCTAGGTAGACTTTTCATCTGGCATAATAGGGCTGCATGCTGTCAGTGAAAGGGGCTGAAGCCAGAGCAAAAATGAGCAGGGCTACCCTTTTTGTTCTTCCCTCCCTCGTTTTCCCCTCCTCCTCTGCTGGGAAAGGGGAAGACAACTCTTACCAGAACTCTAAACTGATTGCTAACAGAGAGATTTCAAAGTTAAACTGAGGGGCATGCCCCAGATCTTACACAGACAATAAACCATACAAATATAAACAAACCACAAAAGGAGAGGTGATTTTACAATTTATACGGGTTATGTGAGGGAGAAGTTAGAAGTATCTTCAGAACACTCTTAGACGTCCCAGTGAAATATCAAGCAGTGCTCGATCAGGGTAGAAAGTGATTTTCTGGTTTTGTTCACACTGCTTTCTGCTGGTGCTGTAATCCAAAATCTGGCAGCAATCAAGACAATTAGAGTCTACAAGTCAACCTCCTTCAACATTCAGCAGAGTGTAATCCTGTGACATGGGAAAATTTAATGGGAATCACAGAACACCTTAACTTGAGTTTTATGCTATTTTCCTGAATGGCAGATGAAATGGATTACACTAATTGTCTTTGCCAAATAAAGAGCCACTTTCAGTTGCAAAAGATCAGTTCTAGATTTTCCTCCCGACACACTCTATGAAGCCACATGTGACATCATTGAGCGCCATGGTATAATTTTCCCCCACTGTGTATAGTAATCCACCATTAATTAAAATAAGGTTTAGTTCCTAGTGGCTTCTGCTAAAAGTTCTAAATGCAATCCCATAGTGGATCGTATCTACTTGGACCACTACCCTTATTAACTGTCCTGAGAAAAAAGAATTACTGCAGTAAAAAAAACCTTTTAACCCCATTAGTTCAATTCTCTTCAGCTTCTTAAATTGAGCATATTTATTGGGATGATCAGATAGAAAATAAGATAGAATGGATGTGACTTGGGGTAACTGGGGGTAGGAGAATTTTGTATAATTTCTTCTAGGCCCCTATGGAAGCCCAGAGGAAAGGACTGGCTAGAGAAAAGTAATTTGGTAACGTCTATACACATCAGTGTATAATTCATTAATTCCAACAATACCCATGGCTTTCCTGTTTCATTGTGTAGGAGGGGCAATAGGTGATATTACTTCAAAAATGTTAGAATATTTCTGAAAATGAAGTATGTCAGCTGCTCCTGCCTTTGACCCTAAATGGACTCATCTAGATAATCTAGATTTCTTACCTTTATATATCAATTACTGAAGATGTTTTTGTCATGCATTAGAAAGATAGGAAACTAAGACGGGGCAGAATCTGAAACAGGAGAATAGACTGGGGAATAAATGTGTTAGGTTTCATCATAAACATGGCTATTAAGCCTGGAGACACTCTAGAGCAGTGGTTCTCAACCTGTGGGTCCCCAGATGTTCATGGATTTCAGCTCCCAGAAGCCCTAGCCACTATGGTCAATGCTCAGGGCTTCTGGGAGCTGAAGTCCACGAACATCTGGGGACCCACAGGTTGAGAACCACTGCTCTAGAGAGTGTTAAAAGACCTTGCTTGACTGCACTGAAGAGAGGTGAAAGTTCAGATTTATTACATCTGTGTAGGTTTTGGGCTACATTAGTCCCCAAATTTTGTTGTAGTGAGACCTTTTCTAAAAGTCAGTGGCAAGCTTTGGTTGTAACTGATCATGAGATTTGATATTCAGACAAGATAGATTTCAACTTTGTAAATTCTGATTTCATGGGCCAGTCATTGAGTCATATACTCTTAACAACGCTATAACCTCTGAAGTGACTGTCTTGGTTTAGTGAGGAAGAGCACAGTGTTATCAATAAAAACCTTAAAACATGGTAGACTCTCCCTCACTGGCTTCCTGAATGTTGGTGAAATTGCAAAAACTCTGTAAAGGGCTCCACAACAATCACAAAGAATAGAATTTGGTTTCTGCAAATTCATCATGGCTGGCTGACAAAGTGTTTCTGAAACTTCTGTACAATTTAGGGACCAGATTCGCTATGCCCTCTCATATTTATTTTCTGAAGGGCCATTTCCATTCCAATCTGCCAAAAGCCTCATAAGTGTCTAATCACAAGAGTACTAGGATTTTCTTAATTTTACACTGGTGGAGAACATTAAGACGCTAATGAACTAGGTAAGTAATCTAACAATTCCAGCCTGATCCTCTTCAATATAACCTGTGCAAAACACTGCTATCAGCTTACCCATCAGGATTTCATGTTTTGCCAAAAGATAATAGTAGTCCCTCTTTTAGGTGGGTATCTTTGCTTAGTTTTAGAATTAATATTTTACACTTTCCAGGACTGAAAGATATTGTTTCTACTTTAGATGTCATTGTACCAGATAAAAACAGCTATGGTGATATCATTCTTTTTGCATTTTAAAAATAAAAATATTCAGAAAAGCTAAGATAATGTCTTGACCCACATGAAACTGGAAGACAACCCTGACATCTGGGCACAGCACTACCTTGTCTTGATGAAAAACAAAGAAAGGCTCATCACAGCAAAGCACTGTGAGTTCACTTGAGCAGCAGACAGAAGTTATCATCATGAGAAATGCCATCTTCAAGGTCAACAAATGCTCGTCAATCATCGCCAATGGCTTGAAAGGATGGTGCATTAACTGGGAGAGCACCAGCAAAAGTTACCAGGGTGCTATTGACAGCGAGACAGAGAGATAGAGATGCTGTAGCCCTTTGAGAAACCTCTCAATCACCCAATTCCAGAAAAAGGTCTACGATGAAGAATCAATAGGGTGGAATACCACAATCACACACAGGTACATTCTGACTGAGGAGAAGGCCAGCCACTGCTCCTTCAATGCCAGTAGAAAGTATAAGACTGCTGAAACAGATGCAGGAGAAGTAGGCTCAGAGCATGATGTGGTGAAGGAGGAAAAGTGTCTCCACTTATAAAGATAGGACCTTCTGGTGGACTGCTTCCTGGAAGTCTGTAACACTGTCCAGAACCTGGGTGAGTCTAACAGTTTATCCTCCACATGGTCAACTGAAGCAGAGGAAAGTCCAGGTGGAGTACATGGCTGCTGGAATGCAAGAGAAAATCTGTAGATTGAAGCAGTCTCATCCAGTGGCCCTGAGACATCGAAAGGAGAGTGCCAAACCACCGTTGTCTTGTCAAAAGAGAGCGATGAGAATGGTGTCCATTTTGTCCATAGCCACTTTGGTGATGACCTTCCCAAGTAGAGGAAATGGTGGAAATAGATAGTAGAGACCCTGTGTCCAGTTGAACTGAATGCATAGCCCAATGAGTTCGCTCCTCTCCTGGAACAGCACTGATGGCATTTCCTGTTGTGTTGTGTTGCAAATAGGTCTATGTCCAGCGAGCTCCAGTGGGGTATAACTATGCAGAAGGCTTAGCTTGACAAGAGTCTACTTGTGGTGTTGTGTGATGCAATGACACAAAGTGCCCATGAGGATGTTGTTGGAGCCTGTTAAGTGAATGGCAATGGGATGGATCTACCAAGGGATGCATCAATCTCACAGCTGTATCGCCAGGTGCAGCACATCATTGAATGAGTTCCAAATTGGTGGTCGATGTAGCATACTGTTGTCGTATTGTTGGAGATTATCTGGATAACTCTCCAAGGGAATAGCTGCTTGAAAGAGTGAAGAGCTTTGAAGCTAAATTCACAGAGCCTACCATAACCCTAGCCACGTACTCCACCGAATGGCAAATGGACTGGATCTGCTGCGTAAAGACAGCAAGGGCTTCAGTGTGGCACTGAAGCACGGTAGACTTGTGTTCATCCAGAAGGAATGGGATGACATGAGTGGCAAAACTCTGTCCCACAGCAAGTGCAGGTAGGCAGCCGTACATGCTATCAGTGAGGCAGCAGAGTAGAAATGGTGGCCGAACATGCCAAGATGTGTCCTTTCTTTATCAGGTGGAGTCGTGTGCTACTTCTTTCCACCCTTTCTGAGGCCTCAATGATGATGGCATTAGGGTAGTTAAACAGATAAGAGATGTCCTGATGTTGCATCTTGTAAAGGTATTCCAACTTCCGAGGTGTGGGTGGCAGTGAGGCTAGCTGTGACCATGGCTGTTTCATAAACTCCTGCAAGACTGAGAGGAATGGTATGATTGCAGCAGTAGTGGCCTGAATGTCCATAAACTGGAAGACCGGGTCCTGAACTGGAGCAGGAGGAGCAGAAACATCTAGGCCAATGGCTTTTGCCATCTTTAGCATGATATCTGTGAATTGCTTGATATCCTCTGGTACAGAATTGAGTGCAGTCTCTCTGAACACACTGGGAAGAGTCATGAGAGTGAGGGCATGACTCGGGAAACATATTGTCTGAATCATCATCTTCCGATGCAGATTCAGTGGGTTCAGTCTCAAGTCACTTATCGATTGGTACCATAGAAGACATTGACAGCAGGACTGGAGCAGCCAGCATCAGAGCAGAAGAAAGAGATGATGTTGATGTAGATGGTACCACACATGTCAGTACCAACACATGAACTGTTGATGGTGGGGGCCTTGATACCGCAGCTGTGACCCAGGGAGAAGGGGACACAGTGTGGAAGGCCTGCAATTGAGATTGGTCCACCTGTTGGAGAGATGACCTAGACAGGACTCCCGGAGGCAATGGAGACCGAAGTGGTGATCGCAACAATGGAACGACAGAAGAGGATAAAGTATCTAAATTCAGTCTTTGCTGAGGCATCTGGGACTGTGAGCAAGGAGACTGGGACCAATGTTGGGATCTGCATCAATGGGGAGACTTCGAGCAGAATCTTGACTGGGACCAGAATTGAGACAGTGACCGAGGTGTGGAGACCAGTAGCAGACACCCAGATGGTACTGATCATGGTATGTCAGAAAGTATGAGTAAAGGTGCTCTCATCCATATCCATCAATGTAGGACAGAGGTGAAAGTAGAGTCTTCCCAGTGTCCGATCATAGGGTGATATTGGTGCTGGTAGGCTTGGTCGCAACCCTCAGGAGAATGGCCCTGACTTCACTGAGGATGGGGTAGTCTATCTCACCTATGGGGAGACCAGTTCTGAGACAGTCAAAGGTCTTGACCCAGAGTTGGGGGCAGTGGTGGCGACATGGGCCCTCATTCCTCTGGAGAGGAGGTTTGAGAACATGGGCCCAAAAACTAGGTCTTCACTTGGATGGCTGGTGCAGAAGGTGGTGGAGTAGGTTCCAGCACTGTGACAACCTCCACCTCCTGTTCAGTTGGAGACTGCTGTTGTCAATATCAGAGGTGGTACCAAGGCATGGGAGGCACTCTGCTGCTTTTCTTTCTTTTTCTTCTTAGGAGCAGAATCATATGAGATGTGATGTTTCTTCACAGCCTTGTCTACAACCTTGCCTAAGTGGGCAGAGGACTGAGACAGAGGAAGCATTGAAGCCACTTCCATGGGCTGCTGTTGAGTGTCTGTGGAAGACACTGTGACCAGAAGGTCAAAGTGGCTTTCAACGGAGCTGATGTCGAGGCAGCAGTAGATGGTTTCAATATCAAAGATGATATTGAAGATGATATCCATGTCAGTACCAACACTGAAGGGCTGCAGGAAGCTGAAACACAAGACAATGTGGTATAGAGGGCCTTGCTGAATGCTGCCTGTTCCTTCACTTGTAGAGACTGCTCCAAACAGTGGAACTTGAGACATGAAGCTCTGTTCTTCAAAGGCTGGGATGTGAAGTCACAGCATATGTTACACGCCCTGATGTTATGGCCTTTGCTTAGACAGTGGAGACACTCAGAATGAGTGTCCAACGAGGAAACCTTGCATCTGCAAGACATGCAAAGTTTAAAAAGTGAAGTAGAAGCCATAGAAAAGAGGGGGGATTAAGAAAGGGGGACAAGAAAGAAAAACTATAGCTACTTTTTTGGGGGGGGGTTAGGAGAAGTAAAGAAATAAGTAAAAGGAGGAAGATATGAAGAAAGAAGAAAAAAAGCAAGATAGATTTGCTATTCAGCAGAACTCCAAAAGATGTGCTTTGTTCGGCAGATGAAGAGAAACTGGGGAGAAGGTAGCTTGGCATGCTTGAGCACACTCAGTGCACAGGAGGGGGAGAGGTTCCCACCAAGCTACTCAGCTCTAGAATTTTCCAATAGGAACTTCTGCACAGGCACGAAGACCCACTGTGTGAGGCATAGAGACCACAGAGAAGAAATTGAACATTTCCAATCTGTAGGTCATTCTTTTGTTTTTCATATCTATTGACAGATTTTAGTCAGAACTAGAATACATACTGTCTCTGTACTTCGAAGGAACTTTTTTTTATTATTAATATTTTTTATTAAAAAAGTTTCAAACATTAAAATAAGCATCAGCAGATCTATTACAAAAACAAAACTCATGAATACACTATACAACTTAGACTAAAACAACATAAACAAAGAAAAGGAAAAAAATTGCTCACTTGATTAGACTTGTTGATATTACAATATTTTATATTCAGGATCTGGATCCTGACTTCTGTATCTATTAATCAATACGGTGTTAATTCTTTTTGTCTCAAAAGATATGAATTTTATCAATGAGAGTAGGTTAAACATGTGTGTGTGTGTGTGTGTATATGTGCATATCTATTAGGTTCTGTATCACAATCCCACTCAACTTTCTGCAAATATTTCTCCTTTCCATTTCTCTTTAAAAAAAGATATTAACAGTTCCCAAGTTTTATTAAATTCCTCTATATTTTTATTATTAAGAGACAGAGTTATTTTGTCCATAATCATCATATCTCACAGGGCTTTTTCCCATTCTTCTTCCATAGGGATTTCATGAGATTTCCAATATCTCGCAAATACTATTCTGGCACATACTATCATATAAAACATAATCCTTCCATGCTTCTTTTCCATTACATCTTCCAAGATATTCAATAAATATATTTCTGGAATCCTTTGAAGGAACTTTACTGGTATGCCATTGTTTCTAGTGGTTGATTTCTCCAAGTGTTAAGAGTACAGGTTCCACTTCACTTTCTAAAACTGTAGGTTCATTTTGAAACGGTAATTCCTTAAATGAATTTGTCATCCTTTCATTTCTTTATACAGTTACTGAGTGTATTTCTTTTTTGTAAATTCATTTATTAAATATTTTCAAATGCATACAAACAGAACAGAAAAAGAAACTACAACAAAATCCCAGCTTGGACATCTCCCTAACAAGCTTTTTTTGGGAGATGGGTCGATATTCAAGAAAAATGGTTGACGCACAAAGATCTATTAGAATTAGATGAATCACTTACATCACAGTTAAGAACAAGAGAAAAACTGGAGCAAATGAGTTTTAAGCTCTCATGGTTTCCGTATAAGCAACTTCACGAGAGTTATAAAATAGATTTAAGGCTAGAAGGATTCAATTTGAAGCAAACATCTAATGACTTAGAGAAGATTATATCTGGTCAGTCAAACCACGTTATATCGAAATCCTATAAATTCTTATTAAATTATAAATTGGAAGAGGAAACGGTCAAAGACACCATGATATCCTGGGCCAATAGCCTAGGTCACACAATTGAACTAGAACACTGGGAAACATCATGGAAATTAATCCACAGATTTACACTGTCCCAAGATTTTAAAGAAAATTATGTGAAGATGTTCTATAAATGGTATCTAACACCAGCCAAATTGGATAAAATGTATAACACCCACCAAAATAAATACTGGAAATTCCAAGAAAAAATTGGAACTTTCACACACATGTGGTGGAGTTGCCAAAAAATTTAAAAAAATTTGGGAGCAGCTAACTATAGCTTTGATGGAAATGTTTGAAACCCAGATACCTCCTATACCAGAAATCTTTTTATTAAATATGGTTCAAAATATAGATTCAAAAATCTCAAAGAAATACTAGAGAGTTTTATTACTTTATTACTTAGTTTCATTACTGCCGCTAGAATATTAATAGCCGAATGTTGGAAAATTAATGAAATCCCCAATTTAGAGCAATGGATGATTAAAATATTGGAAATGAAGGAAAACAATCAACTTATCTGTAAGATTAGGGGAATCTGATAAAATATTGAAGGAATGGGACCCAATTATCATGTTTCTCCGTAAAAGATGGGGTAACTTAATTATTGAATAAAACAAATCAAATAAATTAAATAAGCTTGAACACATTTTAGAGAGATTAAAAAACAAATAAACTTACAAATAAACATGGGAATTGCAGTGATTTTTATAGACATCATTTTGATTGGATAAAGATATTTTTGTAAAACGGTTAGTTTATGTGCACATAATGATGTATGTTTGCGTGTGTATATGTATATCTATATATTGTGTGTATATATGGACATATAGGAGGAAAAAATCAACTAGCACAGAGAAAACACAGAAAGAGGTTACATAAGGAGAGGAAGTTTAGGTGATAGGTAGTAAATCTATGTTATTTTTCAAGAAGAGGTAAAGTTCAAACTAATGGAAGTAATGTTGAATTACATATACGTATGTTTTGTTTTTCTTTTTTTTGTTCTGCTGTGTTCTGTTTTTTGTTTTTAATAATGTAACCAATGTAACATCAGAAAGTATTCATTTTCTCTAATATTTAATTATTACTACTAGAAGATATGTGTTGACTGAGAATAACTCTGTTCAAGTTTAATTTTGTTCAAGTTTTTCTCAAAACTATTTTTTCAATTAAAAAAAAGAAAAAGAAAAGAAAAAGAAACAAAGAACAGACAAGTAAACCAAAGGAAAAAGGAAGTACTCAATAAAGACAGTAAAGAGTAATAAACAAAAAATACACAACTCTTTACTTTCCTAATGCAGATTACATATGACTTTATAAAGTAACTTCTCTAATTGCAAATACCATTCCAATGCTTCAATTTCTTATTTGCCCTGCATACTAATTATCATAATCTAGAGTCAGAATACTGTAATTTTTTTCTTGCAAAAAGCCCATCAAAGGTTCCCAGTCTTGCAAAACAGTCATGAATAATTTTTCTCTTATCAATGTCCATTTTGACTATGTCTCTTATTTTTATCAACCAGTCTTCTTTCCCTGGAATTACTGTATTTTTTCCATTTCTGTGCATATAATAATATTGTTGCAGTGGTCATATACTGTAACATCTTTCCATATTTCTTCTCCAGATGCTCATCTACTAATCCCAACAAATATAGTTCTGGCTTCAACTGAACATTTAACTCTGAGAATTTCAAGCACCATACAATTTATCTGCATAAAACTCTGAAAGCTAGAATGTATTTAGAGAGCCAGCATGGTATAGTGGTTTGAGTGTTGGAATATGACCCTGGAGACCAGGGTATGATTCCTTGCTCAGCCATGGAAACCCACTGGGTGACCTTGGGTGCATCACACTCTCAGCCCTGAGAAAATGATAAGGTCACCCATGATAAGGTCACTGTAAGCTGCAAACAACTTGAAGGCACACAACAAGGACAACAATGTATGTGATACCAGATTTTTTGGGGGTGGAGGCAGTTTTTCACAAGTCCACCATATGTGATGATGATGATGATGATGATGATGATGATAATAATAATAATACCACCTGTTGCTCACATTTCCAACACATATTTTGGCCAATTTCTCCGGTGTCCAATACCAATGATACATCATCTCATAAAAGCTCTCTTTAAGATGGTAAGATAATTTAAATTTAATTCTCTTCAACCACACCTTCCCCATTGTTCCAACTGTATACTATGTCCCACAGTTTGTGCCCACTATAAAATACAATCCTTTGCTCTTCTTTCATCTCTGATATTAATAAAAATTTACACATTTTACCAATCAAATGTTCATCATCTGGGCACAGCTATTTCTCAAATCCTGATTTACTCAACCCAAAATCATAGTTTTTTTATCCATTTTGAATCTTTCTATTTTTCAATAAGGGAACCGTTAAAAACTATAATGTTCTGACATTAATCTTTCATTGGACTTGATTCTATATTGTTCTTGCTCAAATTCCAGAAGATCTTGATAAGTTGTTCACTTTTCGTTAGTTGTTGTGTCCTTCCTGTAAAAGGTCTCTTGCAATGACACCCACAAAAGTGTCACAGAACATGACCTTGGTTTGTGTCTGTTCCATATTCTTAACAAACCATATCTCTCTCTTGGGCTTTACAACACAGCTAACCATGCCAGTTAAACCTCAGTTCATGCCCAACTAAATCCAACAATCTCTTATTCATCTATATAATCCAGTCTTTCAGCTAAACCAAAGAGCATGTGGAAAAATACAATTTAAAATTGTCCTCCTCCTCTTTGTTTTGCATCTGATAACATTTTATCTTACATAAGAAATCTTTAATCTGAATTGATATGGTCTGATACAGAAACAACACTTTCAGTAAAACATTAATTTTTATCACAGAGATTTGCCCCAGCAATGATCGTCTTGAGTTTTGTCCATCTTTGCAAATCCATCTTAATTTCATTCCAAGTCATGTTTCTCATAGTGATACCTAAGTATGTCCCTTTTTTTCTTGATTTTAAAATCTGCTCTTTCTATCAATTATGTTTCTGCCTTTTTTCTCAGTCTTCGTTAACATTTTTTGCTTATTTATCTTGAATCCAGCCAACTCTCCAAATTCTTTTAGTGGCTCCAGCAACAGTACTATACTGCCCATAGCGTTCACTAAGATAATCACTATATCTTGGGAAATGCTTAATTTGTATACTTACTTTTTTATTCTTTTTTTTTTATTTCTTTGATTCTTTAGTCATGCCTTATTGCCCTGTTCAGAACTTCAAGAGCTAAGATAAACAATAAAGGGGAAAGTGGACACCTTTATCTTGTGCCTTTTTCAATACTGCAGTTTGCTCAACTCATCATTAATCAAAATCAGTGCTTTCTATATATCATAGACTGCATTAATCCATATGATAAAATTATCAACAAAACTCATCTTACGTAAAACTCCAAATAAAAAGTCCCAATTCAGATTATTGAAAGCTTTTTTAGCATCTAATAATATAAGCACTGCTGTTTCTCATTACGATTTTCTATTTATTGCAAAATGTCCAAGGCCCATCTAGTATTATCACACAGCTATCTTTTCAGCAGAACCTCATACTGACCTTTACTTGCCTATGGACAGCCAAACCCTCTTAAATAGTTACTTATCTACAGGAGAACACATAACACAGATGGGAAGACAGGTACAACTCCTTGTCACAAACTCAGATGCCAACTCAGCCCACACATCTACTCAGAAAATGTCATGGAAGGACTTAATCACCGACAATATCAAAGGAAGTTTCACTTGTGCATTCTCTAATGTGATATAGACCGTCCTCTGTCAACAATGTCCTTCAGCACTCTACATTGGGCAAACAGGCCAGTCTCTGCACCAGAAGATAAGGCAACACAAATCAGACATCAGGAATGGGAGTACACAAAATCTCATTGTAGAACACTTCAACTGTCCTGGGCATTCCATCTCAGACCTCAGAACAGCAGTTCTTGGACAAAACAAAAAGACAAACAAGCAAGCAAACAAAAAACCTACAAAAGAAGACTGGAAAGAGGAAAAAGCAGAACTGGAATATATCTACAAACTCCAGACTGTCAACAGTGGATTGAATAGAGAAATGGTTTCCTGACACACTATACATATTGTAACACTAGTTAACATTCCAGGGTTCTCTTGGCCAGTTTATTACAACTCCTTTCCTATACCAAGCCAGTGTAACATTACATTCCAATAACTCCCTCCACCAATCATACGGTTATCTACTCACCTTGGCTTTCGGCAACATCTTTCCTTTTTTTTTTAATTTTTTATATTTTATTAAAGAAAAAAATAATACAATACATAACAGAATAACACAAAAACACCACGTGAATAACATAAATGTGAAAAAAAGAAAAATTAAACACAAGTGGCTTACATTACTATTGCTCTCCAAACCCTTTATCACTGTATACTTATTCTACATATTTTATATCACATTAATTATATATATTTTATTTCATGTATCTAAGTCTCTTTCTCCTTATACTCATTATTACTATAATATCATTCTTAAGTCTATTCTTTTCAACTATATTTTTTTAGAATTTTTTTTATTATGAAATAAACTTAAACAATACAAATGCAAATAAACAAAACCCCACATAATAACAAAAAATAGTGAATAAACCCCCCCCCCCCGAGCCAACTTTTTGTTTACTCCACTTTCCAAAATTGCCATTCTTCTTGTGGAAGAGTAACTTTACCATCTCTTATCAAAGCTTTTCCCAAAAATATTTTCCAAATTTCTTCAAAATCATTCCCTTTTACAAGACCTTTCACAAATCTAATTCTACAAATTAACTTATCATTAATTGCAATTTTCCACACTTCTTTATACCATTCCTCTATTTGAATTTCTTCATTTATTTTCCATTTTTTTTGCTATTATTAACCTTGCTGCAGTTAACAGATTTGTTATTAATTCCTCCATTGCCTGAGTACCCTTGTACTCCATTGCCTGATTTAATCTTACCGGAGTCAAATACCATCTCCAAACTATTTTATAATAATTCTCTTTTATTCTTACCGATAATTTTTTTAAATGACGTTGTTTCCAAATTTTTCTCCATTCTTGTGTATCTGTATTTTGTGATGTCTCTTCCTCCCACATTTTTCTAAGATAATCATCCTCTTCTTGATCTTTTGCAAACATTTTATCTATTTCACTTGTAATACCCTTTAATAATTCATTTTCTTGCATATTTTCTCTTTGAATAATAATTTGTTCAAATTTAGTATGTTCTTTAAAATCTTTAACATATCTTTTCATATTCTTTGTCCATTGCTCTAACTGTATATAATTTAACCAAGATATTTTGGTTTCCTGCAATCCCTCTTTTATTTTATCTTTATTAGTCATTATTTTCATCCAATCTTTTAATCTATGAATGTTTTGTTTTTTTACTTCTTTCTCTATTATTTCTCTTAAATTTATTGGAAATTTTTCCATCATTACTATTGGAGTTAATGTTGATATATTCGAAATCAGTTTTCCTTTATTTTTCTTCCAAATTTCTATTATATTTTTATGAAAGGATTTTCTATCTTTTCTATTTCTTTCTTTAAAAAATTCCTGAAAAACATATTTTCCAATTCGGCAACATCTTTCCTCCTGTCTTCATCCCCAATGACGATTGTTAAAACTGAACTTGTCACCTCATCACCATACCCACAAGTTTTACATTTCTATTGCTATTCGTACACACCATCTGCTTATTCATAGCTATAGCGGTCTGTTGCTAGGCATTTCACTCTATGCAACTGATGAAGTAGACTTAAGCCAGTTAGTCTCAAAGGAGCTACAAGAGCCCTTTGCATACTAATCTAGACTAACACAGCTATGTCTCTCAATTCTACTGAAATGGAACAGTCCGCCTAAGACTTTGAGGGTCATCTGAATATAATTCATATCTCCAGCTAATATAGGAATTTTAACACCAGAAGTGTATTACTATTTGTTGAAAGATTAACCTTTTATTATAAAACTGAAAGAGAAATCAGGACCCAAATTAGGTCAAGGGACATAGTGATTTCATGCATTATCTTTCCCCCTATAATGACATATTTGCAAAGAAATGACCTGCAAATATATTTCTGTCTTCAGTGATTACAAGGTTCTCATGTACTGCAAGAATCCACTCTAAGAACTTAGATACACAACCCTAAAAGGCCAATTTGGGTCACTCTGAGGCACTCCTCAGAGTATTAAGCCTCCACCACTAC
The DNA here is from genome assembly GCA_948472985.1 of Iguana delicatissima. Lineage (NCBI taxonomy): Eukaryota > Metazoa > Chordata > Lepidosauria > Squamata > Iguanidae > Iguana > Iguana delicatissima. The sequence goes on from CAOKZL010001588.1 coordinate 214,758, forward strand.
AATGGAAGCAACAAGAATTAAATGGCCTTCCTAGAGGATTCTAGGGGTGCAAATGTCCAATTTAGAGGGAGTGGTTTTTTAAATTCTGGGAAAGACCTGATGTGTTTCTTCAGAGTCTAGTGGTTGCACGCTCCTGGTGTAACAGTTCCTGATGTCTCAAAGGCATTTATGGTTTCTTAAAAAGGGGATAAGCACTAATGCTCCCTTTGCAAAACAGTCTTCTAGCAGCCTAAAGGGAGAAGACTTCAGTCTTCCTACTAGGTTCATTGCCATCTTTATTCTTGAATGCCAGTGGACAAAGGGGAAGAAGTGGGCAGGAAGGACTGCAAAGAACCCAGTCAACCCATCTCTGAAATGAGGCTCTTCATGTGCTACTAAATTTTTATCAGTTCCTCCAGATCTTTAGAAATAGACCAAAAGTGGAAGGCAAGTTTATTCAGTACTGAGACAAAATGTAGGCCTTTGACTCTAACATCGTCATCTTTATTCTCCCCTACAATTTTTAACATCTTGGGCTAATAAGGAAGCCAGCAAAGCTTCAAAAGCTTACATGATGTACTTTATGCTCTGGAGTTGGCCTAATAAAGGTATTTCTGCTTCATGGATTTTGGATTCTGCTATATTTTGCTGCATGGCCACTATGGGTACTCCTGAATATAGATCCAGTACTGAAAGATGAAGACTTTTCTGTATATCTGAAAACTAACAAAATTGTATTTTAAACATAAACATGCTTCTTAATAAACCTGAGGGACTCAGTCCAATAAAGATTCTATCTCTTATAGACAAGGGATCAGAAATAGCCAGCCCCAAGATAAAGCTCTGAGATAATCTCAAAAAGAACAGTAAGTGTCACTGCTTCAAATGTAGGAAAAAACATATCAGGCACCAAGACAGTGGGTAGATTATCACAAAGAAGTGCTGCATGTTACTATCCCCATGAGAACAGCTAGAGCAACACTTTCTTTGGCCAAAGAATATGTACTTTTACAGTCAAATTGTGACAGTTTATACTTCTTGTTATGGATATGCTGATTCATAACATGACAGCATATAAATTAATTTTTTAGAAGGCCAGGGAAAAACTAGAAAACCTCATGCTAAAGGTAATCTAAGTGGCAGAGAGTGTGATGTCCACTGTTGATTCTCCGGGAGGCTATGGTCAAACAGGATTAGTATCAACACTTAGTATGCCATGCTGTAGTTTAGAGAGGTGCTATTACTTTGCTATCCCATTAACAATTAGTTTCTTACTGAAATTCTTAATACCATGACAGGTTGTTGTTTTTTTTGTCAGAAACATACTCAAAAATCATTCCAAGGCAAATCCCAGTCTAATGGTCTGTAACAGTGATATGCTTCTGGACCATTTTGAAGCCCTGTGATGACACCTATACTTTATATCCCCAAAACTATAAAAATCTACAGCATGTGAATTTCATCTTCTGTCTGTTATCTTTCACATGTTTTTGGCATACAGTTTACTATGGTCCTCAAATAGCTATTATAACAACATGCCTGTTTTAAAAATCAAGGCAGTGCGCAAAGAAAAGGAAATGTTGCTTTTTATATGGAACCTGGTGAAGGATGATTAGAAGGAAAAAATACAGCAGACTGAAAAGAAATTAGCACAAGAAAGACCCATTAAATTTAATCTAAGAGAACTTTAATAAGCAAAAAGGGGTTGAAATAACGTAGGAGACTGCAAAAAGACTTGCCTTTTTATAGGAAAGAGTAATAAAATGAGGATGAAAAATTCCAATGTACAAGAGACCTGATTTCACAACACAGATGATTATATTAGATTTTCCTTCTAAGTATTTTTTTTCTTTTCTTGCCTTGATAATGGTTTATGATTGATTGCGATAAACGTATTTCCCATCTTTCCTCCTCTTTTGCAATTCATGGATGAATTGGGCCAACTTTCAAACTTAAAACATGGACTGAATGCACATGTAAATTGATTCCAAACAAATAATATCCCATTACAAATAAATGAACAAACAAAAAGAAAATGCCAAAATATGTGACTTGAGCCAACAATTTATGAAGAAACTGGAAAATTTATGTAATGCTGCCTTGGCCGGTGCTGAAGATTTTGCTTATTATTTGAGTGAAATAACAGTTGGTGGAAACTTCTGTCTTTAAAATTTGTTCCACTTTGAGTTTGAAAATTTTAACTTAAGTGTGCACATTTCATAAATGTGCATTCTAACCAGAAGTTACAGAACTCTAAAGTGCTTGATCAAGTGGTAGGTTTGGCCCAAAACTTTAATATAATCTTTGGTTTAGTTCGATGACTGTGATTAAGCATGTGGATTTGTATAGTACAACAGATAATGAACACATTAAGTTTCATCACAGACGAAACCAATAATGGTACACACACTTTTGGGAGATTTAATGTGACAAACAAAACAAACTGTTCTGAGAATAAATTCAAAATAACCTCAAAAGCACAGTACAAATTTTCAATCAGATTTTAAAAGCTAAAGAACAATGTGCTCACAACAAAATTCCTGTACTCCCCCCAAAACAGTTCTTTTCATTCTCTTATGCAGATTGTGATTTTTTTTTTTTTTTAGAGATAGTGTTTTCTTTTGGATTACATGCCCCAGAATATCTTGCATGAATGACCAGTAGGATTCTGGAAGTTATATTTCAAAAAAGGCTATTTTTAAGCTCTGATATCAGGTAAGCTCCAGAGTTATCCAAGAGGAACAGAGAAAGGCCTCAGTCACCAGACAGAAATAACATGAAAGTGGTTTCTTCTCAAAATTTAAATATGAGATGGTTAGTCTGGAGTAATATGCAAAGGGATCTTATAGCACCTTTGAAACTATCTCAGAGAGAGAAATAGGTAGCATTGAAGTAGCTTGCCAAGAACTGAGACCACCAGATTAGAAATGTGTGTGCAGCATGCCGTTTGAACCAGTTAGCCTCAACTACTCCACCCATCACGCTCCACATCACATCCCGATCAACATTATCCACTTCATTTTCGGAGCCACTCAGGGACCAAATCTACTTAATCCACACAAATTCCTTCTGTACATATACAAGAATACCAAAATACCAAAGAATATACACACTACTATAGTTATTAGATCACTAATATTCATTGCTTCTCTCCCTCATCCACTGTAGGGGATCTGACCAGGTGTAGAATAGTCAGCCTCCGGAGTGACTATAGCAGGGCTCAGTCCCAATCTTCCTCCTCTGCAGTTGCTAGGTCTGACCGTACGTAGAGCTACCAGCGTCCAGCGGGTGGCAGCAGTAGGGTCTAGCCTAGAGTCTTCATTCACCTGTTGCAGATCAGTCCTTTTTCTTTGTATGGTGCTCCATGCGCGTGCAGGGTAGTGAAGGCATACTTTGAATCTGTGTATATGTTTACGGTAAGTCCTTCGGCCAGCTCTAAAGCTCTGATCAAAGCAATAAGTTCCGCCTTCTGGGCCGAAGTACCGACAGGTAGCGCTTTGGCTTCTGTTATTTTATCTGCCGTGACCACTGCATAGCCGGCCTTCCGCTTCCCTTCTCGCACAAAGCTGCTTCCATCTGTATAGTAAGTGACATCAGGATGGGGCCATGGGTATCCCGCAAGTCTGGTCTACTTGAGTACACTTCATCCATGGTTTGAAGGCAATCGTGGTGTATATTTCCAGATTCTGCTGGGAGCAGTGTTGCAGGGTTCAAGGTGGTGCACAATTCCAACTTCACTCTAGGGTTTTCATACAACATTCCCTGATACTTGGACATTCGGCTATTTGTGAACCAATAGTTACCTTTGTACTCCATGAGGGCCAGTACAGAATGTGGAACCTTTACCATCAAGTTCTGGCCGAAGGTTAACTTATCTGCTTCTTTTACCAGCAAGGCTGTTGCTGCTATAGCTCTGAGGCACCCAGGCCATCCTCTAGCGACTGGATCTAATTGTTTAGAGAGATATGCCACTGGGTGATGACAGGACCCCAACATCTGTGTCAGTACTCCCACTGCTATTCCATTCTTCTCATCAACATATAAGGTGAACCTCTTTGTTACATCTGGCAGACCTAGCGCCGGAGCTTCCATCAGCGCCTTCTTTATCTGCTCCCAGGCGTTCTTTTGTTCTTTTCCCCACACAAATTCAGACTTCTCCGGACCTTTGGTAGCTTCATATAATGGTTTGCTCATTACTGCAAAGTTAGGAATCCAGATTCTGCAAAACCCAGCTGCACCTAAGAATTCTCGCACCATCTTCCGATTCCGGGGCTCAGGCAGAGCACACGCAGCCTCCTTCCTTTCTCGGCCTAGCGCTCGTTTCCCTTGAGTCACTTGGAATCCCAGATACCGCACCTCTGTCTGGCACAACTGGGCCTTCTTCTTAGATACTTTGTAGCCTGCTTCCCACAAAAGCTGGAGCAACTCCATTGTGGCTTCCTTACACTCCTCCTCACTGGTGGCTGCCAACAGTAGATCATCCACATATTGCAGCAAAACTCGTCTCTCGGGTTCAGACTCGGAATCTTCTCAAGTCTTGACTCAATGATGTCCCAAAAATCGTTGGTGAATTCTTCCACCCCTGAGGCAAGCGGCACCACGTGAACTGGGTCTTCTGGCCCGTAATGCTGTGTTCCCCCTGGAAGGCAAATATTTCCTGGCTTTGAGGGGCCACTCAAATACAGAAGAAGGCATCCTTGAGATCCAGAACAGTGAAGTAAGTAGCTGCAGATGGAACTAGTCCCATCAGAACATATGGGTTTGGTACCACTGGGTGTAGGGTTACTGTAGCTTCATTTACCATCCTTAAATCTTGTACTGGACGATATTCCTTCGTCCCAGGTTTCAATACTGGGAGTAATGGAGTATTCCAGGGAGAGCGGCATTCCCGAATTATATTGTACTTCTTCAGCCGTTCCAAATGCTTCTGGATCCCTTCCAGGGCTTCTCTGGGCAAATCATACTGCCTTACACGAATAGGCATAACATTTGGCTTTAATTCTACCACTATGGGGGCCACGAACCGGGCTAACCCAGGTGGGTTGTCTTCAGCCCACACGCCTGGGGGTCCAAATATAGTGGGTTACTCTTGACAAACCATGATCTGGTACCTTCGCCATTCTTCCTCCGTTGGATAAGTCACTGAGATACTCTTTGGTCCTCTGAAATTTATTTCCATCATCCCACTTCTTCGATAGAAATTTGGGTTCTCAATTTAGCCAACAAATCTGACCCAATAAGGGCACAGGGCAACTTGGCAAATACAAAAACTGGTGAGTGACTTGATGTTTTCCTAGATCCACAATCTTTTTTTCTAAAAGAGGATGTTTCCCAATTTCCCCGTGGCCCCCACAATTCTTATGGCATTCTCAGTTTTTGGGGCTATTGCAAGATTTAATACTGAACGGGTGGCTCCGTATCACCATCATAGGGACGGCTCGGCCCGCTATTTGTGCTGTGACCATAGGCTCCCCGGGGCCGAGAGCAAGGGGCCCGGTCTGTCCTAATCGTAATGTTCCATTTCGGCCAGTCCAATGAAGTTCTCGAACCCTTCGTCCATCTCTTGCTCATATCTTCCGTCCACTACTCTTCCTCTTCCTCGATTTGCTCCTCTTCCTCGATCCATCCCTCTCCCCCTATTCGCCATCCCTCTCTGTCTGGGGAATTCATTCTTCCAATGCCCAACCTGTCGGCAGAGAGCACACTCATTGCGTCTCAATGGAGGTCCACTTCCTTTTCCAGTTTTCCGCCCCCTTCCTTTGTCGCCAAAGCTGCAGCCAATAATTCCGCTTTCTTATGCCTCCGCCTGCCTCCCGTTTCTCCTCTTGATCTCTGTTCACATATACTCTCTGGGCAATTTCCAACAATTGGCTCAAATTCATACCTGCAAATCCCTCTTGTTTCTGGAGTTTCTTCCTTATGTCTGGATAACTTTGGGTCACGAAGGCCAAATTCACCATCTGTTGGTTGCCTGGGTCTTCTGGGTTCACAGGAGTATACTGCCTATAAGTATCAAGTAATCTTTCCAAATATGTTCCTGGGGGTTCAGTGGGTCCCTGAAGTATCTCTGATACTTTGGACATATTAACAGGTCTCTTCATTCCTTCTCTCATAGCTTCCACTAGTAGAGCTTGATAATCAGTGAGCATAGTCAACTGTGCTGGGAGGTTCGGGTCCCATCCTGGGTCCGCCAAGGGGACCCTGCCTCTCATCCACTGCTCAGGGTTCACCTCTCCAAGAGGTGCCCTGTTTCTAGCTATCCATTCTGCATGCTGAATTATTCTCCTCCACTCTTCAGTAGTGAACAAAGTCAGGAGCAACTGCTGACAATCTTGCCAACTGGGGACATGTGAGGCCATAATACTGGAACAAAGTTCAATTATTTCTTGTGGCTTATCTGTGTAAGTAGCATAATGGGTCTTCCAATTAAGGAGGTCAGACGTGGTGAAGGGAGTATATTGGTAACTCTGGACTCGCCGATAACCGTCCCCTTGGGTGGGATCTATCACGAATTGACTGATTTGTCGCAATGGTGCAATCACATCTCCACTTTCCCCATCCGAATCATCTGCTTCTTCTACTTCCTTCTGGGGTTTCGTCTGTTTACTCTTGACCTGTTTACTCTTGGGTTTATCTTTTGGTCCAGTCTGTTCGGGTTTGGGTCTGAGTGTCATCTTGTTCTGGACAGCCAAACTGGAACCCGGCACCTCCTCTGTCATATCCTCTTCATGGGTAACTGGGCCCAAATCCGCCAGTCCCCCGGTCACAGCTCCCTCTTGTTGTGAGGCTGTCTGAGGTACTGGTGGCAGTGGAGCAGGCTGTGGTACTACCAAAGCCAGTGGTGGTGGGGCTGGCTGCATCATCACATACGGTGGAGGCGGGGCAGTGGGCTCTTCTGGAGCTGAATCTGGCAAAATCTGTGCTTTTCCAAGTTTTCGTCTGGCCCTGTCCTGCCTCAGTACCATGGCCTTACAAATTTGTTCCTGACACTTCTGCAACCAAGAAGGGTTCTCTGTAACCACTGTGTCCCATGAATCTATGTATGGATACTGATCACGGTGGTCAGGGGTCACCCACCACTACTGAATACACTGCCTTGATTCGAGCGGGTTCTAAGCTCCCTTCCGGAGGCCACTCCACCTTGAAAGAAGGCCACTCCACTTCACATAAATTCCGTAAACGCCCTGGCGTCATCGGGGGGTCCCCATAGTCCCCACTGAATCCTTTCTTGAAATTCTTTAACATACAACCCAAAGGGGTCTGCCGGCTTTGCCCCCCACCCATTTTCCCCCCAACGTGGATAAGACACACTAGGAGAAAGGGATTCGGCGCGTGAGTAGGGGGTCTCACGTGCCAACACGAAGGAGGATAGACACCACTCTCTCTGTGCCGACCCACGCACCCGGACTCTCAACGGTATGCAATGGGAACTGCGACACCTTGCGCCCCTCCTTTCACACCACATTCACGCCAACAAACTACCTCCCACCTCTTTTCCACCTCCAAAAAGCCTCGCGGTTTCACCCACAACAGTGGGGTATTAAGGCAAGACTAAGGGGTTGATCAGGCCCCTCTTCTCCCTGAAGTTGTAGGGAGGGCACTCACCAACAGTCGTGGGAGGGTTCTGTTTTCTGCTCCGCCTTCGGGTCCCTTGGCTGGAACACCACCGCCAGAGCCGCTGCCTCACTCCGAGTCAATTCTTCCAAAAAATAAGTCAGGGGCGCCCTGGGTCGCGTCGGGAAGAGGCGACGGCCCCGACGCCCTGGCGTCCGCCAAAGTGGGCAAAACGCCCCTCAATCCCGGACGAGCGAGCCCCCAAATGAAGTAGCTCGCCAAGAATTGAGACCACCAGATTAGAAAGCAAAAAAAATAAAAGTTTATTTTACTGCAGGAATCTCAGTGGAATGAATTTCCAAAGCCTGAGAGCCCCGATCCAGGTATTAGCTCTCTTTTATACCCTCTTGTAAACAGGTTACAGGAAACGATTACATATGACCATATATGAAGTGTTTACAGGTTATGCAGACCTAGGTTACAGCTTTCAAAAATGATATATTTTGGTACCAAGGGAGTATTTCTCCAACATCAAAACTCCCTAGGTTCCCGGCACAGCTAAGCACATACCTAAGCCTCCTGATAAGATAAAGGGCGCATCTGCTCACCTTATTTTTCTCTATTTTTCTACCTTAGCAATAGCTTCTTCAATTTAACCCTTTCAGCATAAGCTTTTGCATCTTAAAGTCTACAAAAGCTTAAGCTACCAACTTCTTTCTCTCAGTCTCAAAAGTGTTACATGATCCCTTTGCATATTCAATGTGGTTTACATAAAATATATTTATATGCATACTGGTGATACCATCTCTGCATATAATATTTCTCAGAGTTTTTTTAGCAGGTATTTAAATGCATGCAAGACAAAATGAAACATTGAAAGTCCCCAAGTAAAGAGTCATGCAGTAGTCTTACAGCTGCACCAACAGGAACCTGCCTCACTAGGTAATCCTAGAGACATACCCTCCAATTGTTCCAATCTGGCAGGGATAGTTCTGATTAAACCACTTTTTTCAGCTGCTTTTCAAACAACTGAGTTTATCTCTCCTCCTCTGCGATATATTCCTCCAACTGCTGCAAACAGAGTTCAAAGTGCCAAAGCAATTTGCGCTCAATGAACTCAGTATGAGACTGAATCTTACCCTCCTCAGGAAGCTCTAATAAAAGCAAACTGCTGTAGCCTATCCTAGCTTGTGTGCTGTTCCCCATTAATTTTGTTTTTCTCATTTGGCCATACTCTGATGTTGCTTGGCTACAAATGTCTCAGTTTTCATCTGCAAAATGTTGGTAAGCTATATAGCAGTGATACTCCATGCAGTTCATCCAGGAGAGACAGCCCAGAAAGAAAAGCTGGCTAAACAAGACCTATTGAGACATATAAGGGGGAAAAAGGGTTTCTCATCTATCACTTAGTGGTGATTATCCACTGAAGTAACAAAGGCACGTTTAACTTCAGTTCCAAAACCAGGCCAGAAGCCAGATTAAAAAGGGACACAATGACACCAACTGGGAATACTGTTGATGGGCTCTGAATCAAACATTTTCTCTACTTGTGCCTTCCTGTTCCAGCTGCTGCACTCAGAACCATTGCTTTCCACCACTGAAATGAAACTACTTTCCTTGGTCAGTACCATGAACAACTAGCATCTTGGGAAAAATAGTAAAGTCCCAGTGCAAGTTTGCATGGAGGAGGCTTAGTAGCATGTAGGCAGAGTGGGAGAAGAGGGAGGTTTTCCCACAAGATGGGGGGAAAAAAGACTATAAAGTAGGAGGAAAACCCATAAAGTAGGTGATCTAGAAATACTGTAATAGCAAAGCACTGCCATACAGTCAGCCTTTGTAATACTTCCTTTTAAATCAACAACAGAAGACACAGTAAGTATGAAACAATTCTGTTTGTGGTGAAAAGAAGATAACAGTGTACAAACAGGCAAGGCTGCCAATTGCAGCATCCCTTGCTTTTTGGTGAACCTTTTTTTTTTTTTGATAGAGGCCCTCTGGGAGTTTCCTTAAAGCAACATTTGCAAATACACAGCAAATGTCTTAAAAGTTTATATTAATGCCGGCCAGATTTGGACAAGAGAGAATGCTGAGCAGCTCCATATCATATTACCAATTAATGTTTAAACAGTCTTTCCAGTTATATGATTTAACTTTATGGCCATTTTACAAATTGGCTTAGGTACAAAGATAATGTAAATTCTGCCAGCAGGCTTTAGTTATACACTCTCTAAGGCAAAAATGAAATATTCTTTAAATATATGGGAGAAGTGGGCCTCTGCTTTCCATAGCAGAAAAGGAAATTAGAGGCCCTCTTTCCCACTATTTTCAAATACTTGACTCTTTCCAAGAAAAACAAATTGTAAATGGCTGAGGTAAAAGCTCTGAATTCCAGCTTCTAGGAAAAACACGCTTGCTAATTAACTCATGTTTTGTTTCTGATCTAGAGCATGTCATTAAAAATTGTGTATCAGCAGGCCTCGGATCTATACTTACAACACAATATAGTAAATCCAGATGGAAATACATATATGCAAATTTTTGAAGGATATTTGTTTCATGCACAGTATACAGAATCTTAAGTGTACAACACAGACAGAACATTCTTGTTCTGCACTTAATGTCTTGGATGTGTAACCCAGTGCCTCTCAAGCTATCTGATGTGGAGGGCCAGCATCTTTTCCTTCCCCAAAATGAAGCCTTTCTTTCTGCACAGTGCCCCCTACTCCAATTGTAAGTCTTTAAGTATTTGAGTTTTAGCATGAAATGTTTTGCAAATCAATGGAGTTTTTGCTCATTTAATCCTCATCCAAGTGAACAACAACACACATCTAGCATAAATACTGTGAAACCTTGCACTGAGTATTTTCTCATCCCATGGGGATTTCAATGAAGAAATAAAAATTTCCAAGGTCCATGTGTACACTTATAGGTGCAGATGCAAGGGCATTCATTCCACAATACTTAAAACAACCCAAGCCAGGAAAGAATGCCTACATGTTTTGGGTAGCTCTGAGCCCCTTCCCTCTATTTTGGCTAAAAATGTAACCAACTTCATTTTTTGTTTAAAAACTGTTGCATCCAATTCAAAACAGAAAAAAAATCCATAAATAGGAAACAACATAAACAGTGAATTGAGCTATTCTTATTTGCAAGAAGAATCTATCATTGACGGTATAACAGGACAACATGCTATTTCAATAACAAAATACTGGGAGACAAATATTCCCCAATGGCATTTTTGCCCTGAAGCATTCCATACTTTGCCATATTTTCCTACTCATCTATCTCTGAATTCAACCAGCTGTTCTGTAGATGCTTGCTCAGATGCAAGGTACAGGAGGGGTGCACAGCCTACAACAATTACAGTTTTTTGCTCATCTTGCTGAGATTTGACAAGCGAGGTACACTTTATCTTTTCTCAGAACATATCTCTTGTTTCCAAGACTTGCCTTTCAGACTGTGCAACTAGAATGCAATGATCCCACTTCAGTGGTAGTAGCTGCACCTATGGAATTCTGAGGTTTGCTATTTCAGGAAAGACATTTAGAATTTTTGGCCAGAAATATCTACACCCTTACCAAACTACAAGTCCCAGGGTTCTGTAAGATGCTCCCATGGCAAAAAAAGTGAAATGTGTAGCGCTATAATAGTGTAGTGTGAAAGGGACCCAGAGAGATGTGTTTCCTCTATTAAAGAATATAGGTTTCTACTTTCAATGGTTCTGGGTCCCCTCTAACAAGTTCATGGACTTAGGTTTTGCTACCCAGCACCACATACCCATGCTCCCGCTTTCTGAACCATGGTCTATCAAAACTACTGATGAGTAGTTCCTGAGTTCTGGACCAGTGAGCCAATCGTTGAGGTATGGAAACACTTTTATGCCTCACGTTCTCAGATGAGAGATGCCAACATGTGAGAGACCAAAGGACAGGACCTTGTACTGGTATACATTGTGGCTGACCATGAAGTATTTCCTGTGTTGTAGGGTAGATGCTAATATGAAACTAAGCATCTTGGAGATCCAGAGATGTGAACCACCCTCCCATCTAGAGGAGAGGAATGATCCAGACCAAGGTGATCACACAAAACTTCCTAGGGCAGATATAATGGTTTTCCATTTTCAGGTTCATGATAGAGAAGAGGGATCCATACCTTTTCAGTATGGTGAAATACCAGGAGAAGAACCCAGTGTGGACAGCCCTCTAGGGAAACAATCTGATGACATCTTTTTGAAGGAGGGTGCAGACCTCTTGCCGGAGGATGCTGAACAATGGAGTGTATCAGAAAATGCCTTGTAAGGAAAGACAAGTGAACTCGATTGCATAACCAAGTAGATGATCATGGGGACCCAGGAATCCCAACAAACACATTCCCATACAGGAAGGTGATCTGGGAGGAAGGGAGGCAAGTAGACAAGGAGACAGTGACACAAGGTCAGAAGCAGAAAGTATGGCAGGCCACAAGAGTCAAAGCCACTGTTTAGTGGGGAAGAGGGACTTTTTATCAGGAAAAGAGGGCTGATACCTTGGCTTCTGGAAGAATGGTATGATCTCTCAGACTGAGATGATTGCCTTGAATGAGGGAATGGTGAGTGTGGCACTCAACAGGAGAGAAAGAAAACTGTCCTCTGCCAAGGGAGCCAGGTCAAGTGAGAAGAACTGGTGGCCAGTCTGAACTCCATTGTCTCCATTGAGATATGGGCCTTGAAAAGGGTGTCTTTAGCTTTATCAGTATGGGAGTTGAAAAGGCCCTTCTCATCAAAAGGAAGGTCTTTGATCCAATTGGAGGTGTCATTTATTAGACCTGCCAACCTAAACTAGGCGTAACAGCAAAGGCTTGATGGAGGTTGCTATGACTTTACCAGTACAATTAGCCTAACAGTGTGCTGTGGTGACCTGTCTTGCTGCATTGCAATGGGCCTCTTGTTGAAACATCACATCGTTAATGTTTGGAGGATCCAATAAGAAGAAGCAGAAAGGCCAAAAACAGATAATAGCTGAGAACTATCATTGGATAGGACTGTTTTGGAACTGTGATTGTCAGTGGGATAACTTTAACATAACAGGGAAAGGGGAAAGAAGCTTGTTCAAGCATGGAAACAGCAATGTATTGTGGTACATGATTGTCACTGTGGGCTTCGAGAGGTGGGGATCAAAACAGGGTGGAAGATCAGAAATATTACATGTTAAAATACGAATTAAAATTGTTTTTATTTTGTGAAACTTAATAAAATTATTACAAAAAAAAGGAAGCATCACAGCAACATTCCTCCAGGAGATAAAGAATGAAAGATGCCATTTTTTCCCAAAGGAACTGCGGATAATCTTCCATGCAGACAGACTTTCCTACCTGGTTAGCTAAGGTAGCAGAGGAGTAGAATCTTCTCCTGAAGAGAGTGAGATGACGGTCCTCCTTTCTTGGAGGGGTAGATTTGTGGGTGGACTGCGATTGAGCAGCCTGGTCTATCATTGAGTTGGGGACTGGATGGGTGAGGAGGAAATCAGTACTTGTTGAAAATGGTAGAATCTCCATATGTTTGGCAGTCGGTGTTACTGATGAGAGCTTAGCCCAGGACTGCTTGACTACGTCCATCAGTGTTGGCAACAGTGGTAGCATAGCTGGCTTTGGACTGTGGGCATCTTGTTGTCTGGAGATGAGGCAAGGAGTAGAAGAGGTGCCTCTAGAGCTTCTTCAGTGTCTTCACTGGAAGAAGTCCAGAAAGAGAGAGGTGATGGCAGACAGGGAGACGGAGGCCTCTGAGAAGTCAATCTCACTCCTTTTGTGGGTGGCTGTGCCAAAGAAAGGTCGCAGTCTAACAGCTTCAATGCTGGTACAGCTGAAGTGGAAGGATAGCTTTCCAAACATCTAGCCGGTGTGGCTAACAGGCTAAAGCAAGCTCAGTCTTGGTGTGGAATGTTGGAACAAAACCAATATCAATGTAACTGGGGAAAGCCAGAATTATGAGACTCAGATGGAGATTGATATTGATGGCTTCTTTCAGGCCGATAGTCATTTGTATTCACTGCAGCAGTGGCAGTGTTGGTAATAGGGGACATCTCTTGCTGGTACTGACAAGTAGGAAGGGGAAGTCTCAATTCAGGAATGGTCATAAATGTAGCAACTGTAAGCTGCTGTGTCTGACTCCTGTGAGGCTTCCCAATATTAGGAATGATATAAAGATCAGTTCAAGTCCTCCCAGTGATATCAATCCCAGTAGTACACTTCCTGGTTGGAGGGTGACCTGTGTCAAGAAGGCAAACCGAAAAGATGGTGGAGGTGGTGAATGGCAGCTTGTGGGGCTAGAGGCATGACTCCTATGACGTGAGGAGAGCAATTTTGGATGAGGTGGCAGAGTAGAGGACCTAGAAGGACTCGTTGTTGACAAGGCAGCAACTGACTGTTCTGTGAATCCCACATTGGAAGGCTGTCAGGAAGTTGGTCTCGAGAGATATGATCTGGTTCAATTCGGAGCTCATGTGGCACCTCCAGGGCCTGTTAGCCTTGTTGCAGAGGGAGTCAAGAGAATGAATGACAGAGCAAAGATGCTGCTGGTACTAAAACTGACCTTAAGACCATTGATGCCTGGAGATCTTTATCTTTAACCTGCATTTTCTCTCTAGGAGTGGAGGAATCAGCTATACTCTTCTTTTGTGCTTTGGCAGAATTAAGCTGTGCACTGACAAGACCTGCCTGGTGTCAGAGGAGCTAGTATAGAGTCAGGATCACCCTGCACCTCAGTGGGGCATGAACAACTCAGCTTCTGTTGTTGAGGGGGAAGACACTGGCCTCAACAAAGATGGGTCTTCCAAGACAGAAGCCACCAACTGCTTCTTGCAGATCAGGGCAGAAGATGTGTGAAGCAGGTGGTTTGGGGCAGCTATGTTGGCAACTTTCAGGGATTGTTCCCAGAGGAAGAGCCAAAGATGAGATAGATGGTTTTTGAGGTGTTGTGCAGTGAATCCATTGCAGATGGAGCAGGAATTCATGTGGTAGCTTTTGCTGGGGCAGAAAAGGAATTCAAAGTGATCATCAGAGTGCAGAATCTTTCCCTCACATGAAAAACAGTTTTTTGAACAGGCCATACAAAGAACTCCCTGTCAACAAGGCCAGGGAAACAGGAAGTAAGTCAAAGAAACTCAAGGAAAGCAGCTACTCAGCACTAGATCTTCTGAGATGAAACACGCAACAGACGAAAAGGAACTGACGGAAGTAGATCTTGGTGCTCTTTATCCTGGGGCCTGAGGGGGTAGAGTTGCTGCCAAAAACTACTCAGTTCTATAACATTTCGTGAATGGATCCGTGCAGGTGCAAAGACCCATATGTGTGAGACCACGAAGAGACCCAGGTGCAAAGACCCATATGTGTGAGAACCAGAGACCACGAAGAATTATTCAATATATGATTACATTTGCCAGACTAATTTTTGCCCAGAAATAAAAGACTCAACTATTCCATCTCAAGAAGATTAGCCTATGAAATGGACAATTAACTATTTTGATTATAGAAGGATCATTGATTAATTTTAAGAAAGACTGGGACATGGTGATTGTATTTTTGGGATCTCACTGGGGGAAGATATCTATTTGGGTTTTGAAGGTCAGTAGCATTTATTAATAAGCAGAATTGTGCTAGTGGCATAAAGCTGAAGAAAAACAGGTTGCTTACCTGTAACTGTGCTTCTTTGACTGGTCATCTGTGCCCTCATACATTAGGAGCTTTTGCGCCTGCGTGGTAGCGTTCGGAAGATTCTAGAGCTCATTGGCTTGGCGGGAAACCACCCCCCACGTCGGTACTGCGCATGCTCAGCCCACCGAGCAACGGTTGCTCCTCAGTTCTGGTCTGCCGAACAGATGGGACCTGAAAAAGAGGGGAAGGTTGGGCGGGCATGTATGAGGGCACAGATGACCACTTGAAGAACTACAGTTACAGGTAAGCAATCTGTTATTCTTCTTCGTGGTCTCTGTGCCTCATACATTAGGAGACTGTGTAGCTTACCGGTAGGATGGTCCCAGACCCTAGAGAACAGAAGCCAGCACAGGACAGCCAAAACGAGCATCTCTGCGGGACCTGCAGTCCAGCCTGTAGTGGCGCACGAAGGTCAATGGCTGGGACCAGGTTGCCACACAGCACAGCTCCTGCAGGTCAACTCCTTTCAGGAGGGCTGCAGATGTAGCCACGGCTCTGGTGGAATGAGCCCGAAAAAGGTCTGGCGGTGGCTTCTTGGCAAGCTCGTATGCCAGGTGTATAGTCTGTACCACCCACTTGGAGAAGCGCTGGGTGGACACTTTGTGGCCCCTCCGGCGCCTGCCATAGCAGACAAAAAGATGTGGTGTCTGCCTATAGACCGCAGTCTTGTCCTTGTAGAACGCCAGGGCCTGACGAACATCCAGGGAGCGAAGGGACTGCTCCAGAGGTGTAGTCGGGTCCGGATAGAAGGCTGGCAGGATGATGTCCTGGCTCAGATGGAAGCTGGACACCACCTTCGGAAGAATGGAGATGTCAGGCCGGAGGACCACCATGTCTTGATGGAAAACTAGGTAAGGATCGTCGCACCGTAGCGCTGTCAGCTCTCCCGCTCACCTGGCAGAGATGACAGCCACTAGGAACGCAGTCTTCATGGCGAGCAACCTGTCATCTGTTGTTGCCATCGGCTTGAAGGGCGGCCTCGTCACCTGCAACAGCACCAGCGATAGCAACCACGGCGGTAGTGGCGGCGATACCGGCAGGTAGAGGTGCCGTAGGCCCTTCAGGAACTGCTTGATGGTACCATCCCTGAAGAAAGCAGCTGATGGGGATCGTGGCGGTTGGTATGCCACGATCGCGGCGGGGTACACCTTGAGGAATGAGAAGGCCAGGCCCTGCTGCCGGAGGTGTAGCAGGAAGTGGAGCACGGTACGCAGGTTGACAGGTGATACCGGCTCTCGACGTTCCTTGGCGAAGGCCACGAAGTGCCTCCACTTGTAGTGATAGTTGCAGTGAGTGGAGTCCTTTCTGGCCACAGTCAAGACGTCACCGATGGCAGGGTCTACGGCGATATCCTCCAGGCATGGAGCGCCAAGAGCGGCAGGTCCGGGTGCAGCACGAGACCGTTGGCGTGGGATAGCAGGTCCGGTACCATTGGGAACCGGAGGATTCATCCCTGGGCAGCTTCGAACAGGGGCCTGAACCAGTGCTGCCTCAGCCAGTATGGCACCACCAGGATCATGTCCACTCGATCCGCGAGCATCTTCGCCACCACACGGCCCAGGACGGGGAATGGGGGAAGGCGTAGAGAAGCCCCTCGTCCCACGGGAACTGGAACGCATCACTGATGGAGTGGCTATCGCAACCGGCCCTTGAGCAGAAACGGTGGCACTTCGTGTTCTGGCTGGTCACGAAGAGGTCAACGATTGGCTCGCCCCATCGGTTGCGAATCATTTGGAAGGCCTCGATTGACAGGGACCACTCATGGTGGGAAGTGGTATCCCTGCTGAGAGTGTCTGCCGTAGTGTTCTCCTGCCCCACCAGGTGAACTGCCACCGGATGTATCTGCAGCGAGATGCACCAGTTCCAGAGATCGAGCGCGATGTGCAGTAGTGTGGTGGAGTGCGTCCCTCCTTGCCTGTTCACATAGCAGACCGTGGTCGTGTTGTTGGTGAGGATCAACACCGTGCGGCCTGTGACCAGGTGACAAAACACCCCCAGAGCCTTGTGGATTTCCAGCAGCTCGAGGGCGTTGATATGAAGGGACGTCTCGTCTTCCATCCATCGACCACTGATATCGTCGGAGCATGGAAGGCGGTGGACACCACCGACAGAGCGTCCACGCCCTCTCATCTGGTAGGTAGGCTCTCGCCGATACCGCGTCGAGGGTCGCCCCGATGAAGTCGAGAACCCACGTGGGGTTGAGATGGGACTTCTTCAGGTTGACCCTGAGTCTGAATCGAGTGAGCAATGTCAAAGTCCGGTGGATGTCTTTGTAGAGTTTCTGTTGGCAGGACGCCACCAATAGCCAATTGTCCAAGTATGGCTAGACAGAGACGCCTTTTGTCTGCGGGAATGACACGACGGGGGCCATGCACTTGGTGAATACCCGCGGTGCGGTGGAGAGGCCGAACGGGAGCACCCGGTATTGGTAGCTGGTGCCGTCGACTGTGAACCGCAGGTACCGTCTGTGCTGCAAGCGGATGGAGATGTGGAAATAGGCGTCTTTGAGGTCGATGGACGAAAGCCAGTCCCCTCGACGGAGGAAGGGCAGGATCAAGGGTAGCATGACCATCTTGAACCTCTTGGGGGGGATGTACTCGTTCACCCCTCTGAGGTCTAGGACGGGTGGCAGGGAGCCATCCGCTTTCGGTACGGTGAAGTACCTCGAGAAGAAGCCGGTGGTCTTGGCTGAAGGTGGAAGCGCCTCGATCGCTCCCTTTTGGAGGAGGAACTGGATCTCTTCCAGCAGTACTGAGCTGGCTGGGGTGGAGCAGTAGACACCCCGCGGTGGAATATCCTGGAGACTTTATGGCGTATCCCAGGCCGATGATGGTAAGCACCCAGGAGTCCGCAGTGATTTCCCGCCATTGGGCGAGGTGCCTGGCCAGGCTCGGATGATGGTACAAGTCCGCTGGAAGGGCGAAGGATGGTATTGGTGGTGTCCTGCAAAAACCCTCAAAATCAAGACTTTGTCCCCAAAGAAGACTTTTTCAATGACGACGATGGGCGTCTTCTTGGAAGCCTTCGCGAAGCGGAGGACGTTGATGGGCTCGATGTGATCTCGGAGACTGCGGCTGGTACGCCGAAGAAGAGGAGGACCTTCTCCACGAAGACCTCGGCAGGAAACTGCGACGAGACTGGGCAGGTTGATTTATACCCATCTTCTTAGCAGTCAGCTGGGCCTTCACAAGGCGATCCATTGCCTCGTCGGTGGAGGTGTGGAAGAGCCCTTGGCCGTCAAACAAAAGATCTTCGATCTGTTGATGGCTGTCCTCCTGAAGCCCAGAGGACCGGAGCCACGCATGTCGGCGAAGGGCCACCGAGCCGACCATCACCCTTGCGGTAGCCTCCACGGCGTGTCTCGAGGTGGCGATCTGCTGGTTGGCCACTGGGAGTGCCTCGCCGAAGATCTGAGTGGCGGCGGCACATGGCTCCTCTGGCAGCACAGCAAGCAGCGGCGCGAGTCGGTCCAGCAAATTACGATGGTATGCTGTGAGGCATGCCATCTTTTTCAGTGTCCTGGCCACCAAGGACAATGCCGAGTAAAAACGGTGACCGAAGGCATTGAGCTTCCGACCTCCACGGTCTGGTGGTGTGGTGTGAGCTTGATCACCTCCTTTCTTCTGAGCCAACTCCATGACGATGGAATTCGGTACAGGATGGCTGAAGAGGAACTCCGCGTTCTCCTTCTGCATCCTGTACAGGTGCTCCAGCCGATGCAGAATGGGTTGTGCTGATGCTGGCTTCGCACACGGCCCCTTCATTGCCTCCACCAGGGTTGGTAAGAACGGCAGCGGTGCGGTGGATGGTGGACGCGTTTCCAAGTACTGGAAAACCGGGTCCTGGGCTACCGGAGCTGGGTCGGTCACCTTTAGGCCAAGGGTAGTGGCCATGCAGAGGAGAATGGCAGAAAATTGGCGCACGTCCTCCGGTGCAGACTCCGGACCTGCTTCCCCGAAAGCCAGTGGAGACGACTCGTGTGAAGATGGAGTTGACTCTACGGAGTCCGATTCGTAGGACTCAGCCGACGGAGTTGGAGACCTCTCCTCCTCCTTCTCCTTGGATGGTCTACGAGCAGGGGGAGCCAGGGTGACTGCCGGGGCTACCGCTTGCATTGGTACTGATGCGGTCGATGCGGTGACCAGTATCGGGGTCACCTGCAGGGGCCAACTGAGGGTTGACGGCGGTCTGTGACCTACGATGTTGACGTCGCAGCTCTTGTAGGTTGGGCCACGGTGGTCTGTGGCACCGGATGAGTAGCTGTCGCAGTCTTCCGCAGGTGTGGCGAGACAGCCCTGTAGCAGGGTGAGGGCTCCCAGGACCTCTGGTGACTCGGTGACTGACGTGGTGACCGTTCGTAACAGGAGTGGTGGATCTCCCATGGTGGCGATCGAGACCGGCATCACGGTGACCAGTACCGAACGTCGGGGTGGTACCGGTCTCTGTACGACGGGGAGTATGAATAATACGATCCCGCCGGCTCATGCCACACTTGCTCCTGGCCATACCTCCCACGGTAGGCAGCAGGAGAGTATCTACTCTCGCCAGAGTATTCCCTTTCCAGGTACATCTCCCGAGATCGCGGGAATGGAGTCCTGGCCCTATCAGGAGAGTGGGACTTGCCACATCGAGAGGCAGGTCATTGTCTGACCGCAGCCTCCTCCTGGTGACCTGCCGAAGGACGGTGATCTGGCAGGGTGACCTCAGCCGTAAGCTTGGGTGGCTCAGAGGGCGAGGCCTCCATGGCCTGCTCTTCGTCCGACACCTCGAGGATTTCCTGCTCTTCAGGAAGCTCCACAGGTTCCTCAGCGGGCTGGGTGGGTGGTGGTGTTGGTGGGCGAGTCTCGTCCGGGGGAGGGCACCGCTTCTCCTTCTTCTTCTCGCACTCCTTCCCAGCGTCATCGGTTGGGGGATGCTTCTTTTGGGCCAGTGTCAGTGGCCTAGGGAAGGAGGCGGAGGCCTGTGAGCCCGCAGGGTCCTCCCGCGCCCAAGTTGCCGAGATTTTTGGAATCCTCCGCAACTTCATGATCGGTACCAGGCCCGGTACCAATGAGGTGGACGGTGCGGCAGTCGCTGCTGCTGCCAAAGAAGAAGTGGTTGGCGTTTCTCGGCCATGGTACCTTCTGTCAGCGGCAGGCGGAGGTCAAGAAGATGCAGGACAAGCGGCTGGGGGTGACAGTGTTTATTTACTGCCAGCAAACAAAGGGTTACAGCTCCCCCATAGGCGGGTCTGAACTCAAAGCAAACTGTCCCAAACTCAAGTCACGCCTTAATAAACAAGCAGGCTTCAACAGAAAACAAAGGAGGGTTACTTCACCCAAAACGCAGACAGCGTCCTTGGCTGGCAAGGTGGCTGGACGCAGTCCCTGGCGGGAGGGGCTGGAACCAGACGCGGGCGGGGGAGAACACGGAAGGCCGACGGTTGTTGCTCCGTGCCTCTCCCCGCCCAGCGCCTGCCCTAAATAGACCCCTGGGCTGGCGGTGACCAATCCGG
Organism: Iguana delicatissima; assembly: GCA_948472985.1. Classification (NCBI taxonomy): domain Eukaryota; kingdom Metazoa; phylum Chordata; class Lepidosauria; order Squamata; family Iguanidae; genus Iguana; species Iguana delicatissima. The sequence continues at coordinate 235,471 of CAOKZL010001588.1, forward strand.
CGCAGGCTCGCAGCTGAGAGCTCCCAGCTGGGCTCATAGCTGGGAGCTCTCAGCCTGCACCCGCCTTTCCATCAACCGCCGGTACTGGTGGGTTGCTTCCTTGCTTTGCCACCGCTTCTGGAACGTGGGGGGAGGGGCGGCAGACTCCTCTGGGTCGGAGCCGTGGGTGGGCGGAGCCCTGGGGCTGAGACCGGGACCCGTCTCCCCGGCGAGCCTGCGCCCGCCTTGCCCACCAGAGAGGGAACCGGATCGCCCCCAGTGCCACTAGCGGGACTGTTGGCAGCGGCGGCGGCCTCTGCGGCGTCCGGGCCTTCTCCCTCAGCGGCGGCGGCCTCCGCAGGCATACCCCTTCGGTGGCGGTGGCCTCCGGGCGTTCCCCTCGGTGGCAGTGGCCCCCGAGGCATCCGGGCCCTCCTCCGCAGTGGCCTCGGGGACATCAGTAGGCTCAGCCACGCCTGGGCCCCTGACATCTTCTGCAGGTTTCCGAGCATGCAAAGACTCCTCCCAGCAGTGAGATTTCAATCTCGCAGATAGATTTCAATCTCGCAGTTCGATTTCGGAGGGTATGGTGGGTGAATTCGCGGCAAACTGGGCAGGCCTGGACGTTATGCCCTTCACCCAAACAAAAAAGGCACTCAGAATGTCGGTCAGAAAGGGCGACCTTCCTTCCACAGGAGGTGCAGTTCTTGAAAAGGGCTGACATAAACTAAGGGAAGGGAGTGAAGAGAAATAGCAAAGTCTGAAATGCCAAGCCAAGTCCGAAATCCGTAATCGTAAGAAAGCCAGAAATAGGTCAGAACCAGTCGAGCAGTACCAAAAGCCACTCCGAAATCCGAGAGAGTAGTCGGTATAGCCAAAATACGTAGTCAAAAGACAAGAAAAATCACGAAGAGAGTAAAAGCAGAAGCCAAACAAGCAGAACCTTCTGTTCGCAACGGTGGACAAGAAAGAACTGAGGAGCGACCGTTGCTCAGCGGGCTGAGCATGCGCAGTACCGATGTGGGGGATGGGTTCCCGCCAAGCCAACGAGCTCTAGAATCTTCGGAATGCTACCGCACAGGCGCGAAAGCTCCTAATGTATGAGGCGCAGAGACCACGAGGAAGAAGTATATTTAGTATTTTATCATATAACCATCAAGTGGGGGCTAGAAGTTGTATCTTTAGCTCTTTATTCCCCTCTTCGGTTGGTTTAGTATTGTTTAGTTTCCTCTTGTCTTTATTCTTTTTAGTTTTGTAGTTTGCAGATTTTGTAAATTGTAATTAGGTACTCGTCCCTTATTTGTTGATGTTTGTTTTCTTTCCTTTATGTGTTGTTTTCTATATTCAAATTTGGTATCTAAATGAAAATATTTTTAAAAAATAAAATATGAGGAATGAAAGATCTACTTGTTTCTCAATTTAAAGGCCATTAATTTGAAAACCTCTCCATCGTTAAGAAGCAAAAGTTCTATAAAGCACTGTTCTCTTTTCTGTAGAAGCAAGAGCACAATTTTTCACCATGGAAAAATTGGCATTTAAAATAAGGCTTTTCAGATAGTTCTTGCATTACTAAACAGTTTGTGATGTGATGGTTCAAGCAACATCAAGTATGTTAAATATCTGGACCACAGCTTTACATTTCATTCACAGTACAGTAGATGAACTACAACACAAGTTTTTATTGCAGCAATCAAAGTAACAGATTTAATAGGAAGATTAATTCAAACACATGAATCCTATAGAAATATCCTATAGAAATGTGTTGTGACATGATTAGATACAGAGTGATTCAGACCATTCCCAGTAACAAAGGTTTTATCAATGGTACCTGAAAAGCTGAACTATGATTTGAAAGCATTTTATATTAGTAAAGCCACTCCAGTTACCATGAAGAAAGTTGGGAAGGGGTAGTTCATTTAGCAATTGAAATAGCCCAGGGCTGTCTCAGCATATTTTTATAACAAGTCATTGACATTGTGATGGTGAGAGAATAGCTCATTTTTCAGCTACTCAACATTTACCAGATACTCAGTGTGAAAGAAGATGATCCTGTTAATTTAGTAACAATCGTGATGATTCCAGTCTTTTGAAAACTGAAAATTCAGTAACTTTCCCAGAAAATAATCATAGAATCATAGAAATGTAGAGTTGGAAGAGACCACAAGGGCCATCCAGTCCAACCCCCTGCCATGCAGGAAAACCCTCAAAGCACTAATGGATCAAATAAGAGACCAAACAAGGTTTTTAAAAAAATATTAAATCAATACTTTTTTTTCATGGAAGGCTGCACTGAACATTATCCCATCTCCTTTTTGTAAGTTGTTGCTACAGTCTTCTATTTGCTTATGGTGCATTAAAAGGAAAACTAGATATCAGCATGTACACAGCTGTCTTAAATGTCACTATTGGTTAGAGAAAAATAGCTGACACCATGTTTTCTTACATATGTTCCCATGTATGATGAACCAAAAATCAGAACCAGAAACAAGTGTCTAGTTCAGGATTTACTGAATGCCATCGAGAATGCTCAAAGAAAGCCAGTATTTAGTGGAAAAATTACAAATAAATGCTAATGCTAATTTATAATAACAAAGAATCCTTCAACATAATGGAATTGCACTCAATAATCTTTCCTAGAGGACTCATGCAATGAAATTAACAGATCTATACATGAAGAAATGTACAAATTAACCATCCATGTAAACAATGTGCTTGACCATTTGCAAACCCAGTATTTTAAAGTATTTACTTTCGGTAAGATTCCTATCCTTTACCCTTACCATGAAGGCATGATAGATGAAAATTGATTCATGAGTATACATACTTGACTTTTATGTGTGGATAGAGTTTGGAACTCAACTTCCACAAAATGTTAAAAACAGCATTAATCAGCCATTGTGTGAGGATAGATTCTTGCAAATGAACCAAACTTTACTATTTTACTTTGTGCAGCATTAACAGTGTCTTCTGTGGAAAATGGCTGCTCAATACTTGCCTCTTCAAGTCATATTGTTTATTATTGGTACAGTATAGGAACAATTACCATTCTGAACACTGTGAAGTAGAAGAAAACCAGGAAATTATCATATTCCTTAGACACAGCTCTTAGGAGTGGATATGTCTAAAAGCTTCAGTCTCTCAGGACGCTGGCGTTCCTTCAGTGGTCAGAGAAGAAGAACTTCCCCTTTCCTCTTTAGGTCTCCATTCCATCTGAAAGATGGCCCTGGAAGCTTTCCCAACCTCCAGATCCCATTGTGAGGGTGCAATGTGTGTGCCTGTGCCTGTGCGCGTACGCATGTGAGACAATTCCTGGTTCTACAGGTGAAAGATCATCTTTGGATACTGCCATCAGTTATGACCATTAGGTTAGCAGGCTTTTAAGGAATTTGCATTTTTGTAGCCTATTCATGCAATTTGGAGAGATTCATTTAAAGTTTACAGTATGCTTTGGATTTCCCCTTCCTAAAAAAATTAAGAGTTATTCATAAACTTGATTTCTTCATACAATGTCAGAATCTTTATGAATAGCATAGCTCCTAACAAATAACCTCAGGGGACTTCACTTCTTTCCTCTCTTCACTGTGAAAACCCTTTATTACTTTCTCTTGCCTCCTGTTCTTCAACCCGTTATTGATCAATATAAGGATATGTCCTGTTATTTCATGTTGGTGAGTTTATTTAGGACTTCTCAATGAGGGATTTTGTCAAAAGCTTCTTGAAAGCCCAAATACATAATGTTAACTGTATTGTCCCTACTATATGCCTACCATCATTCTAAAAATAATCTCCAAAAGGATGGTGAAGCAGAAACTGTTTTCTTTAGTGAGACTTGTTCTGTTGCTTAACAATTCTACTTTTAAAAATGTATTCTCCCAATCTATGTGGGAAAAAAAACTTAGGGTGACAGTTCTGTAATATTCAATATCATATTCCTTTTTTTTAAAAAAAAATCAGTGTTACACTGCCTGTATCCTATTTTTGCTAAAACATGACCTGTTTCATATTTTACTATATATTTTATATTTGTGTGTTCTAGTACTTTGAGCATTAGACTACCACACTGTAGACCAGGGTTCAAATCCCTTTTCAGCCATGGAAACTGACTGGGTAACCTTGGGCAAATCACAGTCTCTACGGCTCAGAGGAAGGCAAAGGCAACCCTCCCTCTAAAAAAATTTTGCCAAGAAAATCCTGTGATAGTTTACCCTAGGATCACCGTAAGTCAGAATGACTTGAAGGCGCACAACAAAAAGAACAACAGACTGGGGTAGGTGCTAGAAAACCCTAGTGATCTGTCAACTGCTAGTTTGCCAGCTATTTCTACAGTATCACATTTACTCATCTCTATCTGAGATAGTTCCCATCCAGGAAAAGAATGGTTCAGATTCAGAACTCTCACCAATATTAATTACAGTGAAGGGTGATGAAAATAAATTAGCTTCTCTGCCTTCTCCTTGTCCTCCCTGAGCTTTCTACAGTTGTTGGTATGTGCCTCCAAATCACCTCTGACATATGGCAACACTATCATAGAGCTTTCCTGCCAAAATTCATTGTGAGAAAGTTTGCCATTCTCTTCTTCTAAGAGAGTACTGAGACAGTACAACTTGACCAGAGTCACCCAGAGGATTTCCACGTCTGAAAGGGGATTCCCGCTGTGGTCTCCCAGGATCCTAATCCAACACTGAAACCACTTGCTCTTATTCTATAGTACTCTCTGCCATCTAAAGGTCCTACGGCATTCTTAGTTATTTTGATGCTTCTGATGAACTGAAAAGAAGCATTTAATGGCTGTTTATATCATCTGATCTTCAAATTTCTTTTTGGTTTCTAGCAATGAACATTTTGTCTTCCAGACCTGAGGCTTTGAAAAAAAAATCTCATTTGGGCAGGACTTCCACTTTTTTAAAAAATACCCTTGGACTATGACTAGAGTTGCCAGCTGCCAGGGCTTGGCCCTGAATTTCCTGTATCACAGTCATCACCAGGCAGGAGATGCAAATTCTTCCATTTTATGCATTTCAGCTTCAGCCAAAAGGGAAGAGCTCTACGCAAATGTCCAATTCATTTAGAAGAAACCTAGCAGAATTACAGTCCCCAAGATTTAATTGACTGGTTGCTGCAACCTGAAAAGTTGCTTGGGGGGTGAGGTGCATGTGTGCGTGTCTATATGTCTACTTAGCTTCCTCTTTCCTTCCCAGTTATTGTGGTGCCAGGCTTCACCCTCTACTCTGTATCCACCTTCTGGCTAGAAGCAACTAAGTTAGATTAAACATTCCTTACCCCATTTTACTAAATCAGTGAGAAGGAATAATCTCCTCATTTCACATTCATCTAGAAACAGACCCCTTAGTTAAGATTACTATCTTAATTTTCAAATAGGAAAATATGTTCTCTTTCTCCATCTGTGTGTATCTTGTTGATTCTGGACACATGATACTTAAGGATATCACCAGGGACTGTTCCAAGGTCTCAGGTTTTAGCCCAGAAATCTCACAGCCTGGGATTATCCTGAATGGTGTCAATTCTAACTAAGATAATCATTTTAAGTAACATCTAGGCTTAGGGATTTGACCTTTCTGATTCTAATTCTCAGCCTCCTTGTAAAGTCTCCCCTCATTAAGGAGAAATTCCTTCTTTTGAAATTAAATGGGACTTTATTTGACATTCTACGCAATTTTTCACTGAGATATAGTAAAATTTAATTCTTGTAACTACAGCAGCAATGATTAAATCTTCAGTTAGACTGGCATCACTTACTATTAAATCCTGGAAGCCTCCCATTGTCAACTTCATGACAAACTCTTCTAAGGCACAGTGATTTATCATGCCTAGAATTTTTGTTACTTTGCCATTTCAAGTGAAGCACATGAAATTCTCGCCTAACAAATTACTCTCTGCATTTTAAAAGGACAGCAGAGAAACAATCCACCTAGCCTCCCTTGTTAAGAGACTTCGAGAGCCTTTTTTAGAAAATGTGGTGTTAGGGTTTTATTTATATCTTCAGTTTTAAAATTGGTAGTATCTACTATTGGAAGCTGCCTTGCAAGACTATTGTCCATGAAGACAAAAAGTAAAGTATACATATATTTTGCCCCTCTAGGCATGCCTTTTGGCATAGAGTTCTTGTCGTCATGCTTCTATTTGATTGTTTATTGCCTATGCATATTTCATATCAGCTAATATGATACAGTGAATGAAGTACTGGATTGTTTACCAGAGGCACCTGAGTTAACATCTCCACTTTAGCCATTCAACTTCCTGGGTAATCTTAAACTGGTTCACTTTCCCTCTCAGACTAATCTCTGTTACAGTATTAATGTAAGGATAAAATGAGGAGAACGAATCATACGTACGCTCTTGAAAGAATGACAGGGAAAATCTAATTAATTATAAACTAACCATTTCTGTTAAGACTCTTCAGGAACATCTTCTATAATGTAGTTAAGGCTTGAACATGACACTGCTAGGAAAACTTCTTCATTTCAGGTGTATTTCTCTGGAACCTGTTCTTTCATTCTAATCTTACATTTTGGATGGGCAATGCAAGAAATACTGCACAGCTCAGTGAAAGGCAAATTTTAAGCAAGTAACTAAAACTTTAAAAATTAAATAAAAAATGAACTTTTCCAAGACTTGCTTTAGATTAACTTTTTATATCTAAACACATCCTGAAAAAAAAAAAGTTAATTGACAAACACTCTTTACAAATGCATATATTTACTAAGCAGTTCTTCTATGTTAACTGTGTGTATTATATGAGAGCACTGGGAGTGACTATAGCCCTTGGTTAAGTTCAGTTTCTAACCACTTTGGTTCAGGATCAGACCACTGGTTTCTTGTCATACTAGGTATGAAACTCCTTCCCAACATACTTCAACAACAGCAAATAATGGCAGTGTGGTACTTCAGTGCCAATTAAAAAGACTTGCTCTCATGGCAACAGTATCTTTTATAGAAATGGTAACTGTAACTACAATCAAAATTATTTTGTTTTGGAGACACGAGTCCTGTTTTATGCATTATCTTTTCTGCAAGTGGCTCTAACCAAGATGTTCAGTGAAAGCAAATTCAACTTTTAAAGAACATGTTCTTACTCCCCTCCCATTTTTACCATATCTGTACCAATCATTTTATGGTTACCAGTCCAGCCCAAACTATCAGAGAGTGCCAATGTACAGCCTATTAAAATGACATGCAGTATAGCAAGCTGTAGTGGCAGAGAGGAATATAGGTTAGTCTACTGCACCAGACTAGGTGCACCAGGCCCTACTGCACTAGTCCAGGCATGCCACAACTCTTACCACCTGTGCCATTAGGTGGGCACCCATGCCCTATACTATGCCCAATGATCCATCTTCTGGAGCTCATGCTCCTTTTCTACTTACAGAGCAGTGGCATTTTGCTTATAAGGCACATTTCATTTGGTATTTGGATGTAATTTTTACAGCTTATTTTTGTCTCTGACATTATAAATAGCCATGATTAGTACTGAAAGTTACCTTGGATTGGAAAACATCTATTTAAGGTGAATGGTTTTGCAGATAGATTAAGTAGCAACCTGTGATAAAGTCATTATCACTGGGAGATAATTGACCTTATTTGAGTGTTAAGTATCCTGAGGCAAAGTTGAGTGTGCTTAAATCCTGGTAAGTTAATTATCCAGTGATTACAGTAGGCTTGGAAAGTATTATAGCTTAGAACCAATTGCAGAATGACACTATTAGAAAACTAAATTTAATAATAATTAAAAGAAATGACAATAATCAAGTTCTCCAGTCATGGTTTGCTACATAATGACCACAGAATGGCCATTAATGGTTAGCAGCAATAATTACTTCTATACCAAGTAGCTCATCTTAAATTTATTATCTGAGGTCTAGTTAATAAATATCAATGAGCTAAGCAATGTATTTTGACTGCATACAAATAAGATTCTAAGGAAATTATCAAAGAGTCCATTCAAATCTTTGTAGTAATAATTCTATTACACTGTTGCCATCATTTTCAGAATCACTTGTCCAGATGAAACAAAGACATTTATATTCTAATAAATTGTAATCATAATTCTGAAGAAGTTTGATCTTCAAAAGCAAAACACAGTATTTAAAACTAATTTGCCAATAGTTTTTGTTTTACAGATGACATATTCTTTGCAGTTGCTTTATTGAACTGTGCTTCTGTGCCCTATTCTCAAGCCCTAGACAACAACTGACTTTCCTGGTGGGTCACTGAGGTGTTAATACATGGCAGGACAGTGCACAAATCCCTATTCCCTAAAAGGCTAGCCAGAAATTGTGTCAGTACGTGCCACTTTCTTTGTACCATCTTTGCCAGCAGTTTAACAGCTGGTGGACTGCTGTTACAAAAAGAACTACAATTTCCTCAATAGTTTAGTGATGTGGATGAAAATAAAATCTGTTGAGTGATAACCAATTCTCTTTTCTGCCATTTGTGTGGAACACTGAAGTGGTTAAATGACAGATCTGCAGAGGGCACAATAAGCAAGGTGGAAGCCACATGACAATCACTCAGGCATCTATTCCAGTTCCATTGCCCTTCGTGTATTCTGTGTGAACTACAGAATGCAACAGACCCTACCAACTAAGCAGAAGACTCCGGGCCATTCTTCCACTGTGTGGTGGCTATGACGAACAGGATAAAAACAGACATTTCTGACAATGGTCTGTTGAACCACTGAGTAAAAGCTTAGAACAGGTATGCAAATGAGTCCACAACAAATTACTAACTATACTATATATACTGCCGTACATAAGGACAATAATTTGGGGAACCACAGCAAACAAGAACAATCAGCTTCTACAAAGAATTCACGTCTGGCTGTCTGGACATACCAGACAACCACCTCATTCCAAGACTGGTTTAGACCCCCTTTTCAAGTTGCAAATTCTACAAAAAGAAAAATTATACATCTATATTGTTAATGTGTCTTCAAGTTGACTCTGACTTAGGGTCACCGTATCATAGTAGTTTCTTTGCAATATTTATTCAGAGTGGGTTTGCATTTGCAAGCCTCTTAGCCCAAGAGAGTGTGATTTGGCCAGGTGGGTCTGCATGACTGAATAGGGATCCAAACCCTGGTGTCCCAGAGTCCTAGTCCAAGACGCAAACTACTACACCACACTGGCCCCTCTGTACATCTATACACACGTTAATTAAAGTGCAGGATCAGAATATGTGTTTTAAAATATATGCAGTTGGAGTTAGAAACACTCACCGTCTCATTTCCAAATAAGATGTCAACATAAGGCAGAACCTTCATCATCGGCTCCTTGTAGCACTGGCTAATAAATGGTGCAGAAAGATTCAAGGCAAATATCTTGTTGTTTGCAGAAGCCTGAGATGCCACTTTCAAAATGGATTCTGGTGAAACTGTCAGAAAGAAGCCCTGCAAACAAATGCACAATAAATTGTTATGCACAGATTTTCCAAGTAACCTTTTGTGAGGTGATGGTGGGGATATTTTGTGAGGTGGTGGTGGGGATACTACTGCACCCAGCATACATTTTTGATACTGTGAAACAGGTTAAAGATAACTGAAGAATCCCCAAACATTCATTCAGTAAGTTCCACATGAGCAAATACACCAGGCAAAAAAGCTTCCGCTCTTACAGCTAAAATCCATAATTAACTATAGGGAATAACTATGAATGTTTTATTACTGAAAAGTCACTTCAATTTCAATAGCATAAATGGAGAGAAAGCAAGCAAGCAGACACCCGGAGATAAAAATTAGGTGAAAATATAATATTTCAGACTATCTTAAAATAACAATATTATTAATTTAAATAAATACCTTTTAGCATTTTATAAACAAAAACAGAAGAGAAAGAATGTCCAAGTTGCTGAGAAAACACTGTTGAATTCCCATTTTTTAAAAAAGTAAAACAATAAAGAATTACTACTTCCATGACAATTCCACAACCCCTGGAAAGATATCCTATGGGCTCCCTCCAAGGAGGAAAAAGACTGACCTCAGGAGGGGAAGATCTGACCTCAGGGTTGGAAGGAGGACTCTCAGGGTTATGATAAAGAAAGAAAAGGACAGCCTTCCTAACAGAAAGCAAAAGCTAAACCAGCTCAAGGAGGGGAGCTTAACTGGAGAGTGCTTGCCATGTTTCATCCTTTTCAGAATGTCACAGTAAAGAGTAATATACAAAAATCCAGTGATGTAGACTCCAGTCAATAGACTTGGACCTAAGTCAGACTTAAGTCGCTTCAGTGACTTGACTTGGATTTGACTTGTTAATAAGTGAGGCACTGACTCAACTGAACTCAAGACTTGAATATTTTTAATGATTGACTTGCTGCCCTCAGTTCAGTAACACAACACATTCACCCAGAAACCTTATGGCTTTGAACAACACCTCGGTCTCTTTTTGCCAACTGGTCACATGGCGAACTGTCTCAAGCCCAAAGTGTGGGCTCATTTCTCAAAGGGGAACAGCAAATGGGCTAGGCAATGGTTTGAGGCAGGCTTGAAGTCTGCTCAGCAGTTTGTCCTTCTTGCATATTAGAGGAACCTTCTAAAACTTTTCTTAAGAGCAGAAGACAAGATTCACCCCCAGAGCGCATGTCTCAGAAGGGAACAGCAAATGTATTAGACAACAGGCTTCAGGAGGAAGGATCCTTCCTTCTAAAGCTTTTGATGCTTCAGTAATGGGAGGGAAGAAGGATCCTATTCTCCACTTCTGAAAAGTCATCCAGCTTCAGAAATGGAAAGTAAGAAGGATCCTGTTCCTCACATTCGAAGCTGCAGGTGGCAAAATCACAAATGTGGAGGGCTGACTCTGCTTAAATTGTTAAAACTGAGTTTAGTTGGCTCAGTCCAATAATTCTGGAATTTTGGTTGGGGTATAAAGTTGACTTCCAGACTTGAGACTTGACTTGAGATTTCAAGGTAGAGACTTGGGACTTGACTTGAGACTTGGAGTAACGGACTTAAATACATCACTGCAAAAATCTGAATTCTGTATGACTTCTGCCCTGCTGTCAAGAGCCCACTAGAGTTTCCAAAATATGAGGGGCTCCATTATCGGAGTGCTACATCAGTGTGTGTATGATTATTGCATTAATCTGATCAATCATCAAACATGTTGTCAGTTGGCATCATTATTACATTTCTGATAGACTGTTACAATGAAGAGACACAACATGGTATAGAGGTTTGAGTGACAGACTATGACCCTGGAGGCCAGGTTCGATTCCCTGCTTAGCCATGGAAATCCACTGGATGACTATTTGGTGGGTCAAATACTCTCAGCCCCAGAAAAGCCTGTGACAGGTTTGCCTTAGGGTCACCTTATACTGGAAATGATTTGAAGGTACACAACAACAATTATAATGTGTTCTGCATGGGTTGCCCCCAAACACCCCCCTTTTTCCAATTTTAAGCCTGCTACAACTGGATGTAAAAAAATAAGGGGCTCCTTGTAGCTCCCTTATGAGTGGAAGGAATTAATAATGTCACTGAAACAATGACAAATGGAAAAACCTTGGATCAAAAGAGCTTTCCTATTGAATTTTACAAATCATAAACATAATTGCTCAGAGATTTTAAAGTCAGACTCTTTCAACTTTCTGTTATTAAACTTTTATTACTATTATTCCTATACCAGGCAAAAATGAATGTATGCAAACGATAGATCGGTTTATTAAACCCTGTTGTCAAAATACTAGCTGCTTGGAATTACTTATGACAACCAATACCTTTTCCCTGTTTGTTATTTTAATAAAGATCACATTATATTTTTATAAATTCTGACTCAGTAGAGTACTTTTCATATTTTCTAATCAATTAGTAAACACTCTACCACAAATCAGTAAATCATTCTGAATAACAACTTGAGAGGCTTTACCGTTTATATACTAAGGTAGTGGTTTTAAGGGAAAAGTAGTTTTGTATAAGCAGGAGGCAGGGTGCTATAGCAGGCTGGAAGGCAGAGTGCCACTCCGCTTTGGGAGAAAGAAAAGCAGACCTGACCCTTCTCCACGTCTACAAACATAAAAAAAAAGGGACTAAAGCATGAAATTAAAGAATAAAGGTGACTTCCATTCTTCCTTTATACAGTGTATGATACTCAAAGATCATATCCAGAAATTCTCTTCTTCACCTTCCCCTATTTAATTTTTCCAACAACCGAAAACAGAAAAATAAACTTTCTTCTTTCAAAGATTAACTTATCTAGCATTGAAATACCAATATTGTCTCTTATTACATGTTACATTTATATGACAAATACTGCATTTTCTAATTTTGATACTAAAAGCTATTTACTGACTTAATTCCACATGATGAATTTCACTGCTTAAAACACTAAATCTATTACATGTTATATAACATCATTAAGGGCCTTTCTGCTCTACACTGTTATAGTGGTACCATTCCACTTTCAACAACCTCTGGAATCCTAAGACTTGCAGTTTAGGGAGGGGCATTTAGAATTCTCAGCCAGAGAGCTCTTTGGCCTCAGGAAACTACAAACCCCAGAATTCCAGAGGATGCTGAAAGAGGAATAACAGTGTAGTGCAGAAAGAAATATGTGAACTTAGGGCCTATCACATTTCATAAAGTAAAATTCTTTCCATAATTGTTAGCAAATCCAGTTTTCATAGTTCTGTATCTGAAACTATTTCATAACTGAGTTTCAACCACCCCCCTTTTTCCCCATTTCATTTTAAATAAGGCTCTCCTCCTCTTCTTCTTCTAGGTTTTGACAGTTAATGGGGTTAGTTATGCAGAAGTATAAGCATAATATTTCAACTGGTGAAGTTATTTTACATAGTAGAATGCATAACCATCGTTAAGAAAGTCGAAAGTCAAAAAGTTTATTCTTTTGGGTTTTTTCTTTTGTTCTGTGTTCCTTTCTCTCTGTGTTGTTCTTGTTTTTCTTTTCTTTTTTTCTATTTTTTTTCCTTTCTTTTAATGTATGTACTTGAAAGTTTTCAATAAGAATATTTAAAAATATAAATCTGACAAATACAACAAACTTTCCTTTACATTCTACCACAGGAAATAAAATAAAAAGGAAAAAAAAAGAAAAAAAAGAAAGGAAAGGATATTGGGCAGGTGATTCATATATTACAATGTCAATGTAAAAGAAAAAAAGAAAATTATGAAAAATTATATTAAGTAGGATCAACAAATAAATTTAGGTCTAAATCCAATTGCTATTCCCATGCAGAACAGACCCACTGAATCATGGGGGACTTGGCGAATCAAATTTTTTGTAATTTCCATTGACTGAGGGGCAGCAACTGGATTTAGACCACAGCATAAGTGATTTGTTGTTAACTGCCATCAAGTTGACTTTGACATATAGACATATATCAGTGTGAGACCTCCAACGTCACCCTATCTCCAACAGCCTGCTCAGGGTCTTGCAGATTGAGGGCTTCCTTGATCAAGTTTCCAACTGCCTTCTACCTTATCAAGCATTACTGTCTTTTTTTAGCGAGTCATGTCTTCTCATGATAGGTCAAAAGTGCAATGCAATTCGTAGCAACTCTTCCCTTCCTGAAACCAGCTTGGACATGTGGCATTTCTCACTCCATTGGACATGTGGCATTTCTCACTTTGTTGAATTTTGAGCATCACTTTGCCTGCATGGGAGATTAATACAGTGGTCCTGTGGTTACTGAAATCCCTGATGTTTTCTCTCTTGGGACTGAAATGTATATTGAGAATTTCCAAATTGTGGGCCATTCTTGTGTTTCCCACATTTGTTGGCAGATTTTAGTTAGAAGTAGAGTACACTCTCTCTCTGTACCTTGAAGCACCTCTGCTGGTACACCATCTGTTCTTGATGCTTTATCTCTTCCAAGTGCTCTCAGTGCAGCTCCCACTTCACTTTCTATATTTGTAGGTGCCTCTTCAAATGGTGCTTCCTTCAGTGAATCTGTCATCCTTCATATGTTTAATATAGTTCTTCACTGTATTGTTTCCATCGGCTTTTTATTTGTACTTGGTCATGGAATATGTTCCCCTGCTCGTTGTACAGCATACCCACTTTTGGTTTAACTTCCCTTTGATTTCTCAGATCTTGTGGAAGGGGCCTCTTCTTCCTTTTTTTTTAAAATTGTTGTCACCCTCTATTTCTCTGGCTTGATTATTACATTGGTTCTTCCTACCCGTGAACACAAGTTGCATTCAAGGTTCTTATCCTACTTCTGCCACCTTTTACTTTTGCTTCTCATCTGTCTTTAACTGGTTGAAGAACTTCATCTGCCATCTATAGAGATTTCTCTTTGTTTTTGGCTACAGATAGTTTCTTTTTACATCTCAGTGATGATGTTCCTGGCTTCAGTCCAGAGTTCTTCTGTCTCTCAGTCAATCAGGCTAAATTATGCTAATCTGTTTTCTGCATTATCTTTAAATTCTACAAGGATATTTTTCCGAGTCTATTTTGGCTCAATTGTCATTTAAAGATTTTTCTTTAGTTTAATTCTAATTTTTTGATATTAGCAGTTCATGATCTGTGGCACAATCTGCCCTGGTCTCATTTTTGCAGAACAAATGGAGCAGCTCCATCTTTTGCTTCTGTTATGTTGACTATATGACTTCTCCCTTTATTTTTTTTAATGCAGTAAGCTTTTAGAAATTGGCAGAGATGTGTGAGATAGGCAAATGAAAACAAAGCTCCCCACAAACTCAGCCAAAAAACTTTTACAAAAATAGCTGCAGATAAATAGCACTTATTCTGGAATACATGCTATTATTATTATTATTATTAAACTGAACCTTGCTGGTCACTATAAAATGCTTTAGTTTTCAGAGTTTCCTCTGCAGGAATGAAAGGAATCCATTTGCAGAAAGGTCACCTTTACGCATGTGCCAGCAGGACAGATGAGCTGTTATTCCTGAAACAAATTGTTTTACTTGATTTCTTCATTAGAACGTTTTGAAAGTATGGGTCCCCTCGGTTAAATTTTTGTGCAAGATTTTTATCTGAATTTGATGGACTCTTCTGTTCTCCTATGCCCATCTCACAAATCTCTGCCAATTTCTAAAAGCTTACTGCATTAAAAAAAAAAACAACATAGAATGATTTGGATAAGAGTGGTCTGGGACTTGTGTATCCATAGCCATATACTGACATCATTTCCTCCTCCTGTGAATTTAAACATCTTGCAGTTAAAAGAACTATTCTATAATAAAACTGTCCCATTACAAAAAATGAAACACCACACACTAACCTTAAAGGTTAAAGTTAGCAGCCGAGGGTCACATGAGAAATTGATCACAAACCTTACTCAGAAACATCAAAGCATGAGACGGGGTGGGTGGGAAGGCTCTGATATAAAGAGAAGAAGGCCAATACATGTGTGGAAGTTCCCTTACATGACCTTGTATATCCAGCCATTCTTGCTCACATTTATTGCAGGTTAAAGCAAGAACATACCTTGCTGCTCTGGCAGAAGGAAACTGTTGGCTGATTCTTTGATTTTCACTTATTTGATCCAGAAAGCTGTTGCTTTAAATTGGACAGAGTATGGATGGCAGAAATACAAAAATTTTTGAGTAATGGTTTTGGCATGTTGCAGTTTGTATTGTTTATTTTAATACAAGCTCTGCTTCATAAGTGGAAAATGACTAAGGTTTAAGTTATTGTTTTATTTCAAGTGGGCAGTGTTCCCACATCTGAAGAAAGCTGAAAGTCAAACAGCTTTCTGTAATAAAGTGAAAAGCTGAACTGTCAGTGAATATGCTTGTATTGACCCTGACATTTTCTTTTACGTTAATGCCAACACGTCAAAAGAGAAGGCTCCTTTAAAAGTGGAACAGTTCAATTAACGCTAAAGCGCACTGTTAATTGTTGCCACATTGGTATTTATCGTTACAACAGTTGCACAGCAACTCTCTGAGATAAAGCAATGAATCTTAACAGCATTAAAAGTTAACCTTTGAATGTCTAAAAGTGTGTTTTTAGAAATTCATATCTATTTCTAATTGTTACGTATTGTTGCCACAATCCAGGTGACAGTTTTACATAGACCCAATGAAATCTTTCAAATTATTTTCTTTGTACAACAGATTTTCAGGAGGTGTCACACTGTTGTTGAAACATTTCAATGAGGTGCCCTAAAATCATCTATCCAAAGCATTACTGAGAAGTAGAAATATTATTCTAAAGCTGCTGTCCTTTATTTAGTTGTTTGTTTATTTCATTGTTATGGTTATCTTTTGTCTTTCCTCCATTTTGCTCAAGGTAGTGGATGTGCTTCTTTCATTCTCCACTTTATCCTCATAATAACTTTACTGTTAGATAGACCAGACTGAGTGTGTGTACCAAGCATGTTTCATAACTTAGTGAGGACTAGAATTTGGATTCAAGACCCAGCCCAAACCCCTAGCCAAAGGCAGTGGGTATACAATTTTAACACACTATTCAAAGTCCAACATTCAGACATGAGGCAGTGGTAATCACTGGATTTCAAGTCAGTGGAGTGATGAATTTGCTCTAGGTTTTAGTTCAAATTTCAAATGTGTAGAACCCTATACCCAAAACAGCTCTAAAGTTTGGACCATGACCCAGAATGAATTTAACATCCTGCTAGTACAAGATTCTGTACACTGGAGACACAAAAGTTGTGGCACTTCTTCTATACATCTGTCATTGTTGCAGTGGAGCATGTGTCATACTATGCATTGGAGCAGTAAATGTGACAGAGCATTCATGGGAATTACAGTTTGTTTCTCTCTGCAGACATTCCCCTTCATGTTTTTTTTAAATTATTTTGACGACTGCATTTGTGTGCTGCTTTCTTCTATCACCTCAGGGCAATGAATGTACCTGTGTGTGCTTATTATAAAAACAAATCTTTAGAAAATAGTTTCTAGAAGGTAGATACTTAAAGGTAAATTAACCTAGAAAGCACTAAAATGCTTGTATTTTGCTCATATGAGAAAACTGAAATGCTTGTATTATGTATAAGAAAATGGAGAGATTGTGATATTTAACTACCAAGTTGAAACAATTTGGAACTTCATTTCATTGGGGAAACCTAGAAAGTATTGTTTTATACTACAGACAAAGGAAATATATCTTGAATACTGGGCAAAAGGCTAAAGATTTCCTGCAGGGATTTGGCAAATGCTGGTAGAAAGGGATCATCAGATGAAGAGGAAACCCAAAAAGGAACTGAAAGGAAAGAAAAGAAAAGGCAACCATCCCTAAAGTTGTAACCAAGGATGAAGAAGAAAGGAAAGACCCCTATCAAACAGGCCTCTTTGGTAGTGGAGCTGACTGAAAAGATATAAAATGGCTGCCAAATTAAAGTTATTATATTGGAATGTTCGACGCTTCAATTCTTTGCTCAAAAGTGGGAAAAAATCATTATACGGAAAACTCGAAATTGGATGTTTTCTGTTTGCAAGAAACACATATAGCTCACAAAAGCAAATATTTGAAAAATAATAAATTAGGAACTTTGAAATGACATTTGAAAAAAGAAAAAAAAAGAATGGTTTTACACATCTAACCAAATTTAAATCCATAAAAAATTTGGGAAGATTCAAACAGCTGATTGGACTGTCTTCAAGTACAAATACAAGGGGATAAAAAACATTAATTCTGGGAATCTATGCCTCTTTTGAAAATAGATTTTTTTTTTAATGAGAAATTACTGGAAGAGATTTTGGAATTCCAATGCAAAAACATGATTATTACAGAGGATTGCAACAAAGTCACAGATCCCCTATTGGACAGACAAGAAAATAAAAAATGAAGCAAAGAAAACTTCCTAAATGTTTTTAATTTAATAGAAAATTTGGAATTAGAGAATTTATACAGAGTACTTTATGGAAATACCAGAGAATTTATATATTATTCAGACAGACATAATTCATTTTCTAGAACTGATATGGTTTGGACTATAAAATCATTAACTATTCAGATTAAGAAGATGGATACTTTCACATCATAATCCAGTCATTATGTCATTAAAAACCAGATTTATCCAGTTCAATTGGAGATTAAATGATGGTTTGTTAAAAAATGAAGGTTAATCAAAAAGCCAAGATAACATTTAAAAAATCTTTTTTAAAAAATATGAAAAAAGTACTGAATTCTCTGTGGTTTGGGACATAAGCAAAGCTGTTATGAAAGGTCTTTTAATTCAGCAAAGTGTGGACCTGAAGAAATGGGAGAGACAAAAATATCAAATTTTGATTAATGAAATTCAGAAAAAAAGAGGAGGAACTCAGGGAAACTGAGAAAAGGAAGAGAGAGAGAGAAAACAATTTTGAAAATTCAAGAAGGAAAAGGATTTACATCAGATCCCTCAAAAATTAAAAAGATTTCTTTTACAAATATCACACAAAATTATTTAAAAAGCAAGAGGTACCTAAAGAAAGGCCTAATGCTCTTAGCATATAATTCCTATTAACAAAAGAACAACAACAGAGCTTGAACATGCGAATAACTCCAGCTAAAATAACAAAGGCAGTGAAGAAGAATAAACTCGGGAAGGCAGCAGGACCTGATGGTTTATTTGCAATTTATTATAAAGTTTTAGAATAGCAACTTTTTGTACCAATGCAAGAATTATTGAATTCAATATTAGCTAAAAATAATGCACCAGAGAGTTGGAGACAAGCCAACATTTCTTTAGTATGGAAGGAAGAGGAAGATATAACAGATCCCAAGAATTACAGGCCAATTTCATTATTAAAACAACAACTACAAAATAATCACTTCCATTTTGGCAGAAAGAATGAAAAGGACATGAAATAAAATCATACATGAAGATCAGTGTGGTCTTCTCCCAAAAAGGCAACTTAGAGACAACAGAAGATGTGGAACAGACATTTTAGAATATTCAGATGAACAAAGTGGGAGACAAGAAGTTTTGATTTTTCTGGATGCAGCTACACCATTTGATAAGATAAGATTTTTTATATAGACTTTTCAGGACTGTTGAATAAAATATAAGGATTTTATATTTGTAAAGAAACAAAGAATCTCAATGAAATCAAATGAGCAATTAAAACCAGAATGCTATGATATCAATTGGTTTGCATTTAGACAACTGTCAGAGAAACTTAAAATGGATT
Source organism: Iguana delicatissima (assembly GCA_948472985.1). NCBI lineage: Eukaryota > Metazoa > Chordata > Lepidosauria > Squamata > Iguanidae > Iguana > Iguana delicatissima. The sequence continues at coordinate 254,522 of CAOKZL010001588.1, forward strand.
AGAAAATGTTTGAGTTTGAAAAAGATACCTTATTTTGAAAAAGAATTATGTATGAATGACAAACATGTATTGCTAGAAATGTATAAGAAGTTGCTAACATTAGAGATGGAAGATGAATCAATTAAAGATTGCATGATTAAACAGGCACAGAAAGTGGGCCACCATATACATATGGGCCAAAGGGAAAGAATGCGGTCTAACGATGTTAAATTTACACTGAGTTTTGAACTCAGAGAAATTTTTTAATAAGATGATGTATAGATGGTACTTAACACCAGAAAAACTGTCTAAAACATATAAAGGATCCACACATCAGTTTTGGAAATTTAAAAAAAAGGGAGGGGACATTTTTTCATATATGGTGAACTTGTGAAAAAGTAAGAAAACACTGGATAATGATTTGTCATGCCATCGAAAGTATTTTTAGGAAAAAAAAATAACCCTGAATTGTTTTTACTGGGATTGATGAAAAGTGACTTTGATAATAATTTGAAAAGGCTATTTTTATATATGACTACTACAGCAAGAATGCTGTATGCATAGAAATGGAAGGATGTACATAGCCCATTGAGAGAAGAATGTGTATTAATTTTTTTAGAATTTGCAGAAATTAACTTTCTTAATAAAAGAGGGAAACCTGGAAAGGTTTAATAAAGATTGGAGGTTGCTGATGTTATACATGGGGGTGGCAAGAGTGGGTTTTTATTAAAAACAAAAATTGTGAAATAAAATGTGGATATTAATAGTGCATTTGTTTAGACAACAGAAGAAACAAGGTTATAGATTATGGTTGTGAACATAGGTTTATGAAAAATGGAAGTTTTTGATTCGAGATTTTATAAGCAATGTGTTCTAATGCAATATTTAGAATAGATTAGAAGAAGCATTATGTTCATTATTATTTCCACCTCAAGAAGGGTTTGAAGTAACTAAGTTTGTACTGTAGTTTATTTTGTGTGTTGCGTTTTGTCATTGCACCTCTTCTTTAGTTTATATTGTGTTAGGTTTTTATTGTTATGTTTTATGTATGATCTTGTTCCATTATGTAGTTTTTATATATAGAAAATTTGTTTTAATAAATATATTTAAAATGCAAAAAAAATACAAGCACTGTTAGTTGAGATATGAACATCCATTAAATACGTTGGGATGTGGCATAAAAAGCTAAGGATGTTCATATAAAAGGAGCCATTATCTTGTAGGTAGCATGGTTTACCATAGTTGCTACATTACTGGCTTAATTTTTTTTTTTTAAAAAAAAATGCCTACCAATTTTGCCAAAGGCCAATTTGCATCTTTTTCCCTCATCAAAGGTGATGAATGAGGAAGACGAGAAGGATGCTTTCTCTAAAGGAAGCCCAGAGGAATACATGACATGATTTTCAAAACTTTATAAATCATGGAAACATCAGTCATATCTAAACATTTTTTTAAAAAAAGGGCAACACACTTTTCTAAAACAGAAAGGTACAAAAGCCTATTCAAATATACTTTTTGATGTCTTCTAAAATTCAAAAATGTGGGGGAGTTAATTGCCCCACACTGGGAAGGGAATTTCTCTCTTTATATATGTACCTCTACCAAACATACCTTATCTTGTTGAGCAGAGCTTCTCAAAAGGTTCTCAAAACATGGCTTGACTGGTATCAGAGGAGAAGGCCTTTAGATACTTACTATCTTATTGGTTAATCCAATAAGCAAACAATATATCACAGAAAATTAGCACTACTAGTAATATCTCCTCTACATGAGTCTCAGTACCACCAGACTATACTGCACTGAGAAAGTTCACAGAAATCCTTCAGAATCCTATATTCAGACAAAAATGACAAATCTCACAGGAGATTTGGGACTTTTTTTCCTACCCATTTTTGGATGTAACTCTTTCAGACAGTAAACCAAGCTTTTAATCTATCTAAACCTGCTGGTGCAGACTACTATGGGTTGAATGTTGCCCTCTGCAAAATATTTCCTTCTACCAATAATAAAATAAAATAAATATTTTTAAAAATCCATGATAGCATTTTACATGCAGAAAATTACTACTCACTGGCTCCACAGCTTACCGTCAATGGACTTTCATTTTCAGCCTAAAACAGTATGGCCCAGCCACTATTCCTCCATGGAAACTAGCCCTCTGATTAACTTACAAAACTAACACTTGTAAGATAAGTAAATGAATAGACCAAAGATGCTGAGAGATATTCTCCAGGGGATGGAGAAACATATCTTACAAAGAGACTGGTGAAACAGTATTTATTGAGTTCTCTGTACAACTTCTAATGCCATATACCTGTTGTGCTAGAGCTAACAACATACCTGGTGTTTCCATTAACCTTACAAAACACATAGTAAACATTTGTGAGGACAAGATTCATGGCTTGAAGAGGAAGATATGCTATCCCAAGATTACCTCCAACACTGTGGTATACCATTCATGCTTCTGTACATATCTCAGTTTGTTCTATGGCATTATCAACTGGTTGTAATCCTGTCAGGAACGTTTACACAACCCATAAACAGTAGTTGCAGTTATTAAGATTGACTGGATGTGAGCGACATTTGTCACCCCACTGATCACTAGGGTTAATTCAACTGTCTGCTTTGGAGAGACTGTGGATATGTATTTTTATTTTTGCTGTTTTGACATGTTTTCTTTTGGACTATTTTCATTTGAAGTATATAGAAAAGTGGTTTTCAAATAAAGTGGCCAGTAATCATGAATAAACATGTGCTGGATGATTTAGAAGCCTAATGAACTCATAGGAATCTACCTTGCTTGGAACTTTTATTTGAAAAAATGAAACAGAAGAAACAGCTCATAGCAGGAATTATACCAGCTGCTGGTCTCAAGTTAGAATGTGATGCCAGCTACTCTAAGCAATGAAGGCAAAAGTAAAGGCCAGAAAAGACATAATCTGAATTAGAAGAAAAATTGAGAAATCAAATTGGTAAGGGAGGCTTGGGATAAAAAATGGCACTTAGAAATTTTGTTACTCCCCCCATACCCTTATAACTGTAGCTTGCTTATTCTGAAGTCTCCTATTCATGTGTTTTAAAGGAAGCTAAATGTATTTATTGTTCAGCAGCTAAACTACAAGAACTGACATGAATTTCAAATAAAAACCCTTAAGGAAATGTCATCTTCCTTCCAAACGCCACTAAAATGTCAGATGTAATTATAAATTTTTATCAAAGATGTCAGATTCTCATGCTAATCCTCCTACAGTCTGACACTGCCATTCTTCAACCTCTATGGATGTGAACAGTTATCATTTTGTTTGTATGTCACAAGAGACAACATAATCAACAGTTTTCATATCTAACTCTTCATACTTTTTGTAAGTGTGTTTTGTGCATGCTGTCTACTTTTGTTCAAGTTTACTGTTACTCCTGGTGCTAGAATAGGGAACAGTTATCTCTAAACATTTTAATAGAAGATGAAGCAAAGAATTTCAAGATCTTTAAAAAAATCTCTACTATAGGATGTTCTGCCTGTATTAAAACAACCACACTTATACAAAGGTAACAAAAAACAGATACTTCTGTTTATTTTAAATCTATTAACATGAGGTAAAATCACAATTTCATTTACTTAAATAACAAATAAATGCAAATTTTACTCCTTAAATCTCACAGGAAAATAATATGTACATGAAAAGGCCCAACAATAATGATTCCCCTTTTGACATCTCAGTAGGATTTAGTCATATCCCCTAACAGTGGCAGCTGATGACTTCCATGTCAGTAGGGGAGGTGACTACTAAGTAATCACTGTTTAGTACAAAGGTAGTACTAGCTTATTAAGTACTATGTGTCTCCATGCAGCTTGTGGTAATTGCTATGTGCCTTCAAGTGAATTCCAACTTTAAGTGATACTATCGTAGGGTTTTCTTGGCAAGATTTATTCAGAGGAAGTTTGCCATTGCCTTCCTCTAAGGCTGAGTGTGTGTTTCATGGCTGAGCAGCAGGATTCAAATCCTGGTCTACTAGAGTCCTAGTCCTACATTCAAAACATTTCAACAAGTGGCTCATTCCATTCTGCTAACAGAAGAGGGAAAACTTAGCTTAAAAAAGTGGTTTGGTTAAAAAGAACTGGCCCTTAGTTAAGAAATGTTTTTTGTCAAACAGACTGAGAGACAGACCTGTCCCATAGTATTTCCATGTTTGTTGTGGAAGTTCTCACAGCTAGCCCGTAAATGAAGCAGACTAAGAGATGTGAAACTTTTTTTTTCCTTCACCAGGTCACTCACCTGTATGAACAGAACTTACATAACTTATTGCTGCCCAACCGATGAAATGAAGAGGTCACACACGGGGCTTGAGTTAAACTCGGGCAATTTATTATTATATGCCTAATCAAAATGAAACTAGTATGTGGACTTGAACTTGACTTTGAACTTGATTTTGAACTTGTGACCTGAGAAAGGGGGGGTCAACAGAATGGGGAGGTTAAGGCAAGAGTCACCTCCCGACCTCCTCCCCAGCCCCGCTTGGGTAAGCCTCGGCCCTGAAATGAAACCATGAGACTGGGTTCTAACTTCAGCCGACCCTTTTCTGGAAGGTGAACCCCCCAAACTGAACCCCCCATCTTTTGACCACCAAAGTGAGGGTCAGCCATGGGCCCACCCGAGGACAGCTCTTATCTTACACCAAAAGGTGCTGTAGGTACTCGCCAAAACCTTCAGACCCCCCCCCAATCAGCTGTGGAGAGCTATTTAAAGACCTATTTAAGACACCACTCTGTGAAGCCGATTGACCAATCCCCTGGTGCAGTGCAGGGTAGGTGACCCCCCCCACAGGGGAAAAATTCCTACTCAGCCCCAAAGTGACCAGTAATTTTACACTGAAACCAAAGGGAGAGAGGGTGGATTGCCAGCAAACAAAGAGGCTGATAAGGGGGTGGCACAGTCCTAAAAGGGGCTGCAGACTCTGTCCCCTCCCCGGTCCACCGCACGACCCTCAATGCCCCGTGATTCTGTGGTGTCCCTTCATGGGAGGCCAGCAAATGCCCACCACCACACATGACAACACAGGCAGGGGGAGACAGAAGAACTTACATAACATCTGGAAAACAATGTTGATAAGAACAGGTTGCTTACCTGTAACTGTGGTTCTTCGAGTGGTCATCTGTGCCCTCATACATTAGGAGCTTTCACGCCTGCGTGGTAGCATTCAGAAGATTCTAGAGCTCGTTAGCTTGGCGGGAATCCCTCCTCCACATCGGTGCTGCGCATGCTCTTCCCGCCGAATAACGGTCTCTTCTCAGTTCTGGTCCGCCAAAGAAGATGGGACCTGAAAAAGAGGGGAAGGCAGGGCGGGGATGTATGAGGGCACAGATGACCACTCAAAGAACCACAGTTACAGGTAAGCAAACTGTTCTTCTTCTTCATGGTCTCTGTGCCTCATACATTAGGAGACTGTGTAGCTTACCGGCAGGATGGTAGGTCAGGTCCCAGACCCTAGAGAACAGAAGCCAGCACAGCACAGCCAAACCGAGCATCTCTCCTGGAACGGCAGTCAAGTCTGTAGTGGTGGACGAAGGTCGATGGTTGGGACCAGGGCGCCACATGGCACAGCTCCGACAGGTCAAGGCCTCGCAGGAGGGCAGCAGATGTCGCCACGGCTCTGGTGGAGTGAGCCTGAAGAAGGTCTGGCGGAGGCTTCTTGGCAAGCTTGTACGCCAGGTGTATAGTCTGTACCACGCACTTGGAGAAGCGCTGGGTGGATATCTTGTGGCCTCTCCGGTGCCTGCCATAGCAGACAAAAAGATGTGGTGTCTGCCTGTAGGCCACGGTCCTGTCTTTGTAAAAAGCCAGAGCCCGATGAACATCCAGGGAGTGGAGGGACCGCTCCAGAGGTGTAGTTGGGTCAGGACAGAAGGCTGGCAGGATGATGTCCTGGCTGAGATGGAAGCTGGACACCACCTTAGGCAGGAAGGAGATGTCAGGCCAGAGAACCACCTTGTCACGATGGAAGACCAGGTATGGTTCATCGCACCATAGCGCCGTCAACTCTCCCGCCCGCCTGGCAGAGGTGACAGCCACTAGGAACGCGGTCTTCATCGTGAGCAGCCTGTCGTCTGTCGTCACCATCGGTTCGAAGGGCGGCCTCGTCAGCTGGGACAGCACCAATGACAGCGACCACGGCGGTAGCGGCGGCGATACCGGCGGGTAGAGGTGCTGTAGGCCCTTCAGGAACTGTTTGACAGTTGCGTCCCTGAAAAGAGCAGCAGATGGGGATTGTGGCGGTTGGTATGCCACGATCGTGGCGAGGTACACCTTGAGCGACAGAAAAGCCAAGCTCTGTTGTCGCAGGTGAAGGAGGAAGTGGAGAACGGTACGCAGGTTGACAGGCGACACTGGCTCTCGACGTTCCTCGGCGAAGGCCATGAAGTGCTGCCACTTGCAGTGGTAGTTCCTCTGTGTGGACTCTTTCCTGGCCGCGGTCAAGACATTATCGATGACTGGGTCGTCTAGGGCGATATCCTCCAGGCATGGAGGGCCAACACCGGCAGGTCCGGGTGCAGGACAAGGCCGTCAGAGTGGGACAGCAAGTCCGGTACTGTCGGGAACCTGAGAGTCCTGCCCTGGGCGGCCTCAATCAGGGGCCCAAACCAGTGCTGCCTCGGCCAGTACAGTGCCACGAGGATCGCGTCTGCTTGGTCCGCGATGATATTCGATATCACACGGCCCAGGAGCGGGAACGGAAAGAAGGCATAGAGGAGTCCCTCATCCCACGGGAACTGGAATGTGTCGCCGATGGAGTGGTGATTGTGGCTGGCTCTCGAGCAGAAGCGGAGGCACTTCATATTCTGGCTGGTTGCGAAGAGGTCGATGGTCGGTTCGCCCCATCGGTCCCGAACCATCTGGAAGGCCTCGTCTGACAAGGACCACTCGTGGTGGGAAGAGGTGTCCCTGCTGAGGGCGTCCGCTGTGGTGTTCTCCTGCCCCGCCACCGGGTGTATCTGAGACGCACCAGTTCCAGAGGTCGAGTGTGATGTTCAGAAGTGTGGTGGAGTGCGTCCCTCCTTGCCTGTTCACGTAGCAGACCGCCGTCGTGTTGTCGGTGAGGATCAGCACCGCGCGGCCCATGACCAGGTGATGAAACGCCCACAGAGCCTTGTGGCTCGCCAGCACCTCGAGGGTGTTGATATGGAGGGACGTCTTGTCGTCCATCCACCGGCCTCAGATTCGGAGGTCGCCGGTGTGCGCTCCCCAGCCAAAGAGCGAGGCATCCGTCGTTACCGTAACCGATGGCTTGGGTTCGCGGAACGGCATGCCTGACAGGAGATTCCTGTACGACTGCCATCACAGGAGCGATCGACGTACCTGCTGGGGCAGCTGGTAACGGCAAGACTGGTCATCCCGGAATGGATCGAAGGCCCTGACGAACCAGTGTTGGAGTGGTCGTGCGCGTAACCTGGAGAGGTAGGTTACGGCAGTGGTCGAGGCCATGTAGCCGAGGAGCTGCTGTAACGTCCTGGCTGATATCATCGGAGCCCGGAAGGCGGCTGACGCTGCCCGACAGAGTGTCCGCGCCCTCTCGTCCGGTAGGTAGGCCCTGGCCGATACCACGTCGAGGGTTGCCCCGATGAAATCGAGAACCCGGGCGGGTTCGAAATGGGACTTCTTGGGGTTGACCCTGAGTCCGAGCTGAGTGAGCAATGTCAAAGTCCGATGAATGTCCTTGTAAAGTTTCTGTCTGCAGGACGCCACCAATAGCCAATTGTCCAGGTAAGGGTAGACGGAGATGCCTTTCATCCGCAGGAAGGACAGGACGGGAGCCATGCACTTCGTGAATACCCGCGGAGCGGTGGAGAGGCCAAACGGCAGCACCTGGTACTGGTAGCTGGTGCCGTCGACCACGAATCGCAGGTATCGTCTGTGCTGCGGGCGGATCGAGATGTGGAAATAGGCGTCTTTGAGGTCTATGGACGCAAACCAGTCCGCTCTCTGGAGGAAGGGGAGGATCGAGGGCAGCATGACCATCTTGAACCTCTTGGGGTGGATGTACTCGTTCACCCCTCGGAGGTCTAGGATGGGCCACAGGGAGCCGTCTGCCTTCGGTATGGTGAAGTACCTAGAGTAGAAGCTGGTGGTCTTGGCTGAAGGTGGGAGTCTCTCGATCGCTCCCTTTTTGAAGAGGGACTGGATCTCTTCCAGCAGGGCTGAGCTGGCCGGGGTGGAGTAGTAGACACCCCATGGCAGAATATCCTGGAACTCGATAGCATATCCCAGGCAGATGATGGTAAGTGCCCACGAGTCTGCAGTGATCTCCCGCCATTGATCGAGGTGTCTGGCCAGGCTCGGAGGACGGATCAGGTCTGCTGGAAGGGTGAAAGATGGCATGGGTTGTGTCCTGCGAAGACCATCAAAACCGGGTCTTCACCCCAGAGGAAGACTTCTTCGACGACGAGGATGGGCGCTGTCTAGGAAATCTTCGTGAGGCCGAAGAGGTTGATGGCCTCGAAGCGGTCGATCGCGGAGACCGCGGCTGGTGCACGGAGGATGAGGAGGACCTTCTCCATGAAGACCTCGGCTGGAAGGTGCAGCAGGATTGGGCAGGCTGGTTTATACCCATCTTCTTTGCCATTAGCCGGGTCTTGACGAGGTGATCCAGGCCTCGTTGGTGGAGGTGTGGAAAAGCCCTTGGCCGTCGAACGGAAGATCTTCAATCTGTCGACGGCTGTCCTCCTGGAGCCCAGAGGACCGGAGCCACGCATGACGTCGGAGGGCTATGGCACTGACCATCACCCTCGAGGTGGCCTCCACGGCGTGCCTTGAGGTGGCAATCTGTTGGGTAGCCACCGCAACGGCCTTGCTGAAGATCTGGGTGGCTGAGGCGCGTGACTCCTCCGGCAGGTCAGCTAAGATCGGCACAAGTCGGTCCAGTAGATTCCGATGGTATGCCGTGAGGCAAGCCATCGTGTTGACTGTCCTGGCCACCAAGGACGACGCTGAGTAGAATCGGCGACCGAAGGAATCAAGCTTCCGGCCTTCACGGTCCGGCGGGGTGGTATGCGTTCGATTGCCTCCCTTTGTCTGGGCCAACTTGACCACGATGGAGTTCGGTACAGGATGGCTGAAGAGGAACTCCGCGTTCTCCTTCTGCGTCCTTTACAGGTGCTCCAGCCAATGTGGAATGGGCTGTGCTGACGCCGGCTTCGCCCACGGCTGCTTCATCACCTCCACCAAAGTTGGCAAGAACGGCAGCGGTGCGGTCAATGGTGGGCGGGTCTCCAAATACTGGAAGACCGGGTCCTGGGCTTGTGGAGCAGGTTCGGTCACCTTAAGGCCAAGGGCTGTGGCCATTCTGAGGAGGACTGCAGAGAACTGGCGCACATCCTCCGGTGCAGACTCCAGACCTGGTTCCCTGAAAGCCAGCGGAGGGGACTCATGAGAGGAGGGAGTGGACTCAGCGGAATCAGAGTCCAAGTCGTAGGGGTCGCCAGATGGAGTTGGCGACCACTCCACTTCCTTCTCTTCAGCTGGCTTACGGGCCGAGGGAGCCAGGGTGACTGCTGGAGCTGCAGGCTGCGTCGATGTAGGTGCAGCTGATGTCGTGGCCAGTATCGGAGTCACTGGCAGAGGCACGACTGAGGGCTGAGGGCGGTGTGCCGCCTGTGTTGTAGACGGGCTGACCACCGTTGTTTGGGCCACGGTGGGCTGTGGCGCCGGACGGGTAGCTGTGGCCGTCGTCTGCGGGGGTGGTGAAACAGCCCTGTAGCAGGGTGAGGGCTCCCGGGACCTTCGGTGACTCGGAGATCGACGCAGTGGTGACCGTTCGTAGCGGGAGTAGTGGGCTTCCTGCGGTGGCGAGAGAGGCCAGCTCCGAGGTGACTAGTACCATGGATCTGGATGGTACTGGTCCCTGTAGGACGGCGAATATGAGTAGTAAGAGCTGGCCGGCTCATGCCACACCTGCTCCTGGGCATACCTTCCAAGGTAGGCAGGGGAGTAGCGCCCTTGCCCGAGAGAATCCTCTCCAGGCACATCTCCCGATACGCGGGGATGGAGGCCTGGCCCGCTGCTCCAGAGAGCGGGATTCGTCGTGTCGAGAGGCTGGTCACTGCCTGACCCCAGCCTCCTCTTGGTGGTCTGCCGAGGTTGGACGGTGACTTGGTGGGGTAGTCTCCGCCATCAGCTCGGGCGGCTGGGAGGGTGAGGCCTGCATGGCCTGCTCCTCATCCGACACCTCGAGGATTTCCTGTTCCTCCGGAGGCTCCTCTTCCTCAGGGAGCTCCATCGGTTCAGGTTCCTCGGCGGGCTGGGTGAGTGGCGGAGTTGGTGGTTATGCCACTTTCGGTGGAGAGCGCCGTTTCTCCTTCCTCTTCTTCTTCCTCACATCTTCAGTAGCAGGACGCTTCTTCTGGGCCGGGGTAAGCGGGGTAAGGAGGAGGAGAAAGCCTGCAAGCCCGCAGGGTCCTCACGTGCCCGAGTTGCCGAGATCTTAGGGATCTCGGGAACTTCATGATCGGCACCGAGCCCAGTACCGATCTGGATGATGTCGAGGGCGTGGTAGCCACTGCTGCTGCCGAAGAAGAAGAATAAGAGAGAGTTGGCCGTTTCTCGGCCATTGGAGTAATCTCAGATCTCTGAGCCCAAAGAGATTCTTCCCAACAGTGGGACTTCAGCCTCGCCGCTCGGTTCCGAAGTGTTTGGTGGGTGAACTTCCTACAAATGGTGCAAGCCTGCACGTTGTGTTCTTCACCCAGACAAAATAAACACTTCGCATGTCCTTCCGCAGGAGGCGCAGTGCTTAAACAGAGCCGACATAAAACGTAAGGAAAACGAAGCGGGGAGAAAAAGGAAAGTCCGAGAACGCCAAATCCAAATCCGAAAATGTAAACAGCCAGAAATGGGTCAAAACCAATCGTACTATACCAGGAACCAGTCCGAAATCCAAGAGGGGGTAGTCAATATCCAAAATCCGAAGTCAAAGCCAAAAAATCCAAAAACCAAGCAGAAAAGCACAAGCTAACAAGAAGAACCTTCTGTACGCTGAGGTGGACAAGAAAGAACTGAGGAGAGACCATTATTTGGCGGGAAGAGCATGCGCAGCACCGACGTGGGGGAGGAGTTCCCACCAAACTGAGCTCTAGAATCTTCCGAACGCTACCACGCAGGCGCGAAAGCTCCTAATGTATGAGGCACAGAGACCACGAAGAAGAAATGAAGTTTTGCAGAAGCTACAGCTATTGCCTCATCTCATGAAGGGAAAACAATCTATTAAAACCAACTGCCTTCCCATCTAGATTCTGTCTTGTTCACAAAGGCAACCAAAATGACATTCTGTTTGGTTGATCCATTCAAGTGGAAGCATCCTGTTTTCATATTAATTTGTCTCCCAAATTTATAGAAGTGAAATGAATGATGATAGCTGCTCAATCAACATAAATGTACCAGTAAAACAATCGTCTGCTTATCCTGACAGCTACAAGTTTGATAAATAGAAAGGTGGAATATCATTCACTTAGCCTTGGATTTTAACAGAAATCTGTGGTAAACACAGAGGAAACCTCAGAAAGAAGAAAGCACAATGAAGCTTAGGATCTTCCGAACTATGGGAGAAAATTCTCTCTGCCTCCCACAAACAAGCTGCTGTCCATAAATGTAATTATTCAAGTGGTCATCTGTACATTTACATATATGGAATCCTTGTTTAGATAACTGTATTTGAATTTACATGCCTATATGCAAATTCCACAGCTTCTGTTCTTGAGCTTGGAAATGGCATGCCACTGCATGGCCTATTGACAGTGTCAACCTTCTCAGTTACTTGGAGGCTGCTGTGGACAAAAGTTCCACCTAAAAACATAAATATGAATCAAGGCCTATAATTACAGGTAAGTAATCCGTTTTTCTTTTTCATGGTATCTGAGGAGTTATGATAATTGATTAGCAAACTAATGAGCCCAGAGAAGGGTGCAGGTAGGTCATCTAAGGCCCCATAACCAACATCATATCCATCTTCATGAGGGCATAGAATGATGATGACATAGGTATAATTGGAGGAAATCGCATTGTCTTTCATACAAGATCTCTTGAATGTTTTAATGAGCCTTGAAGAATGTTCTAGGAAAGCAACAGATTACTGCACTAAAGCAATGCTGTGCAGAAAAGTCACTGGTAGTACCAGAGCCTAAAAAGCACAGCCAGTAAAGTCCCATAAAACAGCCTGAGCTGGCTTGTGAATGTGTAATACAGTAACAGACACACCAAACAGTGAGGTACTTAACAATAATGCTAGCAAGAAAGTGAAAAAGATGGTCAACACCCAGAAGGGTTGGTTGCAAGCAATACATCACTCAAATCATTGTTAACAAGTCCTTAACAGCAATACATACATCTAGGAAGGCAGAGGGAGGGGAGGAGTACAGATTATATATAATATGTTTACTGGTTTCCAAAATATATATTATATATTCCTGCAGGTACAAGAACAGATTGCAAAATTTATGATAAGAAATAAGTAAGTCTGTAGTAATGAAAGACTAAAGCTGAGAAAGCAGACTGTTGTTCATGCAAACTTCCATATAGGTCTAGAACTGTGGGCCTGCCACAGAATCATAAATATGTACTTTTCCCCATTTCATTGTACTTCCTGCAGAGCAGGATGACCCAGGCTGTTTCAGTCCCAAACCCTGGCCTGAACACCTGAAAAGACTCAGTTACCTCACTCCTGAGCATCTTGATGCAAACAGAATATTCATAACTGGGTGGTAGTTCTCATTATTTAAGGATGTCATTTTACTACACCATTGTATACAATGGGACTTGGGCATCCATGAAGGGTGCTGGAACCAAACCCTAGTGGATACTGAGGGCCCACTGTATATCTGACTCCAGGGAGGTCCTCTTTACTACACTATGCCCTAACATGATAAGGTATTTTCCATGGACAATGCAGCTTCTGCTGGATCTTATTTGCCAAGATGGAGAAGAATCAAACTTATATGGAGTGGGACTAATCGATTAAAATGCCTTCTCGGGTAATATTAGGCAACAGCAACTGGAAGTAGAAAGTGGGCCTGACTAGATGGCACTCTGGACACCATCAAGTCCCAAGTTTTCTCCTAAAAGTGCTTGGCAAATTTATTACAGCAGGCGACTAAGAGTTCTACTTCCAGGTCATCCAAGCAGACCTCAACAGTCTCTTTGCTACATAAGATAACTCTACTGTATGATAACTCTAAGGTGCAATGCAAGACACAAAATAAGAAATTTCTGCCCCTCTTACTGCCCAACAGTACTGTTTATATTTTATGTGGTTGTATTCACTTTGTGAGTTATCTAAAACATTTCCATCTAAGGTCCAGCATGTTGTATCACTTGTAGACGTTTTGTAAACCAGGAAGCATTATGGATTCTATAGTACCATGTGGATGCACTGGAATGTCTGAGCTTAATACTCTCATCTCATCTCACCATTCCAATCATGAGACCACGGCTTTGACTGAGTCAGCAGCCATAAAATCCCACAGGGTATTAAGGAATCTCTCAGGTACTTGTGAAAGGTAGGCTTGCTACCATCAATACAAACGTCCTGATGATATGACATGTCCATTATATTGGGATCCCCAACAAGCCTCATCTATCTCTGCAAAAGGAAAAGTCCAGAATATTGACATGGCAAAGCGTATGACCTGACCAATGATTACAGAGATAGTTTCATGGTAGTCAGAGTGAACCTGAAATCCCAAAAAGACTCCATCAGACATTGGCCTCTCACCCAAGTTTCTTACCTTTTCCTCCCTCCATCCCATGCAAGTTCTGAAAGTGATCTCTAAAATTTTCAAGTCACATTCTTACTGTGGATGTTGCAGTTTTCCAGACATGTGTCTCTCACTGGACATCTGTGATCCCTAAATATTCTCTGAACTATTGAAGTGGAGTAACTCTTCCTGAATGGTGAACCAAAGGGTTAGATGTACTGCTACCAGCAATTAGACACCTGACAGTTCCATCTTATATTCTACCTGTTCTTAAGAAAAGGAGATCAAGGGACAATAGAAGAAGCTGCTTTTTAATTAGCCAGTTAGCATTCTGGATGTTCTGTGACAACCCAGCAACAACTTCAGTCAAGAGAAGCAATATTCTGGAGTATAAACCCAGGTGTTTTTAATCTCGCTCTCTCTGTTCTTAATGGGCTGCCTGCAATCACACACCCTCCATTGGATTGCTTCAGACTTCTTTCAGGAAATGCAAAGTGACATGTACAGGATATGCAGATGGCCTCCTATCCAGGGACTGAACGGATTCAAATCTGCTTATTGTCAGCAAGCCTGCCTAGTTTTTGATTTGAAATCATGCCCTGTGAACTACGCATGGCACTCAAGATGCACCAGACCTAACCCAGAAGATGGTTCCCTTGGATCAATACAAAAGTTTGCATGTAAAGGACCCACTCCTTTAGATCACTCTTGTTCTGCTTAGGCAGTTAAACTTGCTATTGTTCACATCCTTGTGCACATGGTTCAGATTACAACTGTCTTGTATTCATAAAAAAAAATCAGCTTCTCTTAGAAGGGAAGACATAGTAAAACCTGTCTATGTATGCATGCACTAATATGTTGCTCATGTGGACAGGCACACATTCAGTTTTCCAGAGGTCATCACTATCAATAAAATGTCTCTAGACTCTAATATTCTGAATACCACATGCTTTGGAGCTTATCTGGTAATCCTAAGGGTTTTTATTGTGATAATGGTCTTTCTCCAGTGGCTGTAAGGGACCAATTTTTGTTGTTATTGTTTGACAGCAGTTACAATCAATCACTAGTCTAACTAGCAACAACAGTAACTTCTTAATTACTGGATTTTTGAATACTGGCTATCACTTAGTTCCTCTTTCTGATATGTGAATCTTCCCATGTGAGTCTCTCTGAGCTTTAAGATCTGCAAGGGAAAGCTGTACTCTTATAATCTTTGCTCAAAGTAAGATTTTAAATGGTTTTAATTGTGTTGTTATTTAATACTGTTTTAATTTTATATGTTTTAAGTACATGTGTTTTTATTTATTTTATTTATTATATTTTATGTTTTTTTTGTAAGCTGCCTTGAGTCTCAGTCCAGGAGAAAGGTAGGATGTAAATAAAGGGATGCATGGATGGATGGATGGATGGATGGATGGAAAAGGCAAATCAGCCATCAGAACACAGCATCAGAATTAGATAAAAGGTGCAAAATGATTTAAGGAAGAAAGCAACTTTATGATGAAGAGAACTTGTAAGACACCAAAACCAGGTACCAACTGATATCCTGATGAGGACACAGTAAAGAATACACTGATTTTGAATTCCAGTTTACATCCACATTTTTAGCATAAAATAACAATTGAATCATAAAGGACTATGAACCTTGAACCAAACTGAGCTATTAAAGGTAGCCAAGAAGCATGATACTAACTAAACTACAGCATTTCTCATACATATTCATTTTAATAAAAACCATAAATTATTGTTTTCCCTTGCTTAAAATCTTTTGTTATAGAGAAATTTGCTGTAGAAATAATACACACCAAGAATAAAACTTTGAGAGGAGCCTTTTAAGTTGGCTTCTTTCAAAGCAAATTTATTTATTTAACTTTTGACTTTTAAATGCAGACTAAAGTGTCTTCAGTCCCATAACTGTGATCTCCAAAGGCCTGCTGCAGAACTCATTTTCTGTTGTTTCCCCACTGGACATTTATTGGGAAGGGTTGTTGGTATTACAGGTGACCAGTAAAATGTAGAAGTAATCCTTCAGTTCCTGTGCATGAAATCCAGCTATCCTCTATTAGATTATAACTTCCCCCTAATGCTCAGCAAAATAAAATAAACAAATAAAAAAAATTGAAGCATAGGTTTAAATCTCTAGATGTGACATTTCTCCCCCAACCCCAGCCAGCTCCTTTTGGTAACACTGACCAGAGCTAGAAGTTCAGGTGCCAAAATAAACTAATTATATTTTCCTGAGCTGGCTGGATCTGCACGTGTACTAACTGAAATGACAACAGGATGGGAACTATATGTAGACACGGAGGACATAGAGATCTCAGATGTGTGCAGCAGTCTCCAAAGCATAGAGGAAATCAGATGCTTTTGTTTATTCTCTATCCTCATGCTTCAATATTCCAATGACCTAGTACAAAATTAATAATTTAAAGTTTACTCATCCATTAATAATAAAAAAAATAGACTGAATAATAAATTAAGGTACACCCTGTTATCTGACAACTCACTCTTTTGACACTTCTAAATTAAGGACAAATTCCATTAATCTGATGGGTTTCACTCTTTCATCAGTTCTTCTTGCCTATGGAGGCTTGCCTGGAACCACTCACATTGTGGGCTGCTTGCAAAATGAGCTGAGGGAGGAAAAAGGTGCTAAGCCGGCTGAAAGACTCTGTAAGCACTGCGTAGAGGTTCAGTCCCAAGCGAGCCTTCATAGGTCCTTCACACTCCCTACAGCTGAGCTTTCCAAACTTTTCATGTTGGTGACACACTTTTTAGACATGGATCATTTTGCGACACAGTAAGTTAGTCAGTAATTCAGTAAGTGGAGCCCCTCCACCCAATCCTGGCCTGCCAACGTACTCACCAGGGTCTTCCTTGGCCTGGGGTGGCAGTGGTAGCGGTGGGAGAGACAACCCTCCACCTGAGTCTGGCCCATCCCTGCTGTCACCATTCTTGCCAGGGTCCTCCTTGGTCTAGGACAGTGGCAGCAGAGGCAGCCCCTCCACCCAAGCCCAGCCTGCTGCCGCAGCCCTTCCTGTAGTCTTCCTCAGCCCAGGGTGGTGGCAGTGGTGGGAGAGGCAGCCCCTCCACCCAGGCTTGGCCCACTGTAGTGGCAGGACAGGCAGCCCCTCCACCCAGTATGTTCGCATGACACACCTAAACACTGCAGGCGACACACTAGTGTATCATGACACACAATTTGGAAAGCTCTGCCCTACAGTATACCACATGGGGTTCTGCTTTTTTGTTTTCTGACAGTTTCCAGTCCATAATTTGTTAGATAAATGGTGGAAGCTGTAATCACAACCACCAATTTACATAAAAATGGTAACTCTTTACAGATAATAATTTTTGAAGAAAAAGGCAACAAAAGTAACAGAGAAAGACATTATGTGCCAGACTATCACTGAAGTAATTAAATTAAAGCACCAATAATAATTCGTTTTTGTAGTCTATTTTTTTCAAGAGAGTTTATCCTTCTTTTCTGTAATAATATCACACTTACTTTGTCTCTCTCACACAATGAGGATGTGGGAGAGAGATGGAGAGGGAGAATGTCTTCATATGGACAATGGATGAATGGGCATATGTGTGGGTTAATGCTAGCCCAGATGTCAATGAATCTTAATACAAGATTCAGTATGTTCTTTGAGAGTACATTCATATGGCAGAAGAAATATAACATTCACATGGATTATGGGCATATTCCTAAAAAATGTTCTTACTATGTAATGCATCACAGAAAAGCAAAGGAAAGAATTTAGGGAGTAGGGGTAATAGACCATAGCAAAGAAATCACTGCAAGTATACAGCAAATTGTAAATAACAAAGGCACAAACTAAAATAGCTCTTTTCCAGTATGGAGGACCTATGTGATTGGCCCTGCTCCTAGACTAATTGCATCCGCACACATCATGAATATTTCTTCTCCCAGGGAAAGCAAAGTTGAGAACCTGAAAATTAAACAGCACAGCTATCCCAATATAGTGTTATTTTCATTTATTTTTCATCAGTGTATACCCTGATTATGCTAATCAGTGTAATTTTCAAAGGCTGTGCGCCATTTCTTAGATTGACTAGCAGTACTGGGCATCACTGTCATTTTTTGTTATATTAAATTTATTTATCTGACTATTCAGCAACAAGTGTCCAATGGAACTTAAACACAATAAATAATACAAACTTCTTTAAAAATAACATTAATAAAACCAGATTAATAGGCAACAAAAAGTGGGGGAATTCTCTCCAGCCCCCTCAAAACAATAGACTTCCCTTCCCTGGGGGAGAAACAGAGGGAACATTTACTGTCATAATATCTTGCTTATGAGCTTCCCAGAAGCTTCTGGCTATGGTGGGAAACAAGATGACAGACCAGTGAGCACAATAATCTAGCAGGACTCTTCTTCTGTTCTAATATTATTAACAAACTCTCATCCAGTGGAAGAGGTCCATTAACAGTATTACCTCTCTTTATTAATACCATGTATGAAGATGGAACAAGACTACACATTCTATTAATTTTCTTATGGGAATAATTCTGTATAAATTTGGAAAGGTTTTTAAAGTGAAACTGAAACCATGCATAGAAAGCACTGTTTCAAAAATGTCTGGAATATTCTGTCCTGAAAATACAGCAATGTGGCTCGGTTTGGAACTGTCAGGCATAGCCACAGTAATTCAGTGCCTATACTGTGGCTATGCACTATATGCACTATGCACTATATTGTCTGGCTGTGTTTCAACTTGGTGCAGAAGCTTCAAGTGGAGCAAACTGTGGCTGATAAAATATTGATGGGAGTATGAAAAACTGAGCACGTCACCTTTTTTGCATCATCTGCAATTATTTCCTGGTTGATTACAAAATAACATAAAAGTCTTAAACAATCTAGCACCATGTTACCTAAAGAAGTGTCATCACCCATAGAATCCTGAACATCTGCTTAGGTCATTATGAGGAGCTCTCCCCTTGTGTCTACCAGTTAGACCTCTTAGACCTGTGGTTCTCAACCTGTGGGTCCCCAGATGTTTTTGGACTTCAGCTCCCAGAAGCCTTGAACATTGACCATAGTGGCTGGGGCTTCTGGGAGCTGAAGTCTACAAACATCTGGGGACCCACAGGTTGAGAACCACTGTCTTAGACTGACAAGTAGAAAGGGCAGGGCCTTCTCACTGATTCTTCTTTTAATTTTATAGAATGCCTATCCGTTACAGCTAATACATTTCATGTAGACCCTTAAGAAAGCTTTGGAAACCTATTTGTTTTAATAGCCCTTTCTTAAGTGAAGTGTGTGGCATACTCCACAATCTCACACTTGACCCAATTTCCTCAATTTTGTAGTGCTATTTTTACATATTTATACATGGTTCTGCCAAAATGCTTTATTGAAACTTCTTTTTAAAGGTATTTCTCTGAAAATAAACAATGGTTGACTATTTTAAACATTTTTCTCTTTGTTGCACTCTTTGAAAGATGTTCGAAGACATGGGAACCAGAAAAAGGAGGGGTGTGCCCTGCTCCCTCTACACACCTACTGTGAAGGGCTGGAAAGGCCTCATGGAAGGCTGCATATTGAAGACGAAGAAAGTTCTGTTGGGGTTGGTTTTTGTCATGGGATGTTTACCAAATTAGAAAATAAATTAAAACAAATACAATGTCAAAGCAGTGGCTTGGATTTTCTCATGTCTTGACAATGCAGCATTAAAAATGTTACAGGTTAAAGTTACAGACCAGCCTATAAAACAAGGTGGAACTAGGGAGATTCAAAACAGACCCAGGCTTTTAAAGTTGAGAACCTTTAACGCTGCAACTAATCCACACCATAATTCAACTGTTAAAGTTCCCAGTTACCAATAGGTACCATATGCAACCTTAATAGAAGCTGCCTGCATTAAGATATCTTTTTCAGTGTTATTTACTGCTTAACAGCTAAATTTAGAGATTCACAAAAATAACACAGCCACTCTACAGCCTGTTAATTAAGAGAAGTTGCTTGATAAACATACCTCTCAATTCATATTTTCTTTTCTTTTCTTTTAGATGGTAAATATACAGACAAGAGGATCTACAAGTATATTTTTCTCTACAAGTAAAGAGGGAGGTAGGGAGGTAAATATGTGCATTAGATGGTCCATACTGTCCTCCTCAGGCTCTGGTCAAGTTATAGTGTTCTCATATTGTGATATGATTTACCTCAAAACTGTGCAACCACAGCATTGACTCTCGTGTTATCTAAGCAAGGAGTTGCTACCTTGGTAGCCTCTGAACAGTGGGACTCCATGGGACGGGAGGAGTAGATTATTCCAGTGCTATTTCTCCTTGGAATCTTCATAGTGTTGGATATAGAGAATTTCTGTTATCTCCTGCCTTCTTCCATTAGGGCAGGGGAAAGCAAACTGGGGGAGTCCAGACATTAATGAACTCTAACTCACATTAACTCCTCTTAGGATACCCAGTTTCCAAAGATGATGGTCATCAGACTAAAGCCAAGTTGTCCGGTCCTAAATAACTGGGATGAGAAAATCTGGTGGCGCTTTTGACTCATTCTCATGAAGAACATATCCACAGGAATATCTTGAGAAAAGTGAGGAGAACAATTTAGGGAGGAAGATAAGATGTGCAGGATTCAGGAACATTTAAACGGCAATTCTTCATATCTCTTGCAGGTGAGAGAAAAATAGCCATACTTGATTAGGCAGTGAAATAAACAGGGGAAAGTATAAAATGAAATTCCTCCTCTGGGGACCTAGCAACTTGAGAGCAACTTTATCCTGAAAGGAATTTCCTTCACTGGCTAAATAAAATCTGTATGATCAATTACATCATATGTAAGTATTTTTGAAAAATGAGGGCTAACATCATTTACCCTTTTTCATTTACTATTAGATGATATTTTATGCAACGTTCATAATTGTTCTGTATAACCATCACCAGTTTCATTGAGCTTGTGCTTCTTTTTCAGACATATTCCAAACTTTTAATGTGTGTTTCCATTGCCTATCAATTGTTTTCTCTAAGAACGTAGTTTAACCGAACATTTGAAGCTTGTAGTATCTTTGACATAAATAGCCAGTGAAGCAGTCACCATTCTCCTCTTCTGAAAAGGGTTTATAGTATAGTATAGTATAGTATAGTATATTTATTTAATGCATAGACCAAAGGCTATTTGCATACAAAGTACTAAAATGCAATACAATACAATACAAAATGTTAGTATAAAATAATATAAAATACAGTGCTCGCTTCGGCAGCACATATACTAAAATTGGAATGATATTTGTATATTCACTATGAAACAGATGGAGGAAATTTATTCAGTGATGGTGCTACACTGAAATCTTCATCAGCACACTAAGAATGATGTCTCAAGTGCACGCATACTCACCTAGCATACTGATGCTGCACATGTAGAAATTGATAAGACAGTTTAAATGTGACATTGGCCTTGTGGAATTTTGCAGAAGCAACTTTTAAAAAGAAAATGAAAGGAGCTTAAATGAATTCAGCGTTCTACTCAAATGAGTTCTAAGTTTGTTAAGATCAAACTAACACATCTGTATGCTTAGAGAATAAACCACATTTGAATTCCCTCATTTTGGACGGCTCACATCTTTCATCAAAAACAGCTGGCAATCAAGTCATTATCTACCTGCATTTTGCAAGAGACAATTTGTCTCCTGCATTAATATCTGAGAGAAGGCCAGAATCACAGAAGATCTTTTGCCTAAAAGAGGATTGTCTCAGTTACAGAATTTTCCACAAATAACACTTCTGCACATTTACAGCCCCCGAAGACTGACAAATGCAAACTATTTTAGCTCTAGTTTTACATTGCTGCTCTAGTTTTACAACAGTCATATTTTAGGAGTTGGGCTGAACATGTGTAGAGTTAAAACTGGGGAAAGAGATGTGAGCATGCACATAAACCCCAGTCCCGATGTGCCTGAATACCTGGATATTAGACCTCTATGTGAATACAGTTGACTGAATGCAATTACTAAGTTCTGAGGAGCAGGAAGTTTGATAAGACTGGGTTCCAACGTACTGGAGCTTTGCAAGGACACTCTGGTAACTGTCAGATACAGTTATACAGCCCTCTTTAGACAATGATCCTCAACATGCGACAATGTAACTTACTTCTAGATAATTGAGGACATTGGTGGGGCAAGGGTTACATTTCATTCACAACCTCACCCCCCATTTCAACCTCAGCTGCACTGAAGTGAATACCTGAACAGGGTTATAATCAAATTACATTTTAAAAGAAAGATGAAGTAGTTAAGTATGCCATAGCCAGGCTTGTTCAACGGAACAATGTGATGGTGGCATGCTTGACACATGAGCAAATAAGTCAGAGAAAGAAAATATGAAATGCCGTGCTACCCAGATCAATAGCCCTCAGCAAGCTGTACACCAATAGCATGGAGCAGGGTATGATGTCACCATTGTCTCTTTCTTGCCGCTACTCTTACTTTAGGGGATTCACAGTATTGTGTGTTTATTATGACACTTTTAAACCACCCTTCATCCTTAAGATACCAAGATCCAGTGTAAGTATAATTAAAAGAGTTAAATAGAATTAAAATAGTAAAAACTCCCAATATGTCATCAAAACAAACAAAATCACTAAAAATCACAGAATAGACCACGTCAGCCACTTAAAATGCATTGACAAAGAAAAAGGTTTTGAGCTGGAGCCCAAACAGGTGCAGTGCTCTGGCTAACTGCATGGCGAGTCACAACAAAGAAGGCTCTAACACATAGTGTCTGTGGAAAGTAGCCTCTTCTGATGATCTGGGGTCACGAGCAGGCAGATACAGGAGAAACAAAATGGTCCAGCATGTATTTGGGCCTCAAATTACTTACAGCTATAAAGAGAATCAGTACCTGTATTGTACTTAGAAACAAACAGGCAGCAAGTGCTCCTTCAGCACTGATATAATGCGGTCCCACATAGCTACAAAAGTAACACTTCTGGCTGCTACACACAGCAGTAGTTGCAGCTTCTGTGGGATCTACAAGAGTAACCCATGCATTACGCATTACACCAGCAAAATTGGGAAGCTCCCAGAGCATAAAACCATTATGGCCAGATGAACCCTGACCAGAAACAATCACAGCTCTTGAACAAACTAAAGATGGTTAAATTGCCAGTGCTACACAGAAGAATAATCTCACACTAAGCATTTGATTTTTCAGGGGAAATGTAACCCAGTATAGAACAGACTGCACATTTAAGTCTCAGACAGCAGACTCATCTAACCAAAGGCTATCCATCTAACTGGGATTCATTCCAGGTGTATTAGCCTTCATCCTGTCTATTATTGACCCTAGAATGAAGGCCAATAAACAGAAGCTCAATTTCAATAAGCAGCTTTCTCTCTGAAAAGACTGGACTGTAGACCATAAATGTTTATGTGTGCACGTACGTGCCCTCAAGTCACCTATTGACTTATGGTGATCCCATCAATTTCGTAGGGCTTTCTTAGGTAAGGAACACTCAGAGATGGTTTGCCAGTTCCTTCCACTGAGAAATAGCTTGGAGCAGTGGTTCCTAACATTTTCTTTACCGGCAAGCCCTTTAATATCTTTTATTGCTACAGACCCCCAAGACTAAACTTAAGACTTAAAACCCTAACTTGCACCAAATATGTATTTGTTCATCAAGGGTTTCAAATTGGAAGAGAAGGAAGAAATAAATAAATTCACACTTTCTTGAGAGGTGTGGAAGCGGGAGGGAAGATTTTCTCCTGCTGCATTTCCGCCAGTTTAAGGCTGCAGTGGACTGAACTGCAACGTACAGGCCTAGCCAGCCAGTCAGCATTTGCCCTTCTCTCACTCACTCACTCACTCCCCCTCTTTTCCAGCCACCCAATCTATCAGAAACACTCAAGTACCCTCATCTTTTTTGCCTTCTTCACCAGGAAGAGAGGACACTGAGATGGGCAAAGGAGGGAGGGAGGGAGGGCTGGTTACACTGTAACTGCAATGATGCTTGCATTTTACCAACCTCTGCATATCAAAATCAGTGGTTATACAATTGTTTCCATGGCAAACAGACAGACAGAAAATCATTTATTACTGAACACTGAGAAAACATAAACATTTAGACATATTGGACAAAACTTTTTAAAAAACTCTATGAAATTAAACATCTATCAGGCCTAGTGCAATCCTTGAGCTCGGTGCTTTTCTGCAAGTTTCATGATACTGGGCTCCAAATTAGACAACGAGAATGGGAGGTCATCTCTTGTTGCCATATCAACTCTGTTCCTGGATTTTGTCAAGGAAACTACTTTGCTGAATCTGCACTCAACTAAATATGTTCAGGGAAAGACAATAAAAGAATCTTTGGATTTTTTCCCAAAAGGCCTAGCAAGCCACGCGAATCGAAGTATGGTGATAGTGGCCATAAGAATGTTTGATCGAATATGTTGACCTGGTGCAGTCTGATTTGTGACTGACTCTGAAGTGAGGCCATGTGCAGGACCCTGCATGGCATATGAAATATATCACAAGAGGCTCAACTTCTGTGGATTTTAGCTCTTAAATCAAGATGGAGGAGGAGCTTAAGCAATTAATTTACTGGGCACGCTGAATTTAAACTGCCTGTTGGAAAGGTATTATAAATAGGGGAGAAACTCTTGACTCCAATTAAGATTACTGCTTGTGTGTTTCAGCAGTTCAGTTAGCAGGGCCCTATGAACTCTTGGGGCTCCCCTTCTCATAGTTGATAGTCTGTGCCTCCCCTTCAAATGTGGCAGGGCCCCCTTGGGGGACCATATGGCTCCTGTTGAGAATGTTTGGGCTAGAACACCTAAAAACAACAATTTCCTATCCAGCTATTCATGACCTGGCAAAATGTTTCAATGCGGTTTTGAAAGGCATGATTAAATCCTATCTACAAGATTACCCAAACGACTAGAAGAGTGGCTGGGATGCTTACCACCATGTATTATTGACAAATTAAAACTAGCTATGCTGTTATAGATCCCGAACCGTACACTGCACTTTCGCTTACAAACTAAAGGGATGTTATAATCCACTAATATATTATTCAGCTAAAAGAAAAAAAGTCTTCCACTGGATAGGCTGATAAACACTGTGGTATCCAAACTAAGCTTCTTTATCATGTTAACTCGGAGCAGTGGCTTGCTTCTTTAGACCCCTGTTCTACTTTACAGATGAGAAATCAGCTCAACTTTCACAGAATGAGATTAATGGCACAAGAGGAAAGACTTCTGGGCTGAACTTGTTTTATGTTTTAAAAAACTGGCTGTAAATTTAAAGTGCTTCCTGGCCTTAAAAGATAAGACAGGAGAAAAGAAAAGAGAGAGAGACAGAGAGAGACAGAGCAAGGGAAAGAGGGAGGGAGAGAACAGTATAGCACTCCTTGTTCTGAAAAAAAATACTGCTTCCTTGAAAAGCTGTCAAGCATCATGTCTTTTAAAGGCACTGTGCTCTAGAATACCTAGGGCAAGTCTGGTTTTGTTGAACACAAGGACCTGGGTACACCAGGCATTTGCCATAAATTAATTTCCTCCATAATCCCTTCTAGTAAACATTTACTTTTGAAGACTTCCTGCTTTGGTTAATATAACCACTTTTTCAACTAACAAGCTAAGGGAAGTTAAGCCCCACATCCTTCTCTTGTCTGTAGCTCATTATCAGGTTTACAGTTCTTTTTTGACTTATTATATGGATCTTGTCTAACATAATTATTCTTAATTAATAAGGCACCATACATGTAGTCCTCTGTAGTAACAGTATATGTACATGTGTTTCAGAGTACCAACTCTGACCTCTATTATTATTATTTATTTATTTCTGTCCTGCCTTTCTCCCAGCACGGAACCCAAGGTGCCTCACATCAAATTAAAAACAAAGATAGCTAAGTTGAAAGAAGTGACAGGTAACAGGCCATGCTCCAATGAAGTGCTCCTTACAGAACTAATTATCAGCTTTGCTTCTTGCAGGCCTTCATATAGGGCAGGAAACTTCCTGGAGCAGGTTTTTGGCACTATGGAGAACTGCACCAAAAGGGGAAGAAAGTCTACAATAAACAGGAAAAAAATAATTTCATAATTCATTTTTTAAAACAACAGTTAAAATTTCAAAGTATATGTTTTTACAGAACAAGGGTCTTGTATCCCCAAATCATCTTGAGCCAGAACTGCTCCAGTACAAATACTGCTAAATGCATTAATATGATCCTCTGCACAAAATTATTCAAACAGTACCTTGCAATTCAGTTACTCTGAGCTTCACTTGGGCAACTGGGTTAAATCATCCCATCAGAAATCTTTGCCACTGGTATTGCTATCATTTGGGGTTTTTTTAAACAATCATATATACATACATACATACATACATATAAATAAAAAAAATAAATGTTTTTAAAAGGAAGAACTTTATTTCCAAACTGCTGAAGCCAGAAGATGAACACTATGGCTTCTCTTGTCATAGAGTAACAGTGGCTGCGCCTCTTGCCGCTCTCTTTATGAAGAGAATTTCTATTGTAACGGGGAAATGAGGCTGCCCAGCCCACTTAACATGCATCTGGTGGAGGCATGCTTCCCACTACCACCTTAGGAACATTCTGTTCCAAATGCTAGATACTCCAGGACTGCAGACACTAGGAACAGGACAGTGACATCAACAATCAGCAAAAAGGAAAAAGGCTTGCAGAGTAGTTGCACCAGCGCTATCCGTGCAAGAGCACCAGTAAGGGAAGCTCAGTTGGACTCCAACTGGATATTAAGTCCTGTTCACAACCTAGTAGTTTGTTCTGAGATTGTTACAGTTATCTTCCTCTCCCTTTCCTAGTCTTTGCACTTAAACCTAACCACAAGACGCATGTCCACTTTTAACTGCAGTGGACCCTCTGTATCTGTGGTGGTTCCGTTTCAGGACCCCCCACGAATGGGAAAAATAATTAATGCTTGTGTCTCATATTATTAAATGGCAGTGACATACGCATGGACACTTCAGCACATGTGCATGCATGTCACTGCCATTTTAGGTATAGGACGTGACACTTCACAGTCACTTAAATTTGCAGATCCAATCCAGAGGCTGCTTATTTGGAGAGTCCACTGCATTTGTCTAGAAAGCAAAATAATAATACAACATAGCCTGATACATGAGATAATGAAAACACGTTAAATAAAAAGCATACCCAAGTGTGTGGATGAAGTTGATTATTTTGATCAATTTAACTCAAGGTAACTTCTGACCAGCCTCTAATCTCCCTTTTCACAGTAGGGTTCTACTTAGAGTGGTTAGATGAAACAGATTATCTCAACTCATTCCAATCTGGGTTCAGGCCTGGTTACAGGACAGAAACAGCCCAAATTGCCTTGGTGGTTAACCTATATTAGGAGATAGACAGGGAGAGTGAGTCCCTATTGGTCCTCCTGAATCTTTCAGCAGCATTCAGTACCATCAACCATGTTATCTTTCTCTGATGTCTGGCTGATATGGGAATTGGTGACAATACTTTGGAATGGTTCCAGTTTTTCATGGCTGAACATTCCAGAAGATGATGCTGAGGGACTGTTGTTCAGCCTTTTGGCCATTAGCCTGAGAGGTTCCACAGAGGTCAATATTGCCCCCTATGCTTCTCAACATCTGTATTTGGGAGAAGCCATCCACAGCTTTGGACTGGGTATCATTGGTATGCCTATGATATCCACCTCTATTTCTCCTTTTATAACTGATGCCAAGGAGGCTGTGGTAGTACTGAATCATTGCCTGGATGCAGTAAAAGACTGCATATGAATGAGACTGATAAGACTGATAATCCTGATAAGATGGAAGCGCTGCTGGTCAGTAGGAAAACCAACCTGGGATTGGGATCACAGCCTGTTTGCTCTCCTTCTGAAAGATCAGGGTCATAGCTTGGAGGTACTCTTAGATCCAGCACTGCCTGTGGAAAGGCAGGTTGCTGCAGTGGCCAGAAGTACTTTTGCCCAGTTTCAGCTGGTGTGCCAGTTGCACCCTTTCTTGAGTAAGGCAGATCTAGCCACACTGGTTAATGCCTTAGTTGCCTCTCATTAGGCTACTGTGAGGCACACTCTCTATGGGGCTGCCTTTGAAAAGTGTTCAAAAGCTGTAGCTAGTGCAAAAAGCAGCAGCCAGGCTGGTGTTAGGTGTGCATTTTATAGACCATATAACACTGATCCTGCAAGAATTATATTGACTTCCAATCTGTTTCTGAGCTAAATTCAAGGTGCTGGTGTTGATCTACAACAGTGGTTCTCAACCTGTGGGTCCCCAGATGTTTGTGGACTTCAGCTCCCAGAAGCCCTGAGCATTGACCATAGTGGCTGGGGCTTCTGGGAGCTGAAGTCCACAAACATCTGGGGACCCACAGGTTGAGAACCACTGATCTACAAAGTCCTAAGCAACTTGAGCTAAGATAGCTGCAAGACTGCCTCCTCTCATATGAGCCTGCCAGAACTTTAAGATCTTCAGAGGAGGCCCTGTTGTGTGTCTCAATATCTCATGGGTATGGGTACATACAGTAAGGCTTTCTTTGTAACAGCACCTCCACTGTGAAACTCTCTACTCAAGGAAGTTAGGTTGGCCTCATCTCTTTTAAGCTTCCAGAGGGCAGCCTGAACAGTGACATTCTGCATAGCATCCAGTGTTTGAAATTGCAGTTTTAACTATTTCAAAACTATTCTAGGATTGTTTTAGATTCCTTTGAGAAGTTTTTAAAGAATATTTCAATGTGTTTTTAAAATGTTTTAAACTTTGTATTAATTGGTCCTTAATTTGCTCATCATCTTTGGAGACCTTGTGGGTTGGGAGGTAAATAGACAAATTCTCATTGCCTGTAAGTACTACGACAACCTATAACACATTATGTCCCTTTTGACTTGATTGGCTATTTCAGTGATTTTTAACACCACAGAATCTGACTGTGATAGGTATTAGTGATAACATGGCAGAATGGTTCTGCTCCTTTCTGCAGGTCTTGTTCTAGTAAGGTGACATAAGAAAGTAATTGTTCCACTCTCTGAGAACTATTTTGTGATTTCTCTCCCATGCTTTTAAACATCTCTGTAAAATCCTAGAGTGAAGTCATCTAAGAAGAAAAGACCTGGTGCCATCAGTATGCTGATGATTGCCCCCACTTCACCAAAGCTGGGTAAGATGATGATATTCTTGAATGAACAGCAAAAGATTAATTATGGACTGTATGAAAAGAAATAAAACTTTTTGTTTCAAGTAAGACAGAATTTATGGCAGTGGCAGACTAGATTGGAAAATGTTTGTTCTGGATGTGACTGCCCTCTCCTGCAAAATAAGGTTTGTATGCTGTATTCTTCTGGATCTGATATTGGTCCTGAATTCCCAGAAACTGCATTTATTCATTTACTTGATATGGCAGCTATGCCCACTACTAGAAGGCACTATGATTTATATTATTTTGATTGATATTTGATTTTATATTCAATCAAATATCAACATGATTTATATTAGGGTGACTTCAAACTGGTCTACTTCATTATGCTTAAGTTCATCTGCCTTTGAAAAGGGCTTGAAAATATCAGCAAGTAAAAACTGACCTCTCAAACCAATAGTCAAATATGCTTCAATGACATTGTTTCCAGACTACCACATTACGCTCTATATAGTACTCCATTTGAGGAGTACAAAGAAGTTTCAGTTGGGTCACATTGGGGGGGGGCGGAATAATGTTCAGTGTGGCAGTGGTATTTGTGACTGGCCAAATTCCCGTGGGAGCCAATGTGTCCAATGTCAGTTAGGGCTACTCATCCCCCCACTCTAAAGGCTTCTGGATTGCCTCCAAATGGGAAAAAACTGAAAGTGGCTATAAGTCCAACACTGGTGTGGTGTGGTAAAGGACTGAATTATATGTAGGTTTACTGTTTCTGGATGCTTTTGAGAATTCATTTTTTTGGGGGGGGGGTCTTTGCTTTTTGCTAGAAGTTAGAAGGGGTAGATTGAAGCTGTAAAATCGTACTTTGTCCACCTTTGTCCTATACAGGTTAACTCTCCTCGCAACCAGAAAAAAATTGGGTCTAACAACACTAGGCACCTTGCGTGGCTGGCACAGTCTGTACCTTCTCAGCCATACCCCCACTTCCTGCTGTGCAATGTTGGTGGTTGCTCATGAGTTAAACTGAAAGGAAGAGCAGGTGAAGTTTAGTAGAGGAGGAGCTGCCCCCTCTGGAAAGGGCACTTCAGTTTCTGTTGCAACATAGTGGCTGATCTTTCTCTTATCCCAACTACATGGTGTCAAAGTAGGACAATTTCTTGATCAGGGAGAAGAGAACTGAATTGGAATGGAGAAAGAAACAGGAACTCTAGGCAGCAGGAAGGAGGAATGCAAAACTAAAAGAAAAAGGGGAAAAAGAAACAGAAAGCTCTGGGTGAGGGAAGACAATTGGAGATACCTTGCCATAATCAGGCAGATGTGGGAAATAAAAGATGTTGGCAAACTAACACAAATTACTTTTTTAAAAACTGTTTCCAAAATTCAAGCAGCTACCTCAGCTGAATTAGAAGATCTCTTCTGGACTGATACAGAAAACCCAAGAACCCTAAGTGAAAGCTCTCATTTTTACAACAGGGAAACCACATCTCACTGCTGAAGACCAAACATATCCTTAGAAAAGGAAATAACCCTTTGAAAACCACAATACAGAAAGACAAAATTGGACTGGAGGATCATACATGGAACAGCAAAATTTAACAGACAATGCCAAGAAGGATTACAGGGGAAGTACAAAAGCTTTTATCATTGCTGTACCCACCTTACTCACAGAGTGTAATGCTGGAACAATAAAAGAACTTATAAAGGATACGACAGTTGAAGACATAAAAATATAGTACTCTCAGCAGAAATTCAGAGAGGGATCCTAATAGTAAATATAACAGTAAAAGTAAAAAATGCAAGAGGTAACAATTTTACTCACACAGACCATTTCTCCACCTTACCCTTTTCCAACATTGTCCCAGCACCATCCCGGCAGCACCTTTGCCGGGATGGGAACATGTCCCCAATGCTTCCCTCTGCACCCAGCTGGCTGGCTGCAGATGAGAGTGCGAGTGACATGTGCCTTCCTTCCACAGTACAGCTGGCCTCTTTCTCATGCTGCACTGGGAAAGGAAGCACCTACACTGCACTTCCACCCAATCCGCTTGGCCCCCGGTGATGCAAGTGTTTCAAGATTGTAGGCCGTTAATGGATTTTTTTCTGTTAATGGAATATCCCTGATTGCAACAGGTGGGGGCATGATGGTAAAAGGCCTGCAATGACGTTGTGTTATATCACGACTTATGGACCTCCAGGAAAGAGTCCCCATTGCGGGACAGCAATGGCATATAGAATTGGCCATTTGTAGCCACACAAACAAGGACGTACCACATATTGCACACAAATAAAAATCAAGAACACAAAGGAGAAAAGGTGATTATATCCAGAAGTCATCCTGAAACCTTGGCAAAACCAAAGTACCCTGTTATGTTGTTACTAAATTCAAGTGAAAATAAGCAGAGACAGAGTTCAGTAAACCTCTTTTTCACAAGGAAAGTTCCATGAACCAAGAGATCCCTTTATTCAAACAACGGATATGTTATCATTGTGACTTTATTCATTGGATAAAAAGCTTTTTGACATATCAATTAGAAGTATTATGATGGCACATTTTGTTTTGCATCTCACATTCTGGAAAAGTTAGGGATTTATCCTCTCTTTTTTAAATAATTTTTTTAAAAAAGTTGCAAATCTGGGTGTTACTGCTTATTGGGAGGTATAAGTTTGCAGCAACTGTCTCCCTGGCAGTGGATGCTCATATTTAAAGCCATTAATTTTGTACAGAATCTGTGTTCAGCTCTGCAGAGATCCCTCTGTTTTTGTTTTGTTTTCCTGTTTTGGCTTGTTTGTTTTTAAGGGAGTGGTATTCTGAAATCTTAGTAAACTTTCTTAGTAAATCTTAGTAAACTTAGTAAACAGATTGACACCAAAATACAACTCAATCTTCATATTTTAGGAATCTAAGCAAATTCCTATGGTTGCAGGTTTATATGGACCAAATAACCTGGTCTAAACCATTCCATGCTTTGAGTGCTGCTACTTCATACTGAGGCCACAAATGAATGAGTAACTAAGGGAGCCTTTGTGAGCTATGATGAGACCACCTAACCTACACAAATGTTTTCCTGGCTCAGTTTTGCATTAGCTGAAATGTCTGGGCAGTGCTTATTTCAACCTTGTACTGAGAGCATTACAAAGACCAGCTCTGGCTATAGTATCCTATAGAATTTCCATGTTTTAATATATTCATTATGTAATCAAGCTTGAAAAGGGCAACACCAGGAATTTCATTCAAGGTTCCAATTCCCTTCTATTGTATAAAGATTTCTTTTCACACTCACATTCAAACAAAAGAAAGGCATAAAATACAGCATTAGATTTTTTGTGTCACACAAACTGTATATTCCATGATAACAAGTAATACATCCTTCTTGCACTCTGCTACAGAATTTTTAGGCACTGTCTGCATCAACATGGATTTATGCAATGAGGTCTCTTCTGCCTAGCAGTATGACTTATATGGAAAAAAGTTATGGAGTTGGAGCAGCTAATTACTGACAGATCTGAATTTCAGTACCTTTCAAATAAAATAGAATTAGCCCACCATTGTACTTCACCCACATATGCACGAAATACGTTTGTGTGTGCGCGCGCGCATGCAAGTGCATGTGCACATAAAACAATAAAACTTAGAGAAAGGCATGATGGATTCAGAACCACTACGCCAATAAAGATTACATGCTGTGTTCATCTCTGTAGGTATCTGTCAAATGCAAAATTGTACATAACCAACTTCAGAGTAATAATGATGGTTTATCATTTTAATTACAAACGCTTTGGAAAAAAAATCCCTGAAGTGTGTGTATTGGGGTGGTCTAAATTAACTGTAGTTCGATAGCCCAGGGGTAGAAAAAATAGATTGAGCTACCAAATTTCATAGTAGTTATAGCAGCTGTCTTTCTTGCCTCAGGGAATCTGGGTATTTAACAAAGCAGACAGCTTGGTAGTGGCATCTGATTAGCAACACGCCAGTATGGTTGGACAGAATTTGCAGAGGCTCTATTGTTTCAGTATTTCATTAAACATCTGGAGAATTCTGCTGTTTTGTCCTTTTGTCCCATATAGTCACCCACCATAACTCTGCATGGTTTGTCATGTCTTTCTTAGTGCCACTAACAAGGTGTGGAATCACCTACTGTGTAGCAATAAAAATAAATGATTTCATGAAGTGGGTGGGGAGGCACTGGATGCAGAAAAAACTCCATTTCTAACTCATCACAGAGCACTAAAACCACTTTTAATTCCAAAGAAATTATCTGTATGAGCATGTGAGCAGGAGAATATTTGATGTGAGATCATCTTTATCACAGCTATATGACGAGAAAGAATCTGAATAACCGTAAAGTAACGTTAATAACTGGGCTTTAGCATATAAAACGTCTCAGAAATGTATGTGTAGAAAATCTTACTGCTTGTAGGACAGCATCTCAACAGAAAACTTTTAAGACAAAAAAAAAAATCAAACTCAACATACACAACTACCACTCTATCCCTTATTTTTAAGCATATATCACAAATTACTGGGGTTGTCAGCAGAGTTCAAAGCGTCGAGCTCTCTGCAAATGGTGTTCTTCATCTGAAAGTGCATTCTTTTACTCTATCAAATCCATCTGAGGTAATAAGTCTTGATGTTTTATTCAACAGAGATGTGGAAAATTGTTGCACAATAGGTTAATTCAAAATGGCAGCATAGAAAATGCATCTGTCAGTGGGGATCAAATTACAGGGCAAGCTCCTTGCAATCCTTAGAAAAACAAGCCTGAAGTTCTATGGATTATGTGCATGGATGTGTTTAAAGGGGTGGGAAAGGAGCTAAATATCTGCACTAACCTCCAATTAAAGTCAATCATAAAAACAGCCTATTTAATGAGTACAGATTTCTTTGGGTAATTATAACACCAACCACTTTTTCCTCTTTTAAATCTGTAACTCTGCCTTCTTGTTATTGCTTGCTTTGTCATTAATCGCCTTAGGACCTTGATTTCCTAGCAACAGACTCTGCCACCAAACAGTTGGCTCTCGATCAACATTTTCTTTGTGAAAATGGCACTACGGCTGTTGCTGGGCTCTGGCAGCTAGACTGGCTCTGTAAGTGCTCTAATAATGCATTCTTCTCT
Organism: Iguana delicatissima; assembly: GCA_948472985.1. Classification (NCBI taxonomy): domain Eukaryota; kingdom Metazoa; phylum Chordata; class Lepidosauria; order Squamata; family Iguanidae; genus Iguana; species Iguana delicatissima. Next base: position 288,487 of record CAOKZL010001588.1, read on the forward strand.
GAAAGGACATGATAAGAGGACTAATGTCACAAAGAGCAAAAGGAATCTTAGAGAGGTTAAAGCAAAAAAATCTCATAATTTAGCCTGAATTCTAATAGTGCTGTTAACCATGAAGATATAAATATAAGATTTTCCTTGCATGCTGAATACTGGGGAAAGCTAGGAGCAATATTTGCCAAGTGGTTCACATCAGATCTCTTTTCTTCAAGATATGAACTGGTTGGCTTGGATCCATGGAGTTTTTCTGTTACCTCTTCTCCATGGCTGTCCCATTGACTTCCCCAAAATTACTCCTGTGAATGTAAGCCCTTTGCAGTGGCATCAGAAGAGCCTCATGCAAGGTGCCCCACGCAATTTCTGCCAATTTCCCTGCTCACTGAAACCTCCATGACATCTCCTGACACACAGCAGTCTTCAGATCTGCACCAGGCTAAAACAGGAAGGAGAAACAGCATTCTGCCCACAATGAATTCCTGGTTTAAATAAATCACAATATAATTTTTTTCTATTGTGATTAAAATGTTTTAGAATAAAGATTAAGAAGCAAAACAAAGACTTTGTTTCCTGCTTTTGTTGTCAATATTTTTTAGTAAAGGAACCATTAATACTATTTCTGATGACTGGTTACTACTTTGTTTCAGTTCAAGGTGCTGGCCTTTTTGTCTTTACCAAGTCTTACTATATCTCAGATTGTGGTATTGCAGGAATTGCTTTTCTCTGTAATAACCTGTCCAGCTCCTGCTCGGCTCCTCAGCTTCCTCCTGTGGTCTTGTCACTGACAGATCAATGTTTATTTGGTGCAAATGAGGGCCCTTTCAATTGTTGCTGCCAGATTATGATATAACCTCCTAGAAAAATGCTGTAAGGTGACCTTCCTTGTAAACGGAAATCTCAGATTGCTATTTCAATAAAGGGATTATAAGATTTGCTGCATTATTGCTTCTGTCTTGTTCATATTATTTTAATTATTTGCTCTTTTATTGTTTTCTATATTTTGAAAACTGCACTGACCAAGTCAAGCCCTGCTATACTCCAGTGAGGATCAGTAGTAAAGTGAGAGGGCAATCCCATCCTCAATTATTTCTCCAACTATAGACCTGTTCTTTGATACAAACCAGAGATAGGAATTCATCAGTTCCCCAGATTTTTTCGAACTGGAACTCCCAGTAGCCACAACCAGCAGAAACAACAGTATAAGATGCAAAGACTTGCAGTTCAACAACTTCTGCTAGGCTATACAATGCCCACTCCTGATTTAAAACAAACAGAATTAATACATTCTGTTGAATACTGTGGGTAGAGTCACTATCCTAGAACTTACTAATCTTTGTTAAACATAAAGCTGGGGTGGGGAAAAGTGTGTCCACTCAGTCATATGCATGCTTCTTCATGGTCTCTGTGCCTCACACAATGGGTTTTGCACCTGCACAGAATCTCCAACAGAGTTTATTAGATTGGCAGAGAGCCCTGCCTCCTCCTGCGTACACGCTTGAGCCCACCAACCTACCTTCTTCTCAGTTTCCTTTTGTCTGACTGGAGTAACTCCTCTGTATCTGTTCCAGAGCTTTAGTAGTATTTTCCTACTTCTCTTTCTCCTCCTGCACTCTAATTTCTTTTTCTCTTCGCGCTACTTTTTCCCTCTCATTTCTTCTCCCACCAAAAAAAAGATCAAAAAAATCTTTCCCTGTACTTGTCCTCGCCTGACCTTCTCTCATGGCCTCTACTTCCCTCTTCAAGCACTGTTCTTCTTGCAATTTGAAACTACCCCTTTCAGATGAGCATGACCAATGCCTTTTTTGTCTGGGAGCATAGCATAGCATAGCATAGCATAGCATAGCATAGCATAGCATAGCATAGCATAGCATGAGCCATTGCAAGATCTGCCACCAGTTTACATCCCAGATGTTTAAGAACTGGGCTTCTAGACTGTGTCCGTTCTGCTAGGAAATGTCACTGAAGGTACCGGAGAAGGTGGTTCAGAAAGTGGCATTGTATACAGCCTCTACAACTGTGGTGAAGATACCAAGCACCCAGACAGTCCTGACATCAACCCTGTCCTTGACATCAACCTCAGCCTTGACTTTGATGGCCACAGTCACTTTGGTACTGACTGCAGCAGCAGCAGCATCTTCGATACTGACACTTATTGTATCAGCCTCAACTTCCACTGTGACAACAGAATCGGTAACGGCACTGTGGTCCACCATGCCAATGCATTTGATGCTGATACTGAAGGACAAGGCCTTGAAGAAGAAATGACAGACAAAGACTCAAGTTGCACTGCAGCTCCTCAAGAGAAAGAGAAAGAGAAAGAGAAAGAGAAAGAGAAAGAGAAAGAGAAAGAGAAAGAGAAAGAGAAAAAGAAAGAAGAGGAAAAAGAAAAAGAAAGGCAAGCATGGAGAGGCCCACCCATCTAAGATGTTGTCAAAGTCTACCGATCCCTCAGTACTGATGCCTGGACCTTCTCTGCTGGTTCCCTCAGAACCAATCTCAGTACTGGTGGTCCCAGAGGTTGAGACTCAGTCTGACCCACCAGTTACATCTCAGCAGTCAAAGACTTCGGCAGGTTAACCACACTCAGCTGAGCAAGGGACTCATCAACCTCAGACCTCAGCAAGTTGAATTCAACTGATTATGCCAAGGCTGTCCATCAAACATCATCTGACAAGATCACATTCTCATGACCGGTACTGTCCCTGCAGCCACGATAGATCACCATCTTATGCACCTATGTGTCAATACTACAGAAAGCACAGTCTTTGTGAAGAATTTCCAATTACATCAGTTTCCTGTATTGACTGGTACTGACATGAATATCTATGGAGGGAACATCCATGTTTGTACTAGTCCTACTCACCACTCTATCTGGAAAGGTACTACGAACATGAGTATCGGGGTGATCCTCCAGAGTTGGCTAGATGCCACTCCCCGTCTGGGTCACCATCTTATCAAGATTCTTATCGCTGCTCCCATGATCATAGCCATTACCGTCAATCCTGATCTTGATCTCCACATCAATCTCAATCTCGATGCTGATCTTGACCTTACTCGTTGCTGTACTGATCTCACGCATAGACTGTACTTCAACAAGTCTCATCAGCCCTGCCATCCTGAACTCCGGATCAGCTGTTGCTGGAATCATCAATTGAGGAATAGCAGCGTGCTGCTGAAGCTTCACTTCTGCCTCCAACAGTTCCTCCTCATATCAACTTTCTCTTGCCACAGCCTTTGCCCTCGATGCAACGCCCAATTTCTCTGCTGCTTCAGACTATAGCAATCATCTCCTGTCCGCCACCATCACCAACTCCAGCTAAAGTTATGGCCACCGCCACTTCTCCAGTCGCCACCTTGGCATTACCACCCATAATTTTTTTCTCTGCCTCCTCCAGCACCACCGTACCAAGCACAACCATCTGTTTAACACTCTCCTTCCTCCCATGTGTCACTGTCTGGTTTGGAGAACGAGTCTGATTCAGTTTCAGAACAATCAGGCCCTCCAGCTACTCCATCTCCTCCAACAGCTGTTTTAGTGACTGAGGCTGAGGCACCTGCAGAAGACATCAAACAATTTGCTGATATTGTCTTGCATGTGACAAAGGCCATAGGCCTTGACGTTTCTGCCCCTCAGGTTTCAGTTGCTGATCTGGTTTTCCAAATCACTGATAACACCTGCAACTTGAAAAAGAGCTTCTTACTCAATATTTTCAGACTTGATGAGCTGTATGTGCCCAAAGGTCTAGAGGTATGTGAAACAAACTCTTGGTACTCTCATTGTATAATATCACAAGCCATCTCGGACTATCATAATCATTGTGAAAGCATATTACAGTAAGCATCTTTCACAGACCAGGCTCATGAACAAAAATGGTACTGAAGTAATTTTGTTTATATCCTTTCAGCTACAGTTATCACCACATTTTCTCTGAAGCAGGATAGCTTCCTGAAAAACAGGTAAAAAGAACTGTCATGATGCACTACGCATTCCTGAAATAATTCATGCTGAAATAATGTAATTTTATCACTGAAGAATAACATCAGCACATGTGGCATTTACATTCTTTCTTAGAAAAACACAGCAAGAAGACATTGTAAGAAAAATAATGAGGGAGAAAAGAAATAAGCTGGTCACCACTCTGAATAAATACTGAGGCAGCAACAAGCCACCTACTTCATTCCTCCAAACACTTCATAAAAGAACAAACTTTCCTCAACTGAGCAAGAGTCCCTGAAGGATCATCCTACTCACCCTTCCTCCTGCCCTGCCCCCTCTGGTAGCCTCCAGAACTGTCCCACACAACAGAGAAAAGCAGAGCATTCTGGGTAACAAATGGGGCCTAAAATGAAATGGGTTCTAGCCAGCTAAGCCTTCTCGCTGAATGCTCCATTTCATTCCTCCTGCACCACCCCAACAGTTAGACTGTATGCTCAGAAACTTGGTTTTTTCCAAGCCTGTCCCTGCCTTCTATTCCCTCCTTCCTCTCAGTGTTGCTGCCATATGTATTTTGTGTGCAGATGGGGTCACTGGCTATATAAGGACTGGGACACAGAAAACAGAGTTTGCTACTGGTTAGATAAGCATGAGGGAATAAGAAAAATTAGTCACTTTTTAGAGTGGACGTAACAGGCAGATATGAAGTGGGTGAAGTTTTTCCCTTCTATGGCAAAGTGGGTAAAAGTTCACAGCTGCTTTGACAGTTTGCAGTTAAAAGAACAGCAGCATACCATCTAACATTTCATAGATGGAAACTGGGACATGTGTGGCCAAGCAACATCAGAGTATTAGTCAAGTTGGGAAAGTTATTAATGAGGAAGAACAGAGAAGCTAGCACAGGCTTCAGCAATTTGTTTTTGCCAGAACCTCCTGAGAAGGTAAAGACTCCTCCTCCTCTTTTCTCCCGCTCTGCTGAGTTAATAGAATGCAAACTACTTTTGCACTTTGAACACAGTTTACTCAGCAACTGAAGTAATACTGTCACAATACTGTTTCGCAATTCCTTCCAGATGCATTGGGGCCACTTTTACCATTGCAGCGAGGTATTTTAGGCCCAGGGAAGACCTTTTTCTGAAACTTGAAAAGTGACTTCAAATTCAATCCTTCCTTCAGAAAAAGGCCCCTCTTGGGCATCAAGCATGATGAAATAGCTCCCCACATATCCAGTGAGTGCCCACACCTATGGTAAGCCATGTCATCCATGATCAAGATGGAATTTGTTTCCCTGTATCTTCACTATTAGACATATGAGGAGAGCAAATATCAGGAATGTATACAAAAACAGGCCCTATCCATCCATGGAGGTATCTCCCAGTGAAGAAACGTAAGCTCCTGTTTAACTGCAATACTGAAGGTACTAAAGGCTGTCCTTGATTTCAGACATATGAATTCCTCGAGAAACATGGGAAAACAACATCTACTTATATAATAGAGTAGATCCACTGAGAGAGAGCATGGCTATTGTATATTCCTCTGCTAAATACACAGTAATTAGCAAGGTATGTTTGATTATGACCCAATCCCAGAGTTGCACAATCAGGTGTACATTGCAAGTTCCATCCTCCTTCTTCAGGCAGAAAGAAAGAAAACATTCATATTCTGTGAGATGACCTGAACAGTACATCTGAAACAGTTCAGATGACTTGATTACTCTAAGGACTTCTTACATGTTAATATGTATGCACTATTTCTCAATTGACTAGAGCATATAAATATGAAAACGACTGCTGTATGCATACTAAGTTGTGAGGGAAGTATTTGTTGTGATACCACAAGAAGGGGTCAGGTTCTCTTTCCTCTGGTTGGACTTGTTGCATATATTACTTCCCTAATAATGACCCAGTTCTGCAGCAAATCGATCTATAAGTTGGTTAATAAAGTGACAGGTATGAACAATGTCAAGAGGCTGAGTAATTGCTGGATCTGATGGGCTTACGTGGGGGTGGTGTGAGCAATGTAAGATATTAATTTGGTGAGTGCTCACATATTCTAATTGTAAGAAAGCTAAGCCCTGCAGAGAACAGATGGAGAACCCAGTTAAGTTTACATATTGTTTGAGTGAAGCCCAGATTTCTCTGAATTCACTTGTAGGCCCAAGTTGGTGAAATATCTTGATTTGCTTCCAATAGTGCTACAGACGTGCACAGTTGTATACAATGGAAGATCTTAGCAGAGGAAACAAAGTTGGTATATTGTAGGCACGTGATGGTAAGCACCCAGGAGTGTGAACAACAGTCAGGCCTCCACATTTGCGGGTATCACTTTTGCAGATTTCATTATTCACGGATTATTTGTCACCTCTGCTGCCTCCCTAGGCCATATTTAATAGGGACTGCAAGCGTCGTGAGACTGAGAAATTACAAAGGAGGCTTGTAAGTCCTTATTAAAAATGGTGTGGGGCAGCAATGGAGGTGCCAGTAAGGCCCACTAGCCACCCTCTTCTGCCTTGTGAAGGAACCCCGATGCCCCAACTGAATCCATGGTGGGTTGAATATGGTGATCATACTTTTTTGTGTGTTAAATATGGTTTGGGAGGGCCTAGAGTTATTCATGGTCTTTCCACTTTCACGGGGGTCCCGTGTCCCTAATCCTAGCAAATGTGGAGGGATGACTGTAATGTAATAATTTTATCAGTTGCCAAAAGGTATTCTGTTAACATGCAAGGATGAATTATGAAGCCATCAAAGATGCTACACAAAGGAATCAGGTTGCTTATGACTAACTATTATTTTTCAGTTTGGAAGGGCCAACTGGACTGTAAAGTTGCTTGCAACAAAGGCGAAAATGCCATTGTATCTGCCACCAGTGACTGTGAACAGACTGTGCCTGTTCACTGAGGCTAGAAGGTATGTGAGCAACTGAACAAAAGGAAATACTAATACATTTTTTTGAGCTGCAACCTGTACTTTTTTGGTTCAAATTTGGTTCAGAACATGATTAGCTGTAGAACTGAGGAGCCTCTCCCCAGTGACAGACAGGCCTTCAGTTCTGGACAATGCCTCCTAAGGTTGGGAAACACAGTGAGGCTTGATGACATAAAAGAGATAGAAGGCCCTCAAGATAGTGTTAGACTGCGGCTCCTAGCATTCCTTGCCTATGCTGCCTAGGGTTGCTGAGATGATACAATTCCCATTCAAATATGACGCTGCCTGAGAATTCGGCCCACAACATACTGTATTGCAGGTGACATTTCTCTTCTCTCTTCTCTTCTCTTCTCTCTTATCAGGCAGTACATTTCTGATTGAAAAACTATGAACATCTTCTGCTAGTCAAGTTAACTGAAGGCTTCAATTCTATTAATTGTGGCCCTCTCTCAGGGTTTTCTTGGCAAGATTTATCCAGAGGAGGTTTGCTACTGTCTTCCTCTAAGATTGAGAGAGTGAGACTTGTCCAAGGCCACCCAGTACATTTCTATGGCTGATTTGAATCCTGGTCTCCCAGAGTCCTAGTTGAACACTCAAATCACTACACCATACTGGTTTATAACTGGGATGGAAATCACAATAATAACATCAATCCCAATCTCTTGTCTTACAGTCCAGGTACTATGGTTGATCTCAACCAGTGTAGAGGAATGAAGGACAGTCCTATCTGCATGGATATCTCATATCCTAAATACAAAAAGGGAGATGAATACTCCTAGGAGGATCCTTCCATGCTGGTTCTCAAAGAGAGTAAGTGGAAAGGTGATTATAATAACCAGAAAACCAGACGTCTGATATAGGAAATAGGGACATGCTTAGCAGAGTGGTATTTCCCTGCATGGGGGACATAAAGTCAGTGAATCTCTAGTGGGACTGGCCTGCTCTCTAATTTCATCCTTTGACAAAATGGCAGGATACAGCATGTCATACAATAGCTGCTGCTACAGCACTATTTGCACTTTCCCCAGTATGACTACTTACTTTTCAGGTGACTGTAGAAGAGGAGGCAATGGCAAGAGCTACTGATGGATGTGATTTATATACCCTACCTGTTGGCTCCAAAGTTACTGACAATGACAAAGTAGATCCCACTTTGTATCTCATATCTTAAAGCTCTGGACTGCATTGGTATTGAGTGTAATACTGAAGCAGAAGTGTAATGACAAGGTGTGAACCCATGGAGCAGTAGAATCCATCCCACAAGGAGTGGCTCCAGCCAAATATCACCATTATGTTAGAAAGACATGGATGAGACCAGACTCAAGGACAATTAAGATGAAGTGGTAAAGTGACTGATTTTGAATAACAGATCCAGCAGCCTACAGGAGAGTATGGAGGCAAAACACTCAATTACACAAGGTTTCTTTTTGCACTGGAGACAGGGATCAACTGCATACTCCTCCCCTAGTCAGAGAAAGCACAAGAAATGACAGTAAGTTGGAAACATCCTCCTCCTGAAAGCCTTAACAAGCGACAAGCATGCAAGAGGCCTCCAAAAACACCTTACCGAAGGTGAACTATAACTAGTAGGAAAAAATAACACAAAATGAAAGATAATTAAGTGCTCACCAAGCTCTCAAAGACTTCAGGAAAATTCCGGCAAGAGAGAGAACTTTCCTATTGTGCTTAGAGTTGAGCAGGAAAAGTGTCTTTTGAGTGTGCAGTGGTGGGTGCATGGGTTCCTACCAAAATACTGCTCCTTGTCCTATGTAATATGTCCCACCAAGCTCTGCAGATCCCATACAGTCAGCTGAAGATAAAGAACCAACAATAACTACATATCATTATAAGATTTTTAAAATTCTAGCAGTTTTTTGCAGTAGCTTTTGCTATCATTTACTCCGTTTTAACTCATTTAGCTGCACAATGGGGTTGTCATGAATTTCAGCAGTTGTCTGAAATACTTGCAGAACTTTCCAAGCAAACTTAAACCAATTCCTACTCTATGTTCTTCTCAAAAATAACAGGATCAGTTGTCCTCCTGGGGTTTTATCTCTTGCCTACAGCATAAAATTTGTGCTTTCAAGAGCACTACAGTAGATTTCTTTCCTTTTACGTGGATGCAGAAGTCAACATTCTCACAAAACATACATGCAACAATGATTTCTGCCTAATTTAATGGAGGAAGAGGTGAATCCTTAGTGATGTACACTGGATCCTTTCCACTATTTACTGTGAACATAGTATTTTGCAAGATTGATTTCTGTTTTGATTACTCTTCAGTTTTATTTTCCAGGATAAATTGGTTTCTAATGTAGCAGATTTCAACTGTGTGAATGAGGGCTTAGGCCTCCACAGACAAAGGGTCCTGGCTATAAACAGTGCAGAGTCCACCAAATGATATTTATGTATACTTATATTTATGGGAAAAAGTCCATATCAGCAGATAAAGGCTTATATGGGGATAGCATCTGATGTGAGGAAATATATGTCTGTCATTCTATCTGTCATAATTACTTATGACATCGGATAAGTTCCAAAGACATAAGCAAAGCCTAAAAAACATAAAGGAAGCTTTAGATGCTACTTAAGATCTAAATATAATTGCAGCTATACAACATTTTGCTGAACTTTTATGCTCTCATTTATTAGGATTCATACACTGTTCTGTTGAATTATCTACATTGGTTGGATCTGCCAACATCACTACATTTATGCATGCATCCCTGTATTACTAAAAATAGTATAAAGAGAGCAGACAACTGAGGAACATACCTAAACAAGAACCACCTAACAGTCAACCATAGGTCTGCTGAGGTTTTTTTTAAAGCTATGTGGACATTTTTGATATGGAATCCTTTGCCAATGGACTCTAGGAGACCCCCCCCCCTTTTTTTTAATCACTGAAGCCTTGTTCTGGCCCAACCGGAAAAAATCAAATCTTGTTTTCATCTGAAGGTCTCTGGACTAGTCACTCTATTTTGCTGAAGGCATCAAATTAGTTTGCAGTAGCCACTGTCATCTGGTCGCTACCACCTATTGTGGTTGGGGGTCTTGTGAGCAAAAGAACTCTGGCAGTGACTTAGGTTAATGTTTACAGTGGCTTCCAAAGTGAATTTCCAATATGGAGTCAGCTGAGTTCCAATCCTTACAGTGGGTGTCCTATATGCCACAATAATTTTTATATTAGATTATATTTTTGGGATGTGATACCAATAAAATATATTTTATATTGAAATGAAGTCATATTGTTGTTGTCCTGTGCTTTCAAGTCATTTCTGACTTATGACTTTAAAGCAAGCCTATCAGGGGGTATCCTGGCAGAATTTGTTCAGTGGGGGTTTGCCCTTGCCTTCCCCTAAGGCTCTGAGAAACCCACCCACTGGGTTTCCATGGCCAAGCAGGGATTCAAACCTTGGTCTCCCAAGTGTCCTAGTCCAGCACTCAATTTATTACATCACACTGGCTCATAAGCCTCCCTGAAATCACACCATTAAATAAAGAGATTATTGCTTTCTAGATTACTCTTAAAGAAATCATTGGAGTCGTGTAGAAAGCAATAGTTTGGCAATATTGGCAATAGCTAATTTCTAGCCATGACTTCAAGGAGACCCACTGGATCTTAACAGCAAATTGATATTGTTACAACAATTGAGTAAAAGGATTAAAACATTCTTAAGCCTTCTTACAATTTTTTGGCACAGTTCATTTTAGTTCACTCCAAGTGAATGTTTAGAACAAATCAAAATATATTTGTTAATGAAAAATAGCTTAGTGGCATAGAGGGAGTATTTATTAAAAAGGAACAAACTGCTAAGGAAATACATACTCTGAAAAAATGTTCAAAAGAGGCAGTAGAAGCAATCAAAGTTTTGTGCTTTGTAAAATCTTTGCAGGGTATTTGTTTGCCATTTAAATAAGGCAGCCCTTGCCGTACACAAGGATGAGCAACGACCATGCAAAATTTACAGCAGTTCACAACATCACATGGCAAGAGATGTTACCACCAGATGAAGTCAGAAACTCTTAAAAAATGAATTTGCTCCTGGATAATCATTTTTTACACATCTCCCCAGCTGTTCCCACAGAGCCTAGGTAACAGGGTGGCAGCAGCTGTGATACAGAATCCACATATTATACACACATTACATATTTACCCTATCATATCCACTTCTCTACTGCCTAAATGTGATTAGCCTTAACAGTATCACAGCAAGAAAACCAAAAATCTCATAATTAAAAACTCTCCAGAATGCAGTCTACATAAATATGTGAATTTGATTTTTTACATTTCTTGAAAAAGAGGCAAATATCCCCAGAATCAATTCTCTTCTTCACCATGCTACCAAAAGAAGGATTTGGTTATTACAGTTACTCGACCACCTTTCAATGCATTCAATTAATTACTCAAGATTATTTCATGCTACACTGCAAAAATAAATAGTAATTAACAGATTCTCAAGCAATTGTTTGCAGTGGATAATCATGCTAACAGTGAGTTCTTTATAATCCGCACATATTTCATATCAACAACTTGACTGAAAATGTAAATATTATGTACTGTTAACAACTCAGAAGGTGAATTTGGTTCAAAATAACTTTAACAATGTCTCAGTATTTGGGTAAATTAATCAAGACCCAGATTGGGTAAATTAATCAACAGAACAGCCTCATCTTCCCCAAGACTTGGTTTGGCTCTGACCTGATAATGTATATTAAATGCTGAACAGAAGTGAGTATTTTACAAGGATAGCCAAACTTACTGCAATGTAATAAACTTTAGCCTGTTCCACCAACTTCCAGTTCTTCTCCACATCAAGATGTTTTTCCTTATTATAACAATTAGCAGCAGCTAAGTTAGCAACAAGAGACCTAAAATGACAAAAAGGAATAAATGTTGTCAAACTATCTTTTAGAGAATCTGTGATCTTTCCAACAATCTTTTAAGAATTAATCCAGAGATCTCTTGAACATCAGAATGCAAACATCAGTACCCTCTTTTCTAATCGTGCCATGCCCGCACTGCAATGCAGACAGCTGTTTTTCTGGCATATGCAGGCAATGAATACTTTTTCCCAATCTAAAAGCTATTTAGCACAACTATATATCTCCAATTAACCAGTAACACTATTGTGTGTACATATGTGCCTTCACACCAGCTGTTGATTTATCATGACTCCATAAATTTCACAGGGTTTTCTCAGGCAAGGGATACTCACAGGTAGTCCTTCCTCTGAATTATATCCTACAGCACCTTGTATTCATTGATGGTCTCCCATCCAAGTACTAACCAGAGCTGGCCATGCTTAGTCTCCAAGATCTGATGGGATCTGGTACCTTTAGGATATTACTAGCTTGGTATCGCGTGAGAAGCCGGAGGAGCAGATTCTTTCCAATATGTTGTATTCATTCTAGCAGCCCACTCGGGTTGCTGAGTGCCTGTCAGTGTGGAAACAAAGTACGAATACACCAAAATAATGTAATGGCATCTACATACTGAAGAGGCTCTCAAGGTATATGTTGTTGTGTGCCTTGAAGTCTGACTTACGGTGATCCTAAGGTGAAGCTACCATGAGGTTTTCCTGCCAGGATTTGTTCACTGCTTTCCTCTGAGGGTGAAGGAGTATGACTTCCCATAGTCATCCAGTGGGTTTCCATGGTCAACAGATAACTCAAACTGTGGTCTCCCAGAGTAGCAGTCTAACACTCAAACCATTACCACATGGTGGTTCTCTTCTCAAGGAATGTTTAGGTAAAAAAGCTATTAAGAGATAAAAACTAGTAATCTCAAACAATGGCCGGTTTGCTCTCAGAATATATGAAATTATGAAATGTCATATGGGGGCTGGGGAAGGAAGAAGAAGGAATTTGCCTGCTCAAACCTTCAAACAGTTTATGGGAAGAAACCTGGAGGGAAGGGGAGCACAGTGAAACTTTTTCCTTTCCTGTATTACTCAGTACACTTTCTTGAGGAAGGGAACAAAAAAAAACACCCTTTTTTAATCTTTGGTACTCAACAAACACCATCCTGGCCCTACCCTCTGCACTAAGGAAAGGGAATGTTTGTCTATAGGTGTCATAAACAAAAATCTGTAATACAATTCTTCCTCCACATTTGCGAGGGTTTGAGGAATAGAACCCTTGCCAAAGTAGAACAATCACGAACAACTCCCCCATCTGCTCCCCCTCCCATTCCCTTCTGGGGCTCCCCCTCTTCTCATTCCTCTTGGGAGCCTTCCCTCGACCCCATTTTGTTCTGTTTTGCCTTCGTGAGAGTTCTCTGCATGAGAAGGAGAGGGGGGAAACTCTGGAGGAGAAACAGAAGGCTCATGGAAGCCTCCCTACCTCCATTTCCTTCCAATTTGCCTTGGAGAACTCACTCCAAGGCAAAATGCATAGGAATTTGAGGAGGAGAATTGGGGGGAAGCACGCATGCTTGCGAATAATCAAATTCGGAAACATCAAACCTGTGAATGTGAAGGGAGACCTGTATATACTTAACACTGGGCACCCAATATTATTTAATTTGAAATTGATTGATTAGTTTTAATTAGTTTCAATCAGTCTGCAGCCTACAGTACTATTTTCAGAAACTAGAGGGCAGACTTTCCTGCTGCCGGCCACGCCCTCCTGCCTGGCCTTCAAAAGGGACAGACAGTAAGAACAGCAGAGAGGCTCCTGCTGCGAGCCAGCAGATGGGTTGCTGGGTGGGGAGGATGGGTTATGTTATGTTATGTTTTAATTGTTTTTAATATATTTGATGTATTAATTGCTTTGATGTATCTGATGTGTTGTGTGCCGTCTCAATCTGTTGGGAGAGGCAGGATATAAATAAATCAGTCAATCAATTTGTTTTTCCTAAACTTTTCAAACTTCCTCTGCCATTATGAGAGAAATGGCTTATGCTCATGGGGTGTATACCTGTGTGTTTTTGCTATTATGTGCTTTAAGTTGACTCTGACTTATAGTGAACATAGTGTTTTCTTGGCAAGATTTATTCAGAGGAGATCTGTCATTGTCTTCCTCTTAGGCTAAGACAGGGTGATTTGCCCAAGGTCATCCAGTGGGTTTCCACAGCTGAATACAGATTCAAGCCCTAGTCTCCTGCAGTCCTAGTCTAACATTCAAACCACTACATCATACTGGTTCACATATATGTGGAGAATTCAGTTATTGAAAAGCTTCCCAATGATCCCCAGAGAAGCCTGGTTCAGCTGTACCACTAAACCACAGTTTGAAAAGCTAGCCTGCTGGGGTACTACTTCCTCTCTTCTACTCTGGAATTCACCAAAAGAAAAAGTGGAAATTAATTGGTTTGCCACTTCATGTGACAATAAACTATAGATAGTTTAAACCAGGAGAGGGCAACAGTAGCCTTAAGACATTGTTGGATTGCAAGTCCCATTAGTCCTTGCAAGCACAATTAATAAAAGATAACTGGAGTTGTAGTACCAAAACATCTGAAAGACTGGTCATTGCTGTTTTAAACTGTTTATTACAAGTCAAGATTGAACTTTTGTTTCTCAACTTGGCTTGTTTCAATGAACTCTACCGTAATCCTCATGAACTAGTCCCCAGGAATCACAAACCTACATTGTAGGCATTCTACAGTGTTGCTATCTGAACAGCTATTAGCAATGTCTCAAAATTTCAGCCACTTGGAATGTACAAGCTTTTTTCCACAAACAAACAATAAAACAAAATGTCTGCAACAACAATAAAAATGTCTCACCAAACCTATTGAGTTTGACTCTGGGGTATTTTTTTTTTTTTAACTAGCCACTGTAATGTATCAAGTCAAAAAATATCCCACACTGTTTGTGGTGAATCCATGCAGCAAAGCAGAACAGATATACTCTGGCTGTCAGCAGATTTAAAAGTTCTCCAGCTGGAGAACACTCAAATTCATTTAAGTAAGGAAATACCACACACACCATACAGGAAGTTTGTGCTTTATTTTCTTTTATTTGACTGTATCCTATTTTATTCTATTTTTATTCCAGCTTGTGTTTTCTGTTTCTGGCACATGAAAACATTTATTTTTGACATGAGCATTTTTTTTATTCCATAATACACAGCAATTCTCATTGCAATCAGAAAATCTTCCACAACTCGCAAAGTACAAACGTATTTTTTTTTAAAAAAATTATCCTCATACATGACAGTTAAACCAACTACAGTTAGTCTTTACTGGATGCAATGAAAAAATCCAATTGGCTTAAATGTGGAAGGAGATGTTTCCAATTGACTCCTCTGATACATGCTAGAGGAGATGAGGGGAGAAGGAATATGACAAAAATATAGTTCAAGAAAATATGTCTTTGCATTATATTGAAAAAACAAACCACCATTATACTGCTTTGCATTCTGGGAGACAATTAACCCTTGGAACAAAATTTTAAAAAAAATAAAATGCTCATATGCTTTATCATCACTATCTTATTACTAAAAGTTCACTTGTATATTCTAAGTATTCCAATATGTATCAAAAAAGTACAGTTTCAGGCATAAAATTAAGTTTATCCTTCCTTCCTGCACACCTCCGATTGCATGACAATACCGTACATCTACTTTTAGGGTTAATATTACTCTTCATGCCCTATCTTCTTGTGACAACATCCCTACCAGGTAGAACAGTGATGACCTCATACTGTAGCTGGACAGAGAGTAAGCATGTTTATTCTGACTAGAGAGATGACACGTAAATTGGAGATTTACTGCTTTGAAGCTCAGCTTCTTAGCCACTTATACAGACGCTTAAGAAGTTACCACTATCAGACAAGAGTTTTAAGAACCCAGCTTTCCAGTAACAGAAATTAGGAAGCTACAGGAAGACACTGGGTTATTTTCAATGTTGCTAGGAGTGTTGAGGGGGCACATTAGTAAAAGATAAGAATCAACAGGAAAAAGGAGAAATTTTTTCAAAAATAAATAGGGAAGAAGTGGGACTCTAGCGACTTCTCACTGTAGCCTACCAAATGTACAGCCATCCCTTCATATTCACAGGTTGGATGTTTGTGAATTTGATTGTGAGTTTGAAGGTCCACGCATCCCCTTCCTCTTTGGCTGGTACTACCACCCCACTCGTAGATCCTCAGGCCAGGAGAATTCCACCTGGTTTTAGAGACACCTCCTGCAGCCTCCTATCTTCCAGTGCCTCCCTTCCCTTCCCTTCCCCACCTCCTTATGCCTCTCTCCAGTCCCAACAAGAGCAACCTCTCACTTCTCTTTCTGCACACACAGGAAACTTCAAACCTCCCAGATTCTCAGACCAGGAAAACTCAACGGGGTTTTAACCTACCCTCTCCCCTGCTCCTCACATCTCTCTTCAGTCTAAACAACAGCAACCCCTCACTTCTCTTCCTGCACACATTGGAAGCTTCATCCCTCTCCCAGATTCTCAGACCATTGGAAAATTCACCCTTCTCCCAGAATCTTCACTTTCCCCCACCAATACCCCTCTCCAGTCCCAACAACAACAACCCTTCACTTCTCTTCTTGCAAATATTGGAAACAGGGAGGGGGTAAAGTTTCCAAAGTGTGCAGGTAGAAAAGTGAGGGGATGTTGTTGTTGGAACTGGAGAGAGATGTTTAGTCGGGGGAGAGAAGGTTAAAACCTGGTTGAGTTTTCCTGATCTGAGAATCTGGGAGAGGGGTGAATTTTCCAATGTGTGCAGGAAGAGAAGTGAGGGGATTATGCTGTTGGGACTAGAGAGAGGTCAAAAGGAGAGGGGGAAGAGAAAGTTAAAACTTGATTGAATTTTCGCAGTCTGAGAATCTGGGAGAGGCATGAATTTTCCAATGTGTATAGGAAGAGAAGTGAGGGGTTGCTGTTGTTGGGAGTCGAAAGAGGTCTTCGGAGGGGAGGAGAGAGAAGTGGGGGAGGCATTGGATGGTAGGAGGCTGCTGGAGACATGAAGGAGCAGGAAGAGTTGGAGAAGCGTGGTGAGGAGCTAGACTGGCCACTGCTGTTGCTGCTAGCTGCTTCTAAAAAGGACATCAGTTGCAATATTTTCATTTTTTGTGAGGGTTCTATGCCCCTAACTCTCATGAAAGTGGAGGGAGTACTGTAGTTGTAAATCTCTGCCATATCCCAAGAGAAATGATGCATCTCCTATTTTCTCTGTTTTCATATCATAACTTTTTATATCATAATTTCCCAAGGGGAAAAGTACTGGACCTGTTGTCGCTTGTGATGCAGGCAGCACAGGTTCCAGTTGGTTCTTCACTCTGCTCGTAGTAATGAGCATCCACATGAGCTTCTTCAGCTTTCTTCTTTAAAATCTCACCAAATTTATCTTTTCCGATGCACCCAAAAAATGTTGCAGCTTTGTAAGGGGACTGGATCATCCACTACAGTTAAAAACAATGAGGAGGGAACAACATTTTTTAGAATGCTTGGAATCATATTTTTATTGTTATATTTTTGCATTTCTTAGAAATGAAAACACACCAGACATATAATAAAACAGATTAACCCTTCATATTTAAAAAGCACAATACATTAATGCAATCAACCTTTTGCATTCATTTATAATCAGTTGGATGTGAAATTATGAAAATCATTGGGTTATTAGAAGGATCAGACAGACTAATATAGCTTAGGAAAGGCTAACAGTATCTACAACAGATGAAGAAAAAGCAACAAATCCACAACAAAACAGACCAGTACTTCAATACAACAGAACTAGTAGTTAAGCTGGGTTCTAATATTGCTAAATAATCAACTGGTGAATAAAATATTAGCAAACAACAAAACACAATAAATCCTTCCTGACTTCTCTTATGGCACAATAGTTCTGATTCATCAAAACTAGGAGTCCAGTGGGTGTGGGGTTGCCGCCAGCAGGGGCAACATTAAAGGGACTTGCCCCTTTGGGGGAACACAAGGGCAAGGGCCTGTCATGTTGTGTGGAGGGAAAGAGAGGGTTGCATTCTCTGTTATTCTGCACCTTAGTACTACAACTATCATTACAGTAACTGCACACCCAGTCTACCATGCAAAAGATGTGTTCTGGAAAGACAAAGGGAGATACCAGACCTGAGGGGGTAGCCATTACAGCTGTGCTGGGCAGGGGGAGAAATGGAAAGAGAAGACAGTTACATGTTAAACAACAGGACAGGAATAGGCTGTTAGTTGTCCCTAAAATGTCCCCCAATTCAAATAACCTGATGGTCCTGGCAACACTATCCCTGGGTTGAAAACGTTGCTGGTGAATGCCAGATTGGTTAATAGGAAGACAGCTGCCATTCAGGAACAGATCCTGGATGAGCATGCCTACATGGTATGCATCACAGAGACCTGGTTGGATAAGGATGGGAGAGGGGGTTAACCTCTCTCAGCTTTGTCCACCGGGGTTCTATGTTCAGCAGCAGGTGAGACCTGGGGGTTCAAGAGGCAGAATTGCAGTAGTCTACTGAAATTCCATCCCTTTGTACAGACGCCCTATCCCACAATTCTCTGAGGTTGAGTGTGTTTACCTGAAGCTGGTGGACAGGGACAGATTAAGGATTCTGTTGGTATAAGGCCCCTCCACTGCACAACAGCCTCCCTTCCTGAGCTAGCTGGCATGATCTTAGGACTGATGTTGGAATCCTCCTTGTCTGTAATACTGGGAGGTTTCAACATCCGTGCTGAGACCATCTTATCAGGAGTGGCTCAGGACTTATGTCTGCCATGCCAAACATGGGTCTGTCTCAAGTGGTATCTGGCCCTACTCATGCTGCTGGGCACACTCTAAACTTTGTTTTCTGTGGTGGATGGGGTGAATGTGATCTAGGAGTAGAAGAACTATCTATAGTTCTGTTGTCAGGGACAGATCACCACCTGGTGGGGTTTAGACTCACTGAGACTCAGAACCTCTGCTGGGGTGGGAGACCCACTAAGATGGTCTTCCCCAGGAGGCTTATGTATTTGGATGGATTCCTGATGGCTCTTGGGGAGTTTCCTGCTGCCCTGACAGGTGATCCTGTTGAAGTCCTGGCTGAAAGGAAATGGCACTTGAACCCAAGAACATAATAGTTTTTTATGCAACTCGTATGAACACACTAAAAGACTAAAACAATAAAGCAGTTCAGCAAACACAACCAACAACACACTGAATACAAAATATCACTCCCTCTAACAGCAAAGTGAGGTGCTGTCATCACTGGTGCCACCCATGCAGTTACTGAAAAACAAAAGGGATGTATCAGTATGGCTGAGGTACCCACAAATTTCTTAAAGGATAAATTTTTTCTTCTAACAGGTCTGATCCTCCCACCCAAGAAACCAATGATTGCTAAGGTTTGCTCAGTTAGTTACAGAACTCTTGAGTATTCACTGGAAAAGGAAAAGTGGCTGATGGTGATGACAATGACAATGGAATGTAATAGTCTTGTGGAGCACATGGCTCTCTTGGTTGTTTGGATCCCCAGAAGCATTCCAAGTAGGACATGAGCATAAAGTGCACTGTTTTGTTGCTTGCCCTTGTTTATATTATTTTAACTGTGCTGTGATGATACTGGTACAATATATCTCAGAAGGTAATCACAAAGTGGCTCCTCCTACAGCAAACTATTACCATACTTGTTCATCTGAAATTTTTACAGTCCCAGAAACATTATTCATGTTTGGAAAATCAACACAGTACCCAGAACCAAGAACACAGTAGCAATTTCAGTGCCAAGAATAAACATCAGAGAATGTAAGTGCTCTTGTACTTCTATCTACAGAGACAGAATTTACTCTATTTCTAACTAAAATCTGTCAACAAAAGAACGGTCCACAGATTGGAAACACTCAATATACATTTCAGTTCACAAAAACTGAGACACTAGGAATTGCAGTAACCACAGTATAATTGCATTAATTTCCTTGCAAGCGAAGTCATGCTCAAAAATCTACAACAAAGACATTTACCATATGTGGAGCAAGAAATGGTAGATGTTCAAGGTGGGTTCAGGAAAGGAAGAGGCACTAGGAATCACACTGTGAACATTATTGGATAATGGAGAGTACCAAAGAATTTCTAAAGAAAATCAGCCTTTGACTCATAGCCTCTGACTGTGTATATCATGAAAAACTATGGATCACTCTTAAAGAAATGGGTGTGCCACAACATTTAACTGTCCTGATGTGTAACCTGTACACAAGACAAGAGGCTACTGTTAGTACAGAATATAGAGGAATGAAATGGCTTCCAACTGGCAAGGGGGTCAAGGCAAGGCTGCATTCTATCACTCTATCAATTTAACTTGTATGCTGAATATATCACATGTAAAGCAGGATTAGACTTGGAGGAAGGAGGTGTGAAAATTGAAGGAAGATCAACTGTTTAAGAGATGCAGATGACACCATGTTATTAGCAGGAAAAATAGTAAAGACCTAGAATGATTACTGAAGAAAAGTCAAGGCGAAAAGTGCAAAGGCAGGTTTACAGCCTTTGAAAATGAAAATAATGACCACAGATGATTTACACAATCTTTAAGCAGATAATGAAGATGTTGAAATATTTCAAGATTTTCCATACCTCAGATGAGTCAGTAACCACAATGGAGACTGCAATTAAGAAATCAGAAGACACTAGAACTTAGAAACTTAGCTATGAAGAAACTAGACAAGATCCTGAAGTATAAAGATATATCATTGAATATTAATATTAAGATTGTGCATGCCTTTGTATTTCCAATTTCTATGCAGGGTTGTGAAAGCTGGATACTGAAGAAAGCTGACAGGAAGAAAATCAACTCCTTGGAAATGTGGTGCTGAAAAAGCATTCTATAGATACCCTGGACTGCTAAAAAGACAAATGAATGGGTCCTAAAGAAAATCAAGCCTGAACTCTCTTTAGAAGCCAAGATGACTAAACTAAGCCTGTTGTACTTTGGCAATATCAGCAAAAGATGTAACTCACTAGAAAATGCAGTAAGGTAGAAGGCAGCAAGGAAAGAGGAAGATCATGTTATAGACTGATAGATTCAATCAAGGAATACATGTCCCTGTATCTGCAAAACTTGAGCAGTGCACTTGGAGGTCTCTCATTAATAGGGTCACCATTAGTCAAAGCTGACTTCACAGCAGTTAACAACAACTGTTAAAATTTCAGAATATTTTACATGTTAACTATTAGTTTGTTCTTATGTGGAAGATCACACTGCTTTTCCAGTCATAGCTACAAGTGCTTATTCTGTTAAGGTCATGCATATTGACATCTGACTTCCTACAATAAAATATTGTGATCTTTCTTTATCAGCTCGGTGACATTTCAAACAGTAAACATATGCCTACCAACATATATCTGGAAAAGCATTAAAAGCAGGTGGCAACGGTCAAGTGAAAGTTTATTGACTATGATGAACTTAAGACAGCCTCGATTCAATTATTCTTTCCTTCAAGGTGTGCATGATCAAAGCAACAGAGTTTTCTGCAGAGTCACATAACAAGCTGTTTGTTGAGATTGGAACATCTGGTCATTATTCCCTAACACTGCAATTTCATGCAGAGTTAGCAGTAGGGTATACTTCCGCTCCTTTTGTCCCACAAGGGAGACACATATGGCCAATCACTCCACTCAGAAACAGTTCAGTCTGCAGTATTACATACAACTCTCTCTGTGTTTTCTGACATTTTAACTCAACATACCATTCTACTCCATCAGTACCTCAGTCTCATGCTGGCTTCTGCTGTAAAGGTCTTCTAATATGACAGAGCTCAACAGCATTCAACTTTTGGTGACAGAAAATATTTAAGGTAAGAGTCTTTACAGTGATAGATCCTATTGCAAAGAATTCCCAAAACACTGCACAACAGCCAATATTTTAAAGACCCTGTAAACCTATTGAAAAAAAATCTTTATTTTCCTTATTTTCCATTATGCAAATCTGAACAACTGGAACTCATTGTTCGGCCTAAGGTTACTATATTATACAATTCAGAAACATCAAGATTCAGCATCATTTACCTTTAATTTGGAAAAGTGTCACTTACCCAGTAACTTTTGTTTATACTCATAACCTTTTATTCAGATTGTTCAAAGCAGTCTTTCAGCCTTTTGATGAGGGTTACACACACACATACAGGTGCGTACACTCACTTCACACAGAGAGTTGCCCAAGGCCACTCAGTCTTGCAGCACACATATATACACATACATGCACCGTTACACATTACTTCTTTTTGTCCATATATACCATCTTGCTGTTGTATACCATAAAACAGAAAGCTTTTTATAATAACCTTTATTTGATTTTTAACACTGCATTTTACTGTTATAATGTATTTCTTTCAGTATGAGCCACTTCAAGAAATTAGCTTCAAAAGCAGGGTGTAAGCAATCAATTTAAATTCTGATTTCTCACTATGTCTTCCAATTTCAATTGAATGTACTCCCTGTGATTTGTTAGGAATACGCAGCCTTGCCACCTGCTATGAAACTGATTTCTTCTTCATTACCCATGTATCCATTAACTATCTACCTAACATGGCTAATAAAGTTACTTAGAAACACCAGAGCTACAACAAATGAGATGCTGTCAAATTCTACCCTTGTTTCACTAACATCAGTACAGTTTATTCTCAAGTACACAGGATTGCATACTTATAGTGGGAAACACCTCCTGATAAAATCTAGCAGAACTGGGGTAGGGTGAGGGTGTCTTCAACACTGTTTAAAAAAGAAGTAGGGGCAAAATCAATGCTGCCCTGGTGTTCACAACACAATGTTCTTCCCTTCCTTGTTCCCTTCCCCACTGTCGCCCCCATGCGCTCCCTAAACTGGCTCTTAGTTTTGGGGATCCCACCAGAGCTAGTTTTTGATTGGCAGAGGACGAGGAAGGGAAGAACATTTCATTATGAGTGCCAGGACAGCACTGGTTTTTAACTTAGGATTTTTTAAAAAAGATAATCTTGAAGAAAACTTCAGAAACATTAGTCAATAGTCATTTGCTACAGGTAGTGGAACCCTCCTTTTTGTGCTATTCCAGCTATTTTAAAGATGCAATAGGAGCATGCACAATCTAAAAGGGATGCCAAAAGGAGAATGGCATGAAAAAAACCCACACATTTAGTTTTACTAAATTTACTTTCTGTAGCAGGCACTTATACTGCAAGAAACAGATTTCCCTATGAAAAAACAGATTCCTCAAATGTCATCTCTACTATGTCTTTAGGTGGCACATGAGACTAATAATAGAAGTAAATGATGAAAGTCTCTTCCAGAAGCATGAGAAATGCTGCTCATTTACTTCTGCAGCCTTAAGATAGTTGTTCTCAACACATGCATCCTAAATAGAAGCCTCTTCATGGGTAAACAACCTGGAGCATACACAAGCCTACCAGCACACACCAAGCAGGGTGTAGAAGTATTGAGTTTTCAAGGTGAATCCCACATGACAACCATAACGTTTTAAAAATATCCAGAATAGGTTTGCCAAACAACAATAGAGACTTGCAGGTGTTTAATATTTAATATTGTGTTTAATAAGGTGTTTAAGACTTATAGCAAATGACAAGATGAAATAGCCTAAAAAGGCTTTTGGGGCAAAAATGCACATCATAACTATAAATGGCTGTCAGTAAATTTTATATACTCATTAGATAATGATTCTCAAACATGTTTTTACAACAGGACTGTGCTCTTCCTTAAAAGATAACCCTAGTTTTACCATGTCAAGGCCTGGAAGGAGCTGAAAGACCCCCCTCCATTCCGACTGCCACTGTGCCAACCTCAGAAGAAGAGAAGAACTGGCAGTCTCTGCTGGACTTAATTCTCTCCCCCACTGCAATCCTCCTACCTTGTGCACTTCATTGTCATATTGTAAGCCTGAGAGTAGAGAACTGCTTTTTCTTGTTTGTTTTCTTGTTAAACACCATGTACAGTGATGGTGCTATATAAATAAATGATGGTGCTGTATAAACAAATGATAACAGTAACAACAATAACAATAACAGCAGTAATAGGGTCTTTGCACCCAGAAAGCCAACAATATGTCCTCAGGCTCAGCAGCACTCTGAGGAGGACTTATAGCAGAGATGGCCAATTATGTTTTTCCCAGGGACCAATTTGCTGTCCCAGCAGCCCTTGGAGGTCACCGGAGTCCTCGTAAATGCTGTTCTAAAACCAAATCTGAAGTGGCTAGATGTCCACTTTAAGGTTTTGAAAAAGAGGTTCTGTGTGTGTTTTAAACAGTGCAGGGGGATACTGTGATCTATGCAGAAGATGATCTGCTACTCCTGAAAAGGCAATTCACTAGGGAGGGCAGCTGAACAGGGTAGTTAGAAGGGTTCAAAGCCTGTCAAAACAGCCTTGGTGGCTGTATGCAGCTTCCAATCCTACCTCTGCCTACTACTGACCCTCAGCATCCCCTCACATACTCTACAGACATGAAGATACAGCATTTTTCTCAACCTCAGACGAAGAATAACCCCTATGGCTTCTCCTGTCAGTTCTGCAGGAGTATGTGGATACAAAATAAATATGGGGTAAATTTAGCGTCCAGGAAGAACACAGCCTCTGAACAATCCTGGTCAGTCAGGCTTCTTTCAGCCTCATTTGCCTGTAGTCCTATTCTGAGACAAAACCCCTCTGTATAAAGGAATACTACAATTGGTATCCCCCACTGTAGGGTGTCCTGGTTTCTGAGAGTTTCTTACCTTCTTCGACACTACCCTCACGGACCTGTCCCTACTTAACTCACTGTGATCTTGTTGTGTTTGTGATGTCACCAAACCATCAATGAGCATTTCTGTTACAGGAGACTTCCTCTGGTCAAACTGACACCAACTGTCCCACAGAAGTCAACAAGAAGGGAGGGAGGGGGATGCAGCCAAAGACAACACCAGACCCAGATCCAGCAGCACTGGATCCATTCACAGGATCAAATAAACCCTTTGCCCTCTGAAGCAGGCATACACAACATTAAGGCCTGCTCCATTTGGACTTGACCACTAGTGGGCTGACTGGAAGAAACTGCTCTCAGGGAAAGGACAGTAGGTGCTGGCATCTGCTCCAATGAGGCTGGTTTATGTTGTTCAGGTCCACTCATTTTTAGCATACAGTTCTTGCTGCAGTTGTTGTATTTTATAGATACCATAAGCCACTTTGATGACTCTAGTAAAAAAGCAGGATATAAACCTATTCAAAAAATAAGAAATAAAATATGTAAATATATCCACATTCTGATAATAATATAGATCACTCTGAAAAGACCATCCATGCTAGAAACTCAAAAGGCCAAAAACTCTTTAGATTTCCCTCAGTAATGACAAGAACTGTAATTATTTATCATTTATGAAGAATGTAAAACATTTTAAGCACTGTAAAGAACAAAAACCAAATCACTCTCCATCTTCAGGCTTATAATCTAAAGGAGACAATACAAAGTGAATATCATTATCTAAGCACAGATTGCTCTGCATCTTTTTGCAGAAAGCTCCTAGATTCTTAAAACTGTCTGCACCAAAACAGAAGGTTGAAGAATGCTGACAAGAGATTTCAGTTTCACACTGGTTGTACAAAGACCTTAGAGCTTAGATTTTAAAATGCCAAAGTCATATAGAACCATAACTAACTTGCCCACTAATTTGCCTCTGATTCAGACCAGAAGGGTCATGGCACATCTGTGCCACTGTGGCATCAGAGGATGAATTCTGGGAATTTTTGTTGATATCACAGCACATGATACAAATGAACCGTGGCTAATATATACGTTACAGCATGTTTCCAATCAATACAAACTTGTAGAAAGAAAAAAAATCACATTGTTCTCAGTGAATGATTTAATTAATATTTATGCTCAGGAAAAATTATTCAGACAAAATGCAATGAACTTTAAATAAAACAAAAATGTTTAAATACAGCACCAATATATCCTAGTCAGCTTTAGAAATGTCATTGTTTCTCTAGCAGTTAGAAAATAAATAATGCATTATGTATTTTTTTGGCTAACTATTCCACTAATATGTTAATATTGTTGCATGATTTCACAAGTACAACAACATGCAATTTCATTTATTTTTTCTCCACAGAGGCAGGAGGAAGGTGCAGATTAAGAGGCTGTCAAGACGATAAAGTGACAGCTAATGCAGATTTATTTCTGCAATATAGGATGCAAGAAATGGAAATGCCAGTTAAAATAGCTTCAGGTATTCAATGTTTGCTTCAAGCACTGCATGAATGGATGCAAGATGCTAACAAATTAGAATGTCAAAAGAAAGCAAAGGAGAAGGAAAATGAAGGTTCAGTTTAAAAGGAATTAGAGGAAAAACTCAACTGTAAATCAAGACACTTTATCATACTAAGCCATTACAGCAGTTCCCACCTCAACTGGCAAAGACTCAGAATCCTTAAAGATCTAAATCTAAAGATCCAGATTTGATTGAAAAAATTAAGTCCTCTGAACCATGACAATTATCAGTCAACCTCAAATTTTGTGTTAAGCTTACTTTCTGTGCCAGCAACTCTCATTCTACTTTCTTGTTTAAATTTAAGCTATTTCAGCATAGACTAGCTCTTCCTTAGCAAAAAGTTTTGGCATAGTAGCTTAAATACATATTACAGGGCTTTTCAAACTGTGTGCTGCAACATGTTAGTGTGTTGCCTGAAGTGTGTAAGTGTGTCGCGTACAATCTTGGAAATGTATGCTATTATTTATAGATCATATACTTTTAAAAATACAGCATATGAAAGGTTTTCATGAGATATGTTGTGTCTCATACATTTTGTTATTACAATTTATATACGTGTCTGTATCTCTTCTAAGGGGTTAGTTTAACCTCTGGTTTGCTAGTAAAACCGAACTACTGTGTCGCGAAATAATGTCTAAAAAGTGTGTCACCAACACGAAAAGTTTGGAAAGACACACTTTTCCTTTAC
This sequence comes from Iguana delicatissima, assembly GCA_948472985.1. Lineage (NCBI taxonomy): Eukaryota > Metazoa > Chordata > Lepidosauria > Squamata > Iguanidae > Iguana > Iguana delicatissima. The sequence continues at coordinate 315,195 of CAOKZL010001588.1, forward strand.
TGTTTCATTCAACATACACAATTATAAATTCTCTAAAGATGAGTAGATTACTGACAGCTACTATATTGTTTTGTTATCCTTTGCATTCTATTCCAGCTGTACTCTGAAAGCAAAGCAGAATTTAAGATTTGACAGTGGCATGGATTCAGGGTAATGTGTAAGTACAAGTCATCATCATGAATAAATCAAGGGCAGGTTTGGGGGTCAAAATTCTGCATGACCTGTGGATAAGTCAAGGGTAAAACTTTAGGGCTCAGCACAAAGCTCCTCAGATCCATTCCATGAAGAGGCAAAAGTGCCATTTTGCCTAAGGGGGACAGCCACTCCAGCTGCTCTTGCTGCCATTTTCCCATCTATGCATTACAAAAGGCTGCCACAGAGATTAGCGGGTGCCAGTGCTTCTTTTAGTTCTCCACAGATGGCCAAAACTCTCAAGGGGAGAGCTTAGTCGATCCACAGAGAACCTGAAAGAAGCCCCAATCTCCTCTACTCTCCTGCCCTGATGGGGAAGTACCAAATAACCATGGCAGTGGATTGGGGCTTTTTTCCAGATTCTCACAAGACAGACTGAGGCGAGAGCTGCAGTGGGGAAGTGTCAAAGAGCTTCCACTATTTTTTTGAGCAGGCATTACAAAAGACCAGAAGCGGCACCATGGTGGACAAATTGACCCAAGTATAAATCGGCCCAGGTTTTGGGGGTCAATTTGTTTTGGCATAAATTTTTCAAGTTATACACAAATATATACGGTAGTCCTTCTGCAAGTGGCAGGGGTTCTTCCACTTGCTAAAATATCTGTAATTCTGTGAGTAGGAGCTTTCTGTGCATGGAACTCTGCTGATAGGATCTCTTAATCCAACTCAGCGATTTTTGCCTCTGGGGAGGGAAGAGAAAGGAAGGTAAGAAAGAGAAAGAGAGAAAGTAGGGCGACCTCTATCCCATGAGAGGAAAAGATTACAAGTTTGACTTTTAAAAACAGCTCTGTATGAGCATTCCAGCAGAAGTATATTTAGACTGTATTAAAAATTAGAAGATCTTGGGCAAAATCCAACATTTTGCTGGTGGAATATAAAAAACTTTCTTCCTAACTCCTCTACATCCTGCAGCAGTCTTGCCCCAAAACTACCAGCAATGGAGAGTTTCCCAGCAGAGCATTCTGGGGGCAGACTAGATCACACTTTGAATCCAATAGATCACATGCATTTGCCATATCATCCTAGAGCTAATTTCTTGCCACTGCTTTCCAGGAAGGAGGAAACTTTTAAAAAGTACTGCTTGACTGAAATTTGTCAAAGATGCCCTCCAACGTTCTGCCCTGGCTAGTCACAGGTTTGGAAGGAGGATAAGATGTCCCAATTTACTCCTTGTTCCACTTACCTGCACTGCTCTGTCAACTACTTTACTGCAAGGACCCACTGGCAACATTTTCAAAAAATTAAGAGAAGTTCAGTACTATCCTCTCTTTCTACACTCTTTTAAGTATGCTAGTTCTTGCAAATAAAACACTAAAAATAAACAGCAGAGCTATAAATTAAAAAATTATCAGTATTGCACCTATTCTGGTAAACTGAAACCACAAAATCTGGGGAGACTTGAAAAATCTTATTAGTATCCCTAAAACTTCTCCGAAATACACACACACACACACGCGTGTGCGCGCGCGCACACCTACACAACCACACCAACTTTTATATAATAGTTTAATCTTACCTGAGGTTACCCATGTATATTGTATGTGAATTTTTAAAAGTATTTCCAGTGTGAGGTAGAACAAGTTTGAGCACCCTTCCTATTTCTTTGTCATTAGTCAGATTCAGTCTATTAGTTCAGAACAACAGCATGTTAACAGTGGGATATCTGAGAGTGCTTCTGTCTAGCATATAAACTGTGCATTCAAGCTTATATCATGTATGTGTCTAGTACAGGAAAGAAGCCCATTATCTAAGTTATCAGCAATAATTTTATATATTCACAATAGTACAGTATCTCTGGATCTGATTATACTCATATTGAGTACTGAAGAAAGAGAGAAGCAAAGCAATAGGATTCTTGCCAGTCCAACCAACCATCTTTATTCACATAGCACCAGCAGCTTCCTCTGAATTGGTCTTACCAAGATTTAACGCTCCCAAAGGTTGCCTTGCCTCCTCCTTACTCTCTCAAGGAGATGAACAATGCCAGCTGCCATAGTCCAGCCTCCTGTCCTCTCTCTAGATTACTCTTTCTGGTTTCTGACAATTCTGCTACCGAAGTCTATGCCCATGTATGCCTATCCGGCAATTACTCTGCCATGAGTGTATAATTCTTTTTACAGTGGGTTGTGTCCAGTGTAACACTTGTGGAAGGACACTCATGTCAGGAAATCCCTTCCTGCTTCTCCTTTAAATGTACACTGGAAAGTTTCTCATGAGGGTCCAGAAACCTTGACAAAAATTGTGGGATGTGAAGTAAAAGTATAGCAGTGAGAAGAGAAATTGGATGGTAACAAAATTCACAGCAGTTGAAGAGAGACTTTTCAGGATGTATGGAGGGCTGGTGAGGAAGAGGAAGGAGATGGAGCTTTTCTTCTACAAGTGACCTTACAGGAAGGCTGCACTGAATACATTCACTTTAGACAAAAGTTAGGCTATGTGTCTACATCCTTTTAAAAAATTGCTTATAGAAGTAGTGCAGAAATAAAGCTCATTGAATAGGCATGTTTGATCTGAAGGGAAAAAATTAATGATACTATAAGGTTTAAGAAAATGTCACCACAGTCAAGGAAAATAATATAAGGAAAAGGGTTTCTTTTAAAATGTCTTGCTCAAATAAGAAAGAAGGCAGAAAAAAATTTGATGAAAAATAGCAATAGCAATTACATTTCTATACCGCTTATCAGTGCAAAGCACTCCCCAAGCAGTTTACAATCTGCTAGCTAATTGCCCCCAACAAGCTGAGTACTCATTTTACCGACTTACAGAAGGATGGAAGGCTGAGCCAACCTGGAGCACTGCAGGATCAAGCTCACAACGTTGTGGCTGCAATACTGGCATTTAAACACTGCGCTACCAGGGCTTACCATGTTTACAACAAGGCAAGGAAAGCTAAACAGATTTTCATTAATATTACTAAAAATATTTAAATAGACAATATACATTTATTTAAATATATCAGAGAAGGAAGCCATCCAGAATCATAGATAACCATTAGGTTGAGCTAGGAATGAAAAAAATTACAGAAGTTGAATAGGAAGATGGTAGAAATGCTAAATTATTTGAAATGGTCTTCATAGCCAAAGTTGTCTGAACCTTTTTTGTGGTGGGGAGGGGGCACAAAAAGCATCTTAAGAGCTAACTCAAAATGAGGGAATAAGACATTAAGTTACAAGACACATTGGCACATTAAAAAATTAAGACTTTCCTGGACATGGATGCCATATGGATGCTTACGACTTATTCCAACATTTCTGCTCTTCCAACAACAAAAAAATGCTACCAGCATCAGCTTTTATTTAAAAAATGGAAGCAACCCAACAGAATACTAAAGTTCAAAGAGGCCCTCTGATTTGCCTGATAATCCATTCATGAATCTGAACCTCTTTTAACTTTTTTCTCCAAAATAAGGAAAGGGTTTTTGAAATGTTTCTTAGTATTACTCCTGTGGAGGAATAATATTAACACATTTTTTGGGGGGGGGGAAGTGCTATAACATTATCTGTGTTGCTCTATGTTGTCAAGATCTGAAACTGAATGTCACTCCTTTTAATATTTTCTTATAGCAGCTTTCACAGGTAAGAACATATCTTCAGTCTACTTCAGCATTCTGAGACATGGTAATCATAACATCAGTAAAATTTCATCCCTTGACAGCAACAACTCTATACTATGACTGATCCTCTGAACCACAATTATGGCAAGAAACTGAAGTTTTTCTTGAATTTGAGACAAAGAAAATACTTCATCTTCCAAAAGATATTCGTCCAAATTCCTGTTCCGAAGCATTATTCTAATATTTTAGAGAGCTAAGTGTAACACATGTAGGGAAACAATCTGGTTCTAGTCACTGCTGCAATTAAATACAACTTGCAATATGATAACTTCAGCTTTGAAATGTCTTCCTTTATTGAAAGCCAAAAGTAGCAATCTTTAATCCTAGAAATGTATCTTATTTCCTTTTTAATCCATTATCCATTTTAATAATGGCTGGGATTTTAATAAGAGATAGCAGTACTAAAAGCTTTGTTGAAACAAAAGCTTTGTGGAATCAAAAATACATCAGTAAGAGGACCTTAATCTTTTTCTGAAATAAGTACAAAAAATTAAAAAGCTTATTTTTCAGCATATTTAAGGCAGGTATCCATATGGAAGTTATTAATCTCTAAAATATTTTAAGCCATTCGAACTCCAAAAGATGATAGGTCCTTTAAAAGTTATACTGGTTTCAGAAGTTAAACGCTTTGAAGATGGAATAGTCTCAATTTAATCTCTGGGCTGGGGTGGACAGACTATAAATGTAGCACAGTCTTAAACCGGTTTCACTTAAGGAATTGCAGTATGAAAGAAAAGTTCCATTCTGAGAAGCAGCAACAAACTGAAAAAAGCAGCAAAAATTCCTGCAGCAGTTTCATTCCTGAAGAAAACGGTGACTTTGCTGGGACTTTGAGCTTCTGCAGGGGTATAGGCCAGTTAAAATGGTCCGCCTCAGAATACAGATGGATTCATAATCGCTCTTGGGGAGCTTCCTGTTGCCTTTGCAAGTGATCCTGTCAAAGCCTAGGTTGAGCTCTGGAACAGGGATAAGGCCAGGGCAGTAGACACAATTGCTTGTAAGCATCCCCTTTCATGAAGTGGAAAAGCAAGCCCCCTGGTTTACTAGCAAGCTGGCGGTGAAACAAGTGGGACAGAGACTAGAGCATCAATGGCAGTAGACTTGCAATGAGTCTGACCGAACATTGGCTAGAGTGCATTGGTACACTCCGGTGTTGGTAGTAGTGAAGAACCTATATTTCTCTGCCACCACTGTGTCAGTGTTGTCAGTGAAGCTGTTTTGAATGGTCAGGAGCCTTTTATACCCTGGCCCAGAAAAAGGAAAAACAGACCACTCTACAGTCTGCTGTGAAGACTATGCAAGACACTTTGCAAACAGAATTGCTTGGATTCACTTAGACTTTGATTCTGTAGTTTAAAAAGTTCCAGTGGATATAGTCTTGGCACCTATCTGACCTGTATTATTGCATTTCAGTTTGTACAGCCTGATGATGTGGACAAGATCCTTGGAAGTGAGAACCACCATGTTTGTACTGGATGCTTGCCCCCTTGGCCTCTGAAAAAAATGATAACAGGACTGGTTGAGTAGGTAAAGGTGGTGGTGAATGCCTCACAGCTGCAAGAGGAGTCTCCCTCTTGCCTAAAAGAGGCTGTAGTGAAGCCATTACTTTAAAAAAAAATCCCTGAATCCCATTATACTTGAGAATTATAGGCCAGTCTCAAATGTTCCTTTCCTGAGCAAGATCTCAGAAAATGTAGTAGCTTCCCATATCAAAGGATTCCTGGATGAAACAGATTACTAGATCCATTTCAAACTGGCCTGGTTATGACAGCTTTGGTTGCCTTGACCCACATAGACAGCTGGACAGGGAAAGTTTGCCCCTGCTGGTTGTGTTGGACCTCGCAGCAGTTTCAACATCATCAATGTGTAATTATTTGCAGAGAGGCTGTCTAGGGGGGTGTTTTGTGTTTGTAACGGTCTGAGCATTAGACTAGGACCCTGGAGACGAGGGTTTGATTCCCCGCTCAACTATGGAAACCCACTGGTGACCTTGGGCACATCGCACACTCTCAGTCCCAGAAAAACCTGTGATAGGTTCACCTTATGGTCACCGTATGTCAGAAACAACTTGAAGTCACACAGCAGTGGCTTTATTTTTAATTTCTGTATGTTTTTAATAATTTTATACTGTTTTTAATCTATCATTTTAATGGGATGATTTTAATTGTGTTTTCAAATTTCATTGCACTTAGCTGATTCCTTTTGTAAGTTGCCTTGGATCCCACTCCAAGAGAAAAGTGGCAAATAAATGAAATAAACAAATAAACATTTAAGCCAATAAGACTGCTTGATATTTTATCCTGAGAGCTGATATATTAAGAAACCCAAGTTTACCTATCAGTCAACCGACTGATCAAATATAACTGACCATTATTTGGGGACTTCTGGTTTGAAAGGGTTAAATTGAAGAAGCTATTGCTAAGGTAGAAAAATAGAGAAAAATAAGGTGCGCAGATGTGCCCTTTATCTTATCAGGAGGCTTAGGTATGTGCTTAGCTGTGCCGGGAACCTAGGGAGTTTTGATGTTGGAGAAATACTCCCTTGGTACCAAAATATATCATTTTTGAAAGCTGTAACCTAGGTCTGCCTGACCTGTAAACACTTCATATATGGTCATATGTAATCATTTCCTGTAACCTGTTTACAAGAGGGTATAAAAAGAGAGCTGATACCTGGATCGGGGCTCTCAGGCTTTGGAAATTCATTCCACTGAGATCCCTGCAGTAAAATAAACTTTTATTTTCTTTGCTTTCTAATCTGGT